>JAOXYL010000086.1:19345958-19358734 GCA_028564955.1 Terapon puta | reverse complement strand
GCCTTCTATCGCTATCGATGGCTCTTTCTGCTTTTCCATAGAAGTTTGTCATAGCAGCACCCAGCAAGTAAGCGATAAATCTGAGGCACAACTCCATGAGCTGTCATAGCAGCAGATGTTAGCAAAAGTATGATTTGAGATATCAGCCCCAGCTATCGCTTCCAATATTTACTCTGCTGATGGCAACGGAGACGGGGTCAGGGTCAGGGTCCTGTTGGTATTTTGGCCTGGCAGATAGGGAAAACAGCAAGGCAGCTCACAGCCGGGCTGGGGAGAAATATCAGCTCTGCACAGCCTGATAAGGTCAGCTATATAAACTGGTGTTTTTGGGACAGTCTTTGTGGTCCATTTAGATGTCTGGCTCTTCCTGTTGGATGTTTGTCCTCCAACTGAGGTCACCTATCTATTTCTTTCAGCCACAACACGAAACAATTTCGCCAGGCTAGATGTCACGAGTACCCTTCAGTTTCTGCCTCCTTTCTTTTTTTTTCTGTCTTTATTTAATTGATCCATCTTTGGAGTTTATCCGCTTTTAGGTTTCGTTGACGTAGATGACCTCAGTGACTTTGTTGACTCGACGCAACATTTTGCCACACTAAGGTCGCACACACACACAAACAACGGAGGGATATGGACACAAAGCCGATAAGATGCAACAGTGTTTTCACACAAAATCCCTGATCTGTGCAAAATCTGAAAGAGGCGAGACAAAGCACTCATTGAGGCTGGTGGCCCGTTTTAATCAGTCCGGTGTCACTTTAGATTAGTAGGTGCAGATAGAAATGAATGCGTGTTTAAGGGGAGAGGAAACTATGACCCTGGCTGTTCACAAACGATTGGAGGAACGCCAGAGACTGTTACGGTCCCTGCCGATTTCATCAATAAGGTTGACAAGGAAGTAAACTACATGGGACATCTTTATTGGCTCTAGCATCGTGAGTGGTTTTATGGAGCCAAAATTTACATCAGAGGGAATGAGTCATTCATGGTCATTTTTGAGTTCTTTTATTACTGTACTTTATTATATACACCAGTGCCTGTTATTGGGGCCATGGGATTCTCAAGGCTGCAAGGTGAAGTGGGCATTTGACCTTTTAAAGAAAGAGGAAAAGTTTCCGGTAGTAAGGGGAGAAAAATGACTGCACATTTCTTGAGCATCTTTTTCTTTTCCCGACTTGCTTGTAATTTTGCCTCTGCGTGCTCCCACTCCTGTTTAAGTTTTATGCCTTATTTGAGATAATTTCTGCTCTAATGTTCCACATCATAAAGGGAAGGTTTCCTCTGAATTTATTGTGGCTAATTCTGAATTCACCTTAAAATTTCCAACACACGCTCAGCGTTATTCTTTTTGCGTAGAGCTCAAGACTGCTCCTGTGAGACCAAATGGCTTGGTGTGAATATTGGGGCATATTCTCATTGCTGATTTATTGTCGAGAGGTAGCTGAGAAGATCATAACTGCTGTCGTATCTGGAACTGGAGCCAGGAGACGGTTAGCTTAACTTAGCATAAAGAGGAAAACAGCTGGCCTTGGTCTGTCCAAGGGTAAAGAACAACTCAGCATTGGCAAGGAACTGAATACGCATGTTTCCCAAAATGTCAAACTTAAGATCCATTTGACACAAAAACATAAACCTTAATGTTGCTTAATCTGATGCTATGGTCATAGGGAGAGTGTTTCAGACATTATATATTGATACATACTCACACAAATAATCATTTTAGGATATTTTATATAGAGGTCATAGCAATATATTACTATATTGTTATTAATCGCTATTAAATCCCATTGATTCACTATCTATTACTTGGATTAGATTTAAATGACTATTATTACTTTTTTGGCCAATGATGATAAGGAAGCTGTATGTAATTGGTGATAATTGCCTGGGGACGCTGTTATGAAATATTCTGCTGTTATTCAGAAACACTCATTTATGTTCGTTTTGTGTTTCAGGCCGGCAGGTTGGTCCGGATAGCACATGCAGAGAAAAGCTGGAGAAGACGATCATACTGTACACAAAAGTGGTGAGTTGGCTTGCATTTAAATATGTATAAATGGATGGAAATGATCTGTTTAATTATGAATAAATAGGTTGTATATTTTGTCACAGAGCAGAACATTTATAGCATCTGACTAATTTCTCTTTTTTTCTGTTTTCCATCCTTTTCTTTCATCCCTTTCCACGCAGTTGTTAGATTTCCTGGAGTATCATCCGTGCGCATTTATACCCCTAATCCAGCGTTCCCTGGAATTTGCCGTCAGCTACGTGTTCACGCCGGCGGGGGAGGGGGTGACCTTCGAGCGCTTCATCGTTCAGTGCATGAACCTCATCAAGCAGATTGTAAAGAACGATGCCTACAAACCTGCCAAGAACATCGACGGTAGGATACGAGGGGGCTTTTGGAAAGAGGAGCAGGTGCGGTGGAGAATAAAGAGCGAATGAATTGATAACGCCGGGGAGTGAATTGGCGAGGAGGGGGAAAAAAAGATACAAATTAAGCCGAGACAATCAAGTCTGAATTTTAGGTCTGTGATTTGGAAGCACATGAAGCCGGTGGTCGTCCAGCGTTACTGTAGCTCACCAAGGCTCATGTTTTTTTCCGACTGTTAGAGGCCTCCAGTGCTTCATTAGCGCTCGGTCTTTGTTCTGCCAGATCGTACCGTCTTTGGTGTTTCTCTTTTATTGAAGATCTTTCTCTTAAGCTATCGTTAGTTGACAGCGAGCGAAGCCTCGTTTTTTTTGCGATTCTTGCGTTATTGCCTCGGTTTTGTCTGAATGTTTGTGTGTGCCGCGGTGTCAGGCTTCTGCACCACTTTGAGATTGCTCACCTTTTCCCATTTCTAAACAGGAAAACAAAGTATTTGAGTTTGAACACAGCCAAAGGAAGAGTTGAGCCTTGACAGAGCTCAGCTCAGAGGGGCGGTCTGACTTATTTAATAGGCCCTCGCTGTCAGTCAGACAGACAGACAAGAAAACCCATGTGTGACTGAGGGTGTGAGAACAGGGCTCTTAGTACTGCATTAGTCGTGCCACAGGGGTCAGGGGCCACAGGTACAGTGGAGGTATGAAAGTAAAATGACTGTCATTGTTTTGCATTGAGTGTTAGTTGGGTTCTGGAAGTCCGATTTTCTAGTTTGTTCTGTATCCCGATGTTTTCCAAAGTGTAATTTCATCTTATGTTTCTTAAGTGAAAATCAAGATGAACAACAGTAGAGACTTTTCTCACTTCGACTGTAATTGGATTTATGAATTGAAAGTTGGCATGCAGACTACCAAAGATGACTCACACTTCAAGATTACTGTAATTGCTCCTTTTATTATTTTCTTCACCGCTTCAAACAAAGGCTTTTACCTGAAATCAAACCATATGAATGTGCAGCCTTCTTTTTTTTATTTAGAAATCCTTTATACTAAATGTTCTTTGTGCTGATCAGTTTGATATTGCTTTGATGCTTTCCAGCACGAATTAGATTTAAAGCTGTGAAGTGCAGAGAGATACAAACAGAATAGATCTTAATATGGCTGTAATGCATGGATTTTTCTTCAGTTAAATGCGTTTAAGCTTTTGGTTTGACAGATTAATGGATAATAAAATATATTTATTCTCTTACTACTTTCTTTTTTTTCCTCTCTTTTTTTTCTTACCTCTTCCCACCATCAGACAGTAAACCCGAGAGTCTGGAGGCGCACAAGATCAAGACAGCATTCTTCACACACCCCACGCTGACAGAGATTGGACGCCGGCTCGTCTCACACTACTTCCTTCTCACAGAGGAAGAGCTGGCGATGTGGGAAGAGGACCCCGAGAGCTTTGGTAATAGTGCATCCCGAGATATCCAGGCCGAATTGAAATGGTCAGACTTATCTGGACTTGCAGCCCAGTGGTGTTAAAAGGCATCTTTTCCTGAAGTCCAGAATAGGGTTAGCCATTTCTACAATTTGTGAAGTCAGCAATGCCCTATTACGGGGCAAATATCACCAATTGTTCACTGATGTAGTGGGGATGCAGTAAGTAGTCCCTTTATAATGATTTCTTTTCATTTTCGTACAACTGTCACCCAACATGCATAATTAACTGCGTGATTTATCTGCAATAATCCAGTTTATTTTGCATATCAAGCATACCATCTCATATCAGAAGCTGAAATTTATCCAAAGTAACAATATGTGAACTTCCCGTCGGTTTGAGCGTTAAAATGTGAAGTTGTTTGTAGCTGTGGTTGAGACTGAGATGTCGGTCACATATTTTTGTATCATCCCAGCACCTCACTCCCCTTTGCAGACTTGATGTAGTGACTCTGGCTACTCAGACACGACACGTTATAAAGCTGCGACCACAAGGGCCCAATGCAGCAGTTCAGACTGTTGACATTTTGAATCGCACAGACAGGACCACACACACACACACACACACAAAAGTCTGTAAAAATAAATTTGCAATATTTTTTCACAGACAAGATGTACAGTGTTTTTCTGCTGCGCTGCTTCAGCCCTTACCTTCAGACCGGCGTTTCCTAATAGATGAAAATTGTCATCTCAGAAAATATATGTATTTCTGTCCTCCACATAAATCCACTCACAACTTTCTCTCTCTTTTGTTCTCATCCAGCTGTTGAAGAAACAGGTGGTGACTCTTGGAAATATAGTCTGCGGGTAAGTAAAGACACACACACACAGACTAAGAAATTATCCTGTTATATTTTCAGAATGATATTAGTTATGAATGATAAATTTAACATATTAATTACCTGAAAGCTCAGACAGAGAGTTGCCCTTCGTATCTCTGTGCTAGAGGCAGCAGCAGTACTTTTGTATTCGTAAGTGCACAGTGATGATGGTTGCACAAACAGTACTCAGCCTTTTACACAATAAAAAAAAAAAAAAAACCTGCAGCAGCGTCTTCCCTCTGACAGCAACTAAGAACAGTGAGGAGAAAAATGTTGTTTAAAAAGACATTTCATATGTCCCCTGTGTTTTCAACCAGGGTAAAACCATTATTTTGAAAATACACGTGTTACTTTGCTGAGATTAAAGTTTACATTCTGCAAAACCAAAAAAACATAAATAAACCCAATTTGATACTAGTCCGCCCTTGAGACTATAAAAAAGTAGATTTAAAGAACCATAACAGCAGAAGATTTCAGTTTAATGGAATTTCTATATTACTTTTTAGTGTGTGCTATATTTTCAAAAAACTCCAAGCTGTGTTTTTATGTGGTGGCAATGAGCAGGTTGTCTACATTGCAACACCATAAAACAGTCAGAGGCCCCTTTTTAGATCCTGCCTCTGTGCCTGTGTCTTGTTAGTTAGCCGTTTTCTGAGCCGTGACATAATCTCTTATCCCGGTGTCTTATTTTATTATTTTTTTTCCTGCATGCCCCTCATTTCTCTTCCCTCTCCCTCTCTGCGTCGAGCCCCATTCTGCTCACTTTCATCACTTCAGACGGCAAAAACGGCAGCAAAGCATTTGTTCTGCGAACCTCAAGGTCTTGTTTTAAAAGTTCATTTAAAGCACGCTGCCGCAGAGACAGAAAGGCGCCCTTGCTGCTCATCAGTTAGCTAATTGCATCACAGTGCCGAATTCTCAGCAGAAAACACTGAGCTGTTTTTATTGCACCAGTAATCCCTTTTGATAGGCGACTGTTATGGTGGTTTTGTTAATATGCATAAACTAATAAACACTTCTAAAGGTATAAACACCAGCTGCCAGTTTAAAATGATTTAATTATATTTGTTGAGTGGCCCCAAACGTTTTAAATAGTACTTTTTTTTTGGTAGCTTTTTCACATAATGTTTTTTTTATTGTTTTTTAAAAAAGTAGAAACGCTCAAATTCCCTCAGACTTGAATCTTCATGAAAATCAGCCGCCACAACCAGTATGAACATAGCATCTTAATACACACGCGTCTCTGCCTGTGGATGTAAATAGATCAATACGGGAACTTTTCCTCGCAGCAAACGCGCCCTCTTGACCTTCGTGTTGCACATTGCGCTGCTCTGGGCGCTTCATGGATCAAATGTCACTGTCCATCTCTTTCTTCCATGGTCACCAATTCTAATGGCTGATTATCGGTGACCTTCCACTATCAATTTTACCACCTGTCCATATTTTCCCAGCAGAATGCGGGTTGTGTGCCGGATTGTCATTTGACCTCCTGCCACCCTGGCGAAAAGGTTATACCTACATGCTGGGATGTCACAGACACTGTTGCACACGACATGTATTTAAAAATCAGCTTAGCAAGTGCCGTAGGATTTGTCACACCTCTATTTAATATTTATTTTTCTGTAATATTCAAGGCCAATAAACTACTGAACGTGGGTGGACTACTATTTCTCTGTTTGAACACACACGCAAAGACACACAAAAGCAGAAATCCCCCGACGACGTCTCATTGACTTTTTATTGAGCTGGGAGCTCAAGGCGTCGTTTGCCATTGTGTGCTTGTTTGTGTCTGCACACTCTTTGTATACATTTGTCTTTGTATTTCTAAGCTATACACTAATTTCACTTATTCGTGCGTTCACCGCTGAGTGGCCGACAAAACCTCAGCAGGCTGCTGAGAACGGGGAGCGCTGCGATGCAAAACAAATAAATGATTGTGATAACGTTTGCGTGCAGTGCACCATCTCTTCTGCCAATTAAGTGTCTTCCTTTTTTTTTTTTGTCCCCCCTCTGCTCTCTTCCTCTATCTAGCCTTGCACAGAGGTGCTGTTCCTGGATATCTTCCACAACTACAGCCAGACACTGACACCGGTGCTGCTGGATATGGTTCAGAATCTCCAGGGTCAGTTAAATGTCACTTCAAATATTACCGCTGTCTCCTCTTCGCTTTTCAGCAAATCTTAAAACATCTTTTTAAATGCAAAGAAAACATGTTCAGTTGCCAGTTTGTTAAGCACACCTATCTAAAACTGTTGCTTTCTAATACAGCTTAATATTGATTTCACTTCCATGAGGGTAATAAAGTTTTGTTGAAGCTGTTGGGATCCGATTTTATGGTAATTTTTTAGGCATTCTGTGCTGCTGTTTGATTTTATTGTTATGCTGGGAGGTCTCCCTAATGTCCGTCTGGCCCCAGTGTGATTGTAATCTTTTTCTCATAATTTTTCCGCATATATATACATCTTATGCAAAGTACTCTGAATTGCCTTTGTATTTTAAAGCTGGTTAAAGATAAAAAAAAGGCCTCTCCAAGCACTGCACACACATGTTCACCGCAAAGAGAGGCCTCAGATCTCATCATGAAATGGAGCCTCATCTCAGAGGAGGGGGTGCATATTTTATATATCAGAAAAAAAGCGAAGCATCTAGGTTTGTTCACGTTGCCTTAAGCAGTCGCAGTATGTATAACATGAGATCTGTAAGTTTGACAGCACCTTTTAAGTTCCCTGGTAGCGTTCTCCACCAGTACAGCCACCCTCAGCTCCCCAGCCAGTCACTCAGACGTACAGTACACACACACACACACACACACACACACACCGCTGCCGTGTAGCTCTTGTTCTGTTGACGAATTAGCGTCGCCGTTGCCCAAACGGGCCGATTACAGGCTCTGCTTCCGGCCTGTCTCCCGAGTTGCTTTCGTTTTTCAAGTGACAAAGTGGAAATGGGTTCTGCTGGAGCAAGGAAGACGCCAGATTGGGTAATTCTATGGTTGAAGGGAGGCAGCTATTGATTTTGAGAGCTGAGTACACAACAAGGACTAATAGAGAGGGAGAGAAAAGACCAGGAAAATGACTGAGACAAGACTGATAAAGTGGAGCCCCCTTAAGTTGTGACCGTCACCAAGTGGTCCATTGAAGTCCATTAAATCCTACTGATCTTCTCATATTGTTAAAAAATGTTTTGACTGTATGCATTTCATTATAATACTTCCGTCTTTCCATTGAGGTTATATCCAGATTGTTTCTTTTTTTGCAGGCCCGACAAATGTGGAAGACCCTGTTCAGTTGTTAATGAAAGATGCAGGTGAGTCAAAGGCTTCATCTACTGCAGTGACTGCTGCCGTCCGTCCTGACAGGTGTATTCAATGACCGGTCTGGACTCATAAGAGTCTTTAATCCCAGTTCATCAAATATTACTATTTGATCATCGACACAAAATGAGAAGGTTGTCAGAGATGCTTTTGTTCTTGAAATTCCTGTTATCTCCATCCCAAACAAACAGATTTTTAACAAAGGGAGCCACAGGATGCATAACCGTCATTTTAGACTAGAATATAAAGAATGGATAATGACATGAAAGTGATATTTGTGTAGATAGATTTCCTTCTTTTAGTTTACATTTTTATATTTTTGCCACTCTCTCTCGCTTAATCTCCTGCATTCCTCCACCTCCAACCTTCCTTTTGTCTTTCTCCAACCTACTATTTTATCCAGCCTCCACCTCCTTTTTGTATTTATAAGTCTTTGGCAGGTCAGGGCTGCGCCTCCTGTGGTTTTATGACATCCAAACTAAATCACAGACAGTTGGGATCGCCCGCTAAGAGGGCCACTGTTAACGCTTGGATGTCCGTCGAGGTCTCAGCGGTCTGTTGACACTGTTGATAAAACAGTTGACACCGCCGGATGATGAAGCTGTGCTGAGGCAGAGGCAGAGAATTGTGACTGTAAGAGCTATGAATAATAACAGCAGGTGTAGATTTTAATAACTCAGTAATTATAACGGCGCTAATGCGGTTATAGTCCAAGACCTTAATTATACTGCTTCAAAAAGAAGTCCAACATTAAATGCCTGAGCTGGCCTCGATGGGCTGAAAGCTGGAATATGCTCATTACTCCATGGTCATATGTGATATGTATTTTCCTCAAACCCAGACCACCTGCGTAGACCCTTTTTATAGCTGACAAATGGTGTTAGCTGGCTTTCTACCAATTATAAACTTCTCTGGGCTCTCAAGGTTTTGATATATTTGTCATTTTAATGCTGCACAAGCAACAGCATTGGCATCCTCTTCCTGATATAATGTACATTAGAACTGATTAAGTGTATTTCAGCATACCATTAGCCCTCTGCGATGCCTTTTTTATGACCACCAAGCGCACAATTGAAAACATCCCATTTTAGGGAGCCAGGAAATAAATATATCTCGAAGGGAAGCTAAACTCTGTTACTTCTAACACCGCCACCAAATGTGATATCGCAGTTATGGTGAATAAAGAATAATGAGGAGCCACGCACTACAGGCCTCTTAGTTACCTTTTCACTTCAGTCCTCCCACCAAGGAAAAATAAAAAAAATACACATCACTCTTCCTGTGAGTTTCCCATTTCCTGTTCGTGTATTTACCTATGAACAGTAACTCCTCATAGCTTTGGTTTCTGTGATAAGCACCAAGGCCACTGCATCAGCACCGCTGGACCATCCATCTTTTCTGCCTATCCCTCCGTCCATCCATCTTTTTGTCGTGATAAATGGGACAAAATATGTCTGAAAGGTCTTTAGCTGGTCCATAAGTTTTTGGATCGTTCCTCTGAGAGACGCCCACGTTTTCTTTTTTGTTTTTAATGGCGCTCCCTCGCTTTCTCTGCTCTGGCTTCCCTCTCTCGTGCACACTCAGGTAGACACAAAGATCCAAATGTACTTGTGGAGAATTGAAGTAATAGGAAAATTTCCTGTTAAATCTCCTCTTTTCACCGTCGCTCCTCTTTCCCCCTTCCATTCATTCTTTTCTTAAAATATATTTCTTTTGAAGATTACATATCAGTCGTAACAGGAAATCTCTCCTCCACATTTATATTTTTTCCCATGTTATTTTGTTCTCATTCTGTTATCTTTTTTCCTTTCATTTTTTTCTATGTTGTTTCTAGATCCTTCTGCATTTTTAACACTACACAAAGAGCACCTTCCAGTGTTGTTGCTCTATCATGCATATACAACAAACTGTCACTAAAATAGCTTTTATTTTGTTGTATGCTGGCCATGATTGCATTGCATTGACTTCTCCTTTTTTTCTGCTAAGATCCTTCCCTTTGAGTAATGTTAATTGAGTAAACTTCAGAACCAAAATAGATAAATGGGCCTCTTTTAGCTCTCTTATAGCAGGGCATTCAGCCATAGACTTTATCCACATTTTCAAAATAAAAGCCACAGACTGTATTGTGTATGGTACTGTGTATGCAGAACTCTTCTGTCTAGTGCAAGAACTTCAGCATTAACTTCTTCTCTGCACACTTAAACTTATATCAGTCCTTTCTCATCATTTCAGCACTTTTCATTGCTCACTCTAGCCCCGTTTATCTGTTTTATCCGTCTGACTGTCCATTTAACTGTTCACCTCAGCCTCAGGTTTCCAGCAATTCCACATCCATTTCCTCACCTATTGCATTCTCTACTTATGAGTCTGCCACTGTTTTCTTACACTGGAGAGACCAGTTTCAAGTTCAGGCCACATTTCTAGTGTGATTAAAAGATATGCCCTCAACCAGAAGAACATGCTGTGGTTACAAAATGTAGTATTTTCTTGTTAAAGAAGTAATAAATGAAGTGGATGACTCAGTTACAAAGTCATTTCAGGACATTAACCATCCCTTTTTTAATAGAGTGGAATCTTTTTTTTTAAATTAAATTTCTGTCATATGTTCTCTGTCCTCTTAGGAATACTGTGACTAAACAATAGTGATTTTCTCACCCAAATTATGGTTGGTTTGTCTTCAGTTTACAATGCAGTGGGCCTGGCAGCCTATGAGCTGTTTGACAACGTGGACTTCGACCAGTGGTTCAAGAATCAGCTTCTCGGAGAGCTGCAAGTCAGCCATCACAGGTATTGTGTTTCACTTTGACACCTGTTCATCTCACTTCGCTTCCCCCGTCGTGAAATTTCCCATTTTACGGCATCAAGATATACACAGACTAAATTATTTACTGCTCAAGACAAAATGCCATCTCTTTGTAGGTGAAGTAACACAAACACAATAGAAAAACTGTCACAGAGGATTTGGCCTGTTTCAGATTGCCTTCATAACATGTCACAGTTTTAATGTTGAAAAGCATTAGTGTGTGAACAACATTACAGAGAACCAAAAATGCTTTCAGCCACGGCCTTAAAAAACAAAACAAAAAAACAATCAACATATCGAGTTACTACCTGTCTGATGGAGTCTCAGCAAAAAAAAAAAAGGGTTTTGTATTGCAGGGTAATTGAGTTGCATTATGCTATACAGGTGGTCAATATTTCCCCCGGCCTCTTACTATGCACCATTATTAGGACTGTTAGGAAGGCGATGTAGGTGATGACTCTTGAGCGTGTCACATTTTGCCTCGCCAAAGTTAAATAGAGCTTGAAACAATAATAGTGATACTGGACACTGCTGGGCTAATCTTTTTTTAAAACGGCTGCGTGGTTAGATGTATAGCAGCTCACCTTCAGACATTAGTGGCGTCTGATGTCTTTCTTCCATAGTTAACATGCCTTTTAGTGTAACTCAAGCTAATTGGCTATTAACCTCTGTCCAGCTATTGATTCCAGTCAGCGGCACAGTCGATGCGTGCCAGAGGGCTCACAAGCGGCCGGCTGACGCTTGGTGTCGACGTCCGTGTCACTCGCGTTAACGGCCTGCTGCTTGTGTGTTGCGGCAGTCAGAAGTTTACAGAGAGACAACAATTCAATCTCTGCAGACTTCATCACGGGGCTGCAGTCAGCCAGTTCTAGTATGAGCAGACAGTGAGCCGATAGATGGACGCTTTAAAAAAAAAAAAGTGACGAGAAAGTGGGCGAGTGGCCAGAGGGCAGGTGTCGAGAGTGATGCAAAGAACAAAGAAGTGCCCCGCGCTCACAGACCCCCAAGACAATCAGAACAAAAAAGCCCGCAGCACTCAAAAGGTCGGGCGCTCGGGTTTCTGCTGACGTCACGGTGCAGATGTCACCGTGGCTCCGCTCCCACACAGCGCAGGTGTGAATAACCCCTCCATTTTGTACCTGGCTCCCCACTGCTTTGTTTTTGTATTAAGGTTCAGTTCACCCTCCTTTGTGACTCATATTCTCCTTTTGATAGTTTTATTTGTTTTTTGTTTGTTTGTTTGTTTATTTATTTATTTTTTTGCATTTGAAGAAACTGATGTCATTGAGGCAGAATATCTAGGGATGTCAGTCAGGTCTCGCCTTCGGGAGAGCAGCCTGAGAGTAAAAAGAAATGAGCAATGACAGCACAGGGATGCGACCAAACGCCGTATCTGTTGCTCGCTCTTTTTCTCGTCCACGCACGCACACACCCACCAATGGAAACTTGCATGAACATTCAGAAGCTTTGCTCCCTCAGCAGCAGATGAAAAGAACAGAGAAATTAACAATTGGAGATTCATGGAGAGTAAAAAAGTAGAATAATTGAGAGTGCACAATTTTAAAAAACCCTGTTGGCTCAGACGCTTTATCATCTTTTTGTGCCATTTTTCTTCTCATGGCAGAAGAACTCAGCTTTTTAACATGTAAAGCAGGGTAAACATGGGAGAATTTTAAAGTTTTAAAGTAAATTATTGCTGTTTCTGCCTATAGATAAACAGAGACTCTAGCCTCTAACTCTAGCCTTGTCCTTCAGCTACCAAATAATGTCTGTAAAACAACAGAGAGGTTGAATGATAACCTTTTTTTTTACCTTTTAGTCAAGCTGAGGTTAGTTTAAATAAATGAAAGTAGCTAAACTTTTCAACTTTCATTGCTTTCTCTGTTGTGGGATGCCGAATCAAGACACGTTTCTGTCAGGTTTGAGATGTTTCCAAGGTCTTTTGAAGAAGCTTCTGCATTGTAGATTCAGGATATTGGATATTAAAGCG
>JAOXYL010000086.1:19325933-19344228 GCA_028564955.1 Terapon puta | reverse complement strand
TTTCTTGTTGCCTTTGGGGAAATGTAGTCTTCCTGCTGAAGCTATTCTTTTGCATTATTACAGTTCAGCACTGCCAACAGGTTAGCACGTGCTTCATGTTCACATGCTACATCTGTAAAAGAATATGTTTTTAATGTAAAAAATATATATAGAAAGAACAGTAATATGAGGACATTAACTCAACTTTATAGTTTTTATAAGCTGACCCACAAGTGTACTAAAGGTGGGGACCAAAAATATATGTTGATCTGTCGAAAGAAAACCAGACAAGAGACCACAACTGTTTTCATATCAACAGCAGCACTACTTCAAAGGTGTGTATGTCGTCTCGGTTTTAAAGTGCTACCAGCCTGCTCTGACTTGATTTTGTAGCTCTGTGAAAACGGTATGGGCAGCTAAAACAGAGAAGTGCTGCAGCTGAAATATTTTGCCAATCTCACGAGATGCAGGAGGACAATGACAATGTTGGCATCTGCCAGAAGCCACATTCAAAGCAAAGCAGATTTTTTGGCCGACAGACTTGCCTTGTGCACATTTGTGGCCGTCACCGTAGCATTCCCACATCATGCTGCACTACCTGCCTTCACCAGCCCTCTGGATATTGGTTGTCAGTGTGTTTAACGCAGCTTGCTTATTTGGACCTTGATCGACATTACAAAGAACAATAAAATACTAAACATCAACAATATGCTCATCAGGAGAGGTGCAGTTTTGGATGTTGTCCTTGACAAACTTGGAGTTTGGACTAGAGGTCTGCACCCACCTGCTCCCACACCTGCAGGATTTCCAGCTGCCTGCTCGCCTCTCTGCCTGCAATTTGTCTCTGTCAGTTATCACGCTGTTTCCCGAGAGGTAGGGAATCATTTAGGTTTTTATTGATCCTGATTATGCTCATCAGTCCTTGTTCTGAATCAATTCCTGGGACATTTTGTTATAATTCTCCAGTGTTGCAAGTGCTCACTTCCCTCCATCAGGTAATATTACCACAGGTGGCAAATTTACTTTTTTCTCATTCACTCTGCATGAAGCTGCGATGAACTCTGTTTTAGCTCAACTTCGGTTGCTGCAGTGACTGAAGGCTTGCACATCATGCAGTGTTTATAATGTGAAACATTTTAATGATATAGCTCCAGAGTAGGATTTTTTTATTGGTGGGTTTTATCCCTTTATTATTGACAGAATAGCTGAGAGAGATTGGAAAGGGAGGAGAGAAAGAGGGGGGGATAACATGCGGTAAATGCCCCGAGATGGGCAGCAGTAGATTTGCATTTACTGCATGTCTGTTGCATACATGGGCACATGCTCTACCAACTGAGCCACCTGTGCTCCCGATCAGTTAAAAAGTGCTTTTGGGCATATATGACACGTAAACGCCTACACAGCTTGCACCAAAACATGCACATCACACCATGAGTGTTCACTCCTCCCTGCAGTCCTGGGAACAAAAAGAAAAAAACTCTTCATCTACCTTGGGTCCTGTTGAACTTGTAGGCTCTCAGATCTCTGTTTCAGAGAACCGCTGAGCCTCTGAGATGGACTAATGAACATCCAGACGGAGAGCCAGGGTGCACTTCATGACATGAACTGTCTGAGGAGCATCTGTGGTGACAGTCTGATTAGTTTCCAGGTGCCCTCCCTCCTGTCCTCAGGGGTATAGACTGTGTACTTTCTGATTCAAATGGTGTTTGATCAGTAAGGAGCAGTTTAGTCAGCGACATGGGTTCTTTAGTATCAATCCATGCATGGTTGTTTCTGAAACTTACTAAGTTTTTACACACTACCCTTAGGTTAGTTTCTTTATCATCAGGATTTTATAACTTTGAGTCTGGCCATGTGAACCCCTTCCTGACTAGCTAAATATTATCTTAGCAGTGCAAACAAAAACACTTATGTATCATGAGGTTTAAAAGCAAGGTACGATGTGAGTAACTGAGCTACTGAAACTTTAATTTGAGGACAAATGACAATATATGGTCAAGGGGAAATTGTATAAGCAGGATAATACCCCCACTCCCCCCCGCCAAGCTTAAGTGTTATAAGATTGAAATGGATGTTGCAGGTGCATATCTCCCCCCGCTGTTTTCAGCCTCCACATCATCAAATGAAGGCACAGCTTGTTGGGTCTTTCCTGTTACTAAACATGTATAAGCTGTGCATCTCCTGGCTTATTTGCTTGCAGGTCTTTTAAGTCTTTTCCCCCATTAAGCTTTGATAGTGTCATGACTCATCTTGTAGGTTTCGCTGAGTCAAGTTTGAGCCCCCTGTAGTCTCTTTCTATCACTCAATATGATGCCGCAACAGTGTAAATATTAATAACTGTATCTGTCAGCAAAGCTATTCTCTGTGACTTACACCTGTAGCGTAGCCTCAGGCTGCCAGTAAGCTCCCTCAAAAACACAAAGTTGGATGTCACTTTTTGGCATAGTGACTACACAAACGCATACTATATGCACAGTCATACCTGCGTTAAATTTTTGACTCGCTGTCAATCTTTTTCCTCCCCTCCCCGCCTCAGCCAAAACAGTTGTCACACCTGTGATGAGTCGTCATGTTTGAGAGCACAGAGACGACAGCACATTTACACACGTGCACGCATACAAAATGCGACTCCTTCCCGGACACAGCCACTCTCGTTTTTAATATCACTCACGCTGACGTCTCTGGATCGCCAGAGGAGCCTTTTGTGTGGCCTAGACAGAAGATACAGACGCAGACTGTGTTCCATCATTCTCCTGTCACACTCTGCCAGCACCGAAGGCTGTGAAACACTTTGGCATTTTGACATTGCCTTTTGTGGCTTGACCTTTTGTGTGGAGTTTTCTTTAAAAATTCAGCCCCTCTTCTGGGTGGCCAATAGATGCTGGTCCCTTATTGCTAGTATTTGCCACGGTGGATGAATTTCTGTCACCTTTCTGCTCCTTTATACTTAAACAAAATTGAGTTTGGCATCCACACAGGAAAATGGCATAAAGGACTTAGGGCTAAAGTATGTCGGTTGCAGAATGAAGCAGCAAATCTATTGGATCATATATTTAGATTGGTTAATTTCTGTCTTTTTTTTGGTCCCCTCTTAATGTTTTGGTGTGTCTCTGTTTACTTCTGTTTATCTGCTCACATCTTTTCTCACAAGGCCTTTGACCTGTTGACACCTATTATGTGAATAGATTTGGAGTCCTAGTGAGCATACTGACATTTGCCTGCAGTGCTGTGACTAAAAGGCCACATGGGAGTGTTGAAGAAGCGGCATAAGTACCTATGTGGTCATTAAAAGCTCACAGCAGATCTGCAACAGGCTTAACCTGATGCAAAAACCATGCTCTAAACATATTTATTTGGTAGTGGTATGATTTATGCGTCTGTAACTATATTTAGATGGTTACTCAGACTGTGACATATCCCCAGATTGAGATTTCTTGACTTCGGATGACCTTAATGAGATTATAAAGCTGGGTTTCCCCTTTACATGCCACTTAAAATGTTACCACACAAAGATAGCAATACCACATTAGTCAAGTGTATTGTATAGAAACACAGTAAGTATGAAACAAAAAAGCATCACACAATCGTTCAGCTTCCCCCTTTTTAATTTTTTTTCTAGAACAGATGGCCTAAAAATGGCAAATGTCCAAAGAAACTGTGTCTTCTTGTTTAAGCATGATGTGAAATTGGGAAGCCGATTTTCATTTAGTTTATACTTTGCCCGCTCTGATTTCCCATGTGTTTACCAGAAGGATGAGCAGGGTCGCCGACAGCTGTGTGAAGTCAGGGAGAGGGAGACAGGTTTCTGGAGTCACGCCTAACCTTTGACTGATGGACAAATACCCCCGTCAACCTGCCTGTCCATCTGCCGCTCCATCTTTTTCCTCCACTTTTGCCGGCTCACCAACAATACACACTACCAGCTGCAGCCTCCCCCAGCTGAAGCAGATATTCTGTGTTTGTCAGTCACAGACACGCTCACATGCACCACTTTCTTATACTGCTCAGGGAACACTAATCTTTTAGTCATTTCAACAGATGCCACGAGTGAATAATAATCAGCATATGGATTATGATGTCAGAAATAATGCTGACGATTGTCTGGATTTATTTTGTGTGCTCTCAAGTATAAACTTGCATAAACACTTGGAGATATTTGCCAATGGTTATCCACTGCACTGTGTATATATATATTTTTTATTTCTTCTCTTAAACCAAAGAGCGTATCCATCCTGTTTATTTTCACGGCACGAGAGTCTGCGTGACAGCTGATAATCATCTGTAATTTGATTATTTACTCCTCTTGTCACCAACGTGTTATCCGAATGCCAGCGTTCTGGTGCCAAGCTGGTGTTTGGAAACCGAATACAGAGAGAGATCTGGGATCGCGGCCGTGGCCATTGCCCACTGGCACCGCCGTACCTGCCCTATCATGTTGGAACCAAACCGTATGCTGCCGCCTCCATAAAAGCTTGTTAAAAATCAGATCGGGAGACTGCCTTTGTTTGCCTTTATAAGTAACTGGACGCTAGTTTATTCCCCCCGCATGCTCCGCTGCGTCTGATGGCCATCTTTGGCTTTTAAGATGATGAGAAATCGGGTCCAAATGGTTTTTAATGCTGTTAGTCATGGTAATCTGTGAGCAAGGTTTTAGTTTTCAAATGGTTTCAATTATTTATGTGAAACGAATTTGGAATCAATCAGTTCAAGCGATCATCAAAACAAGACACCGAAACAAGCTTTTGTTCTTGTACACGGAGGCAAGAAAGCTCTCATACGTACGCACAGACACAATGCGCGCAGTGTTGTCTGCCATCTTCAAGTCCTGAGTCATGCTGTTGTTCAGTATCTTCTGGCTGCTGGCCCAGACTGTGGTCCCGGTTCCCTGTGGATATTTGACAAGAGGCCAACAAGAGTGTCACCCCCCCTATCCTTTATCCTCTCATCTCTCTGTTCCTTCATCCCTCCATCCGCTCATTTCTGTCAAGGCGGTCCTCAGACACAATTTCTGCCTCGGGTACAAACGAGGGCAGATGCCGAGGGACGCTTCTT
This sequence comes from Terapon puta, assembly GCA_028564955.1. Lineage (NCBI taxonomy): Eukaryota > Metazoa > Chordata > Actinopteri > Centrarchiformes > Terapontidae > Terapon > Terapon puta. The sequence goes on along the minus strand of JAOXYL010000086.1, from coordinate 19,339,197 downwards.
AGCTGGCTGACACGGCTATTGAAACACCATCAGTTCCCCAAACATGCAGCGGCCCACATTTGGGGCATGCAGGGGAGGGCATTTTAATTCACATCACACGCTACTCAGCCCCAGTGGATTTTTGGTCATTCTTGTTCTTGGACTAGGCTGTTTCCCTTATTTAGTTTTTCTGTCACTGGTCACCACGTCCCTCAGGCTTTTTTTGGGCACAGATGGATGTAAACAACTACACACACAACACGTTCACGGTCGTATTCTGACTCCTTTTTTTTGTTTAAACTCAGTCTATGCAATAGTGCCACTATGACTACCACTGTGAGGACTGAAATGTCAACAATCAGGTTGTGGGTTAAAGAAGACGTTCGGAGTTAGATATGTGTAATAATGGGACAGTGATATGGCTGTCTCCCTCAGAGCACAAACGATAAAAGCAATTTCAAGATGAGCCATAAGCAATGACAGCAGAGATTTTATCCTTTTGAATAGCTGGCTCAGTTGTTTTTAATGGATCCGTGAGCGCTGAAGCTACATTGTGGTGACACGATAAGAGGACCGCCTGATTAATTTCCCCAAATGATGGAGAAGAAGTCCTAAAAGTTGAAAGTATGTCTCCATCACCAGCACTAAGCTCTCCCTTTTTCCCCTCCTTCAGGTACAAGTTGATTCGTCGACGAGTCATCTGGCTAATAGGGCAGTGGATCTCTGTCAAGTTCAAATCTGACCTTCGGCCTTTGCTCTACGAAGTCATCCTGAGCCTCATGCAGGATCCTGACTTGGTGGTAAGGCAGCTACAAACAAAAAGTCAATGTCTTCTTTTTTGTGTGTCTTTTTTTTTTTTTTGGTAAACTACTCTTTATGACTGGAGTGCCAGCTTCCACAGAAAACATTAGATTCATAATGACTGAAAAGGGCCGTTAGGGAAAGTGCACAGTCAGCTACACGAACACAGTTCTCTGCTTAACAGCATGGAACGACAGCTATTATGCCGCCAACCGTGTGTAAACAAAGGCAAAGACAGTTCGTTAGGGATTGTGGGACGGTTTTGTGATCCGATTCCTTCCCATCCTATCTGATCTGTTTTCTTTTTTTTTGTACTTTATTCATTTTTATTAAAACGCTAAACCTTTTATGTAGCCATTAACATTTTTATTTAGCCGTGGCTTTGGAAACTCCGAATTATGATCCATTTTGTGGAGTAACTATTATTATGCCAAAGTTACCCTCAAGTCAAATTACTTTTCGCCCATCCTTGAATTTCTTGCTTCATGAGCCATGCACTTGATCGATCAGTGTTTTTTTTAACATAATTGATATGAAGAAATGTGGGGAAAAAGAACAATGCATTATTTACAATGCAATTCAGTATAATATTACTATTAGATTAAAACTTTATGAGGGATGAGGTTCGATCTTGCTGTGTCTAATAGCCCCTCTTACATTTGAATGCGTCTTTGTGTGGATGAACTTTCAGATATGTGTTTACTTGCATTCATCTTAGTTGAAATACAAAGTATGTAATGTGATTATAATGTAATTAGGATTTAATATGATTTAAGAAAATGATGCATGTGAGGCAGAGCCCAAGCAAAAGAGAAAGGAAGGAATTTGCACTTGTTCATGTAGTTGTGTTTAGAGTTAAGAGCTGTTGGGCTGTAATGTCCAAGTATGTGCGATTGAATGTCTTGGGAACAGCTGTTAAAATGTCTTTTATAAGATTAAAACTTAGTCTTCTCAGCCATAAGAGTTTTTATGGCTGTTTATGCTACAGTTCACTTTGATGCCACCTGTTGCTATGGATACCACACAGGTCACATCTCTCACCTTTCATTATTTGGGCTGTTAGTAGGATGATTAGCAGGTAGCTGCAGTTGAATTTAACATTATATGCATTATCAGTAACCTTCATGTCTCTCTGCATCATCACATTGGTTCCCATGATGTTTTTTTTCTTCCCCCAAGACACCATTTTTACAATCTAGAGCTATACAATACATTGGCATTTAATTGAAGTTTTATGAGGGTACTAATGAGTCTTACAGTTCCAAAGGTTTTTCTTCACGCATGCTTTCTATTACTGACCAGCTGACCGATTATGCTGGGGTTCCTGATCAATATCGTCTGGGCCAACCACAGCCTCTTGGGCAGAATTAATTATTGATCATAAACGTTTATGGGCTAATGGAGAAAACTGCCCTCTATCAATCAGTCCAATCGGTTATCAATTTCTATATTGCGATGCTGTGGTCCTCGTTGTTCATTTCAGTGGATCACTTAAGATAACAGTAGTATTTATCTTTGGCCTCTCAGTTTCTATACATTTACTGAAAGGAGTAAGTGTCAAGAGACCTATTGATTACGCCTATGAGTGTGCAGCTGCTCAGCCACTTCAGCCTGTAGCTGCTTTGCTTTATTATGAATTATTATACATATACGCACACACACAATTGGCCAATATAAGAGAGAAAGGGCTGGCAGAAATAAACCCAATATCTTCATTAGGTGAAAAAGAAGATAACTCTTTATTAGTCCCTCACGGAAGAATTTACATTTACACTCCAGTGTTTTCACACATATACATATAGGAAAAAACACGCATGCAAACTGGCGGAGAAATGCCAGAGTGAGTGAGACACCCCGAGCAGGTTTGGGGTTCGGTGCCTTGCTCAAGAGCACCTCTCCAGCTACCCGTCCACCTCCATGTAGACTGGTCCATGGGGGAAAAACCGGCGACCCTCTCGTTCCCAAGCCAAGTCCCCACAGACTGAGCTGCAACTGCTCAATAATAAAATTATAGTTTTATCAAAATGGTCACTTATCTGTGTGTGGGCTAAAGAGGCTTCAGTTAAAGTATCTTGACTGACATCTGTAAATGTTGTTAAAACTACAACTAGCGGCTTTCATTTCTTTAGCATGAAGTGTCTTACATTGAAATGTCCTAATGAATAAAGATGTGCTTATCTGGTTGGAAGAGAGAACACCAGCTCCTGACGTCGTGGCAGCTGGCAGCTGAGTGTTTTTGTTATGTTGCTGCTGCATTCTGCTTGTGTAACCGCCCTACCCCCACGTCGTTTTAAAGTGAGACATTTGCATAGATTTCACTTAAAGATCAGAGGTATTATAAAAAAAGTTGTATCCCTAATTTCTAACACGATGTTAATACCAACCAGATCTCTCCAGGAAGATCATGTTGGAGCTTACTAACGAAGGCACAGTCATCTTGTGTCTTTAAATTTGATTTGGGCGTCATGTGATTAGTAAAATCTTCAAATTAACCCATAAGAGGGTAAAACAGGTGCGTCATGTACTTTCTTCCTGTGGAGTCTGACTGCAGCGTTCTGTGTTAATTGGAATCTAGTAACAGATGATGATTTGCAGGTGCAATCCCGATGTTTTTATAATGCGCAACAGATTAGACATTTTTATCCCATAGAAATAGAATTAAGCTTAATTTTAGATTTAGTTTTGATTGACAACCGATAAACAACAGATTTTTTTGTAATTTAGGCATTTTCAGTTTTGTTATGAAAGATGCTAATAAGTGTGTGATTGTGCCTTTTGAGGATTGTAGAAACAATGCACTCAGAGTTTTGTGGTAACGTTACACCCTCTGGAAATTTGCATGTGAGACAAAGACGTGCGTGCACCCACATTAAGACTTATTTGGCTCCCATCAATGACATTCATGAGCTGAATCCTCATTTCCTCCAATAGATCCTCCTCCTCTAACAGCTGCATTCTTCTCTGATGTTTACTCACGGATTGCGAGTGAAAGCTCAAAATAATCTTTGCTGCAAGTTTAACTCCTTGTGTTTTTCAGGTCATTTGCATTCCCGGCGGGTGGTAATAATGTTTTCTCGAATTTGCCGTTAAGCTAGCTTTGACGACACCAAGCTGTGATGTTTTAGTCTACGGTTTGTCCCATTTCTGCTCATTTTTCCTCGACTGCAGGAAGGCTGTGAGGCGTCTTGAATATGCATTTTTAAATCACGATTTTCATCCCACCCAGTCGTGTTTTCATCATTTTCATCAATCATCGCGACTGACATCAGTTTTGAACCGCAAATTAGTACTGGAATTGAAGATGGGAAAGGAGAGGAAATAGTGAAAATGATATTAGAGTGAACTGTACTGGGTCTTCATTAAATCTGAACTTTCTCATCTTACCTATATTATACCTCATTACCACTGCAACTTAAATCTCAACTCGGCCTGCTTTTGATGCCGGGTATTTTTCCCAATTTTATTATCTACTGCAGATAGTACCCCCTCAACACAGGCGGTATTAAGTATAGTGTATTCTTAGCTTTTTTGCAGGATATAGCACAGCATGAGAAAGGCACTAACTAATGTTACACGCTTTTATGTTTGCTTATTAACTAGCTCACTCATCAGGGCCCCGTAAAGTAATACTCATCAACAAGTTGGTTTTGTGCAAATTCACATTTCTAGTGACAGGAAAACTCTCTGACATTATAGTATCGGCTCAGGTCGTCTGGACTGAGGTGATATCCACAACTTTTGCCTGTAGAAAACAAAGAAAGTAAGCCCATAACTCAGTGTACGATGATTCATTTTGCAGTTACATTACCTGGGACAGACGACTAAATCCAGTAGTCTAATAATTTCTTACTCCTATTATAAGATGGCTCTCTGTTTCCAGTGATTTTTAGTGATAAGCCAGCTGTAGCGACAATTTATGCAAATTATTGTTTATCAGGTTTAATTCTAATTTCCAGGTAATACTGCGTTTGAGGCCAGAATGAATCTTTGACCCTTTTCAGCCGATGCCATCTGTAAAAATAACATTTATCTAAGGCCCATGTAATAACTGCTGTTTGTTTATACCGCCGGAGCATCGGTTGAATTATTTTCCTGAGGGAAGAGTGCGTGACGTTATGCCTCCATTTAGGCTGGACTATGTGGCGTCAACAGTTTGTAATTTACTCTCCTATTAATTTTTGGAGGAGCCGGTATTACTTTCCACCAAGTTGTTGTTAGGTTGAAGCATTTTTTTCATTTATATTATATTTTATTTGTCTGGTTTAAATGCGGTGAAATGAATCAGTGATTTTCACCTTCAGTTTCACTGATTAAACTTTTAATCACTTTTTAATTCATTTTGAAGCCCCAGTCTTTTTTTTTTGTTAGTATCCTCAAAGACATTATGAAACTGAATAATGATGTGAAGCAGATGTTTTGACTGAATCATTGTCAGGCATTATGTGTGCGTCTGTGCGTGTTCACGAGACCCATCTGAGTATTTCATCAAGCAATCTATTATCTTCCAGGCTTTGCTGCAGAATTGAAATGCAGTTTCTCTCATTAGTGTTTGAATTGCCAACAAGGCCACTGCTGATGGCAACTGATGGGCCTCGTTCATCAGCATACCCCTTTTGTTGCCTGTTAATGCATGCAACATTACTAAAACATTATTCTGTATTTTATGATCTCGCAAACACGGGGGTGAAATTTGTACATGTCTAAATCCAACTGTGCCTCAAATTCAACTTTAAGCAGTTCCATATCCTGAATATACATTTTACTGTGGTCTTGCCCTTTTATTTAAAAAAAATCACATTCAGACGTAAGATGAGTGTTTGAAATGTGTGTAAATGGAGGACTGGATAAGCCAGTTTGTCAGTCTAAATCTATTTGATAGATTCACAGTGACGTGAAATAGGCTCTCATGTTTGTGTGAATGAATTGGCAATTTTCTGCCATTCTGGTCTGCGTGGAGAGAAGATGAAACTTCGGCTCTGCCTTGTTGAGGCGACATTATCAAACCCACAGCCTGTTAAATGTCCCGTATCAAAGATTTATACAGATCTGCACATCAAGTCTGTATGGATTACACAAATAACTCAAATCATGTGAATTTGTGCTTTTAATGACTCAATTTCATGCTGTGTTCTGTGGAAAAGTTTCGGTTTATGATCACCAGACTTTTGTAATTGAGTCACTGCAAGGGAAATAATTGCTGCTGTTGCAAGATTTAAATATTGATGACATGTACTCATACAAAACCATGCTAAATAATGTTGTTGCCTTTTTACTGCTTGTTTTAGAAGAACTGTATCATGGAGCTTTAAAGTCAGTTTCAGTGCTTTATAAACACACATTCTTCATAATTAGCCTTAAAGAGTATAAGTGTCATCATGCTTTTTAAAGCTGAAATTATTTATTTTGCTGTTCTCATCCTCTGCAGCACTGACAGGTCTGCCCTGAAGATGCTGTAGTTGTTTTTTAGTGGGAGCCTTTTTTCTTTCCTTTTTTTTTTTTTTGAAATCTTGCTGCTTATTTAAATCAGTCACTTCAAAATTGGGTAAATGCACCAGCTTGTGAAGTGTGATACTACTGAGCTTATGCTTGGGTTTGATGCGCAAAAACGGAAGCGTGGTGCAAAAGAAGTAACTTCCAGAACGCTGACTTACCTTTGAAGTGAATTGATTGGCATTAAAAGTGTGAAAGCACGAAAAAGAGTCCAAAGGGAAACTTCAGCCAAGACGACTTGTGTGTTTTAAGAGAGTAAACCACAAATATAGATATATTAATAATTTATTAACTGAGAAATAAAATATTCAGCAAACACATTTTCTTCCTGCAAATGTATGCAGATGTAAGAATCACATAATTATACTCCACTATATTAGACAGATGTAGAAAGATACACACAGGGGGAAAAAAAGATAATATGATTCATAAGATGATTCAGTGATGTCATGCGGTAAGATATAATTAAAAAAAAAAAAAAAAGGCCAAGGTGTAGGTCATTTCTATAAATACTTGAAGAACATTAAGCGACTATGTTATAAAGACAAATGCGTCAAATACATCTGAAGGTTTTTGGAATGAAATTACAAGACGGTGTCTGCGAGGTCTCTCACAGACTGGACTGTGTCGATAACGTTTGTGTGCCCCGCTGCTCACAAACACACACACACAATCACCCTCACTCGTGCCTTTTGTACTTTAATGGGGTTGTGAAATTGTTGAAAGCCGGGGCCGACTATAATTGAGTTCTCAGTCCCTCGCCTTTCGCTTCACTCGTTTACCTTCTTTAATCTCCTCCCCTCCATCTGATCACTTTCTCCCCGGTGGACATTTCCACCTCCATCACTCCGGCACCACGAGATTACTGCTGCTAGAGTCTATAACAGCGGAGCGGCCGCTTCCTTTTATAATAATAGACAGCTTGTATTTAGCCAACATGCTGCAGCAGCGCACTCATTCGCAGCATTCAGTTATGGAAAGCTATTGTTAGAGCGCAGACTGGTTGTTGTTGTCTTTCTGAGGCTTCCATTAAGGGAAATGTAATCATGGTTTTTGTGTTTTGGTTGTATTGTAAACTGCATGTGCCGCTGTTCCAGTCTTTTGCCATTGATAGATTCCGTCTCTGTAATTCTTTCGCTTTCTCGGTCTACTCCTCTGAGCCCACCTCCCCGCAAACTCAGCATGGCCTCTCTCTCTCTGCAGCTTTGATTAGCTTACAATCCAGATGCACCTAATTTCTGAAATGCTTACTCAAAATAAACTTTTTTTTTTTCTTCCTCTCAGGTGCGGATTGAGACAGCTACAACCCTGAAGCTCAATATCCTTAATATGCTTGTATTTTTTTTCATAGAGTGTATAAGTTTTACATCAAATACACTGATCATGTTATTCATATTATTGTGCTTCCTATTTAAGCCTTTAGGCATAAATGCTTAATCAGACATACCTATCCTAAGCAGTCTGTTTTCAACCTTAACTCATGATCACCTGTTGATGACTTTGAGTTCCGGACAGAGCAGTTCCTCCCAGTGAGTACACGCATCACTTATGTTAAAATCGCACAATGATAAAAAAAAATGAGCGACACTTTGAGCCATCCATTTCCCCTCCTCATAACTCTCCTGATTCTCCTCTTTCTTTAGTACCTCGAGTCTATCTTCGGGCTGCTCTTCCAGCTGTTGCAGCAGGTGACGGAGTGCGACACTAAAATGCAGGTGCTCCATGTCATCTCCTGTGTCATCGAGAGAGTAAACATCCAGGTGAGACTTTCACGTGTTCACCTATTGCTTTTCCTTACCCTCATGAGCCAAGCTCCAGATAGTCTTTGAAGGAGCCCTTGTGTTGGACATCTTTGGAGATATATATTCTTCTGCTGCTGCTGCTTCATGATGAATAGCGCTGCAAAAACTGTGGCCATTGACTCTGACTCTGCGGGGCACATGTGAAGCTGTTAAAAAACATAACATTGATACAAAACATCTGTCACCCTGTAGTACCCCCCCCTGTAAAACAACCTCCTGTCCTCAAAGGAAGCTGGACTTTAATGATTTCTTCACATCCCGAGACACAGGCAAAGCCGCCGAGAGTCCAATTCTTGACTCTTTGTAAATCGCGACACCTAAGGCAGCCCTTGTTCTGATGTCTGCTCTCATTTACCATGATGATACAGTCCCCCGCTCTGCCACTGCAGCGCTTTTGTGGCCATATGGATTTTATATTTTTTTTCCGAGCATTCAATAAGTCGTTCTAATCCACTTAACTGCCAACCCTTAAAAAAATGACCTTCCTCTTGACCCCCCCAGGCTCTTTTCAGATCCGTTTTAAGCACCTTCCCTTGAACGATCCCTTGACTTAAATCTGTCACAGAAATGGCTTTCATCCTTGTGAACTGTCAGTCTGGTTAAGTCTTCCCCAGTCACTGGCCCTGGCTAAACTTCTAGAGTCAGTGCAAGTCCCATTAATATTCTAACCCTTCTCACAAGGGATTTTGAACCCACCGAGAGTGGCAGCGGCTGAGAAAACTAGTCAATGAAACCATGAGTGCAGCTCGAGTTGAAATGAACATGATGACAGATATGATGAGATTTAGCTCCTCTCTTTTTTTCTGCCGTCACTCCCACAAATGTCATCCTAGGCGGGCGTGTGGGTCTGTTTTTCTCACTTTTTATCTTTCTCCTCAAGGCTGTACTTTTTTTTTCTTTTCTTTTCTTTCTTTTTTTTTTTTTACTTTTCCCTCTGCTCGGAGGCAGCGCTTTATAAAGGTGTAATCGAGCAAAAAATCCCAGTGTGGGGTCCGCAGCCCGGCCACGCAGCCGCTGCAGGGAATACGAAGGGTGAGCACAAGTCAGAACAAGAAAACGGCAGAAAAAGTTTTTGATGTCCGTAATTCAGTGCCGTTCTCGGGATGTCTTAGAGTTTGCTGGCTGCACATCAACTGCACCTAAAGTACAGTGTGCCATCACACTTTCCAATTTCACACAGGAATGAGATTGATAGCGTCCAATTGGTGCCTTACCGCCTATAGCTTTCTAGTGTTTAAAACAATTGAAGTTGAACTCAGAAGAAAAAACAAAGACATTAAGTCTAAGTTAACTTAAAATGAAATTCTAAGAATTCTAATAGATCCAGCCCCACTTCGTTATAAAAACAGCAAACATCAGGTGTCAGGTTTTTGTATGATTTCACATTCGCTCTGCTTTGTGGAAGCTGCGCGTTGAATTTCGCAGTATCGTGTGCTTTGCTTCTTATTTGTTGTCTAAAGTTCTTCTTTCCGTGCTTCAGATCCGGCCGTATGTGGGCTGTTTGGTCCAGTACCTGCCTCTGCTCTGGAAGCAATCTGAGGAACACAACATGCTTCGATGTGCCATACTCACCACACTCATCCACCTGGTGCAGGTAAGTGTGTCGATGTGACGTCCCGCAGGCAAGAAAGCACTTTCAACGCGCGCAGCACCTCCGGGCAGGAGTCGCAGCAGCAGTGAGCTCTTTGGATGAGCCATTGGCTGCTCTCAGGATTTTGATCAACAGTACAAGTTTGGCTGGCTGCTCGTCTCTCGCAGAATCGCACGACACGATCAACCAAACAATGGGAATTATTATCATGGAGAGTTACCAGTCGAGTCCTCATTTAAAGTTGATTATGTTAATTTTTCACTGTGAATTCATTTTCTGGGTTCTGCAGCGGGACAGGTGGCACTGTTCAGTGGACCAGGTGGCCACATGTTACTGAGGCTCACTTCCAAAATGTCATCTAGGGAGACCTGGGTCAGGTGAATTTCCCCCTAAACGGCTGGCTTACCGTGACCATTATTTATTTATTTATTTTAATTTTTTTCCCCTCGTCCTTGCTGCGACTTGGCACGACGAAGCAATCTGGAGAGAGAAGAGATTCATTTACTCACAGACCTTTTTAGCAGTATTAAATGTCAAGTGCAGCGTAAAAAGATGTTTGTTAGGCAACTTATAATATGTTACTTTTTCAATCATTTGCCTCAGTATCAATCGGGTTTATCAATAACTGAAATAAGGACAGAAGCTCCGTTCCTCACAGCCCTGAATCAGCTCAATTCAGTCTGCAGAAAGACACGGATCCCCATATGAGGCTGCCACTGCGTTACCTCACAGTGGGAGATGAAACGCTCAGTGATAGAGACACACACAGAGAAATAACACAAGCACACATCTGGCAAACTGTGGGAGGCTCTGAGCTGAAGGAGCTTGGATTAGCTTGATACTTGACTTGATACTAATTCAGATGTTAAAATATACAACGCATAAAGCATCTTAGTAAGTTTTTTTCGTCTCGTCTTAAATGTTGGTCCAAAATCTCCCATTGGTGTTCAATTGGCTTGCCATAACATACAATTTGCATCATTTTAATCCTCATCAGTTTAATGATCCCTCGTGGCCTCTGGATGGGGGTGTTATCATCCTCGAAGATACCACTCCCATCTGGATAGAAACGTTCCATCACTGGATAAAGTCGATCTCTCAGAACAACTTTGTACGGATTTACAGTGACATTTTCCTTTAAGGGGACAAGTGTACCTAAACCACGGCAGCAAATTGCCTCCCCTGTCACCCGCTTGTAGATGATAATGAATAATAGATCATTACTTCAATTCGCTCCCACAGCTGGAGCTCTCGCATGCATCAAGAGATGGAGCAGCAGAAAGATGAAGAAGTAGAAAGATGTGTGCTCTTCAACTTCTTTATACTTTACTCACGTATAAATGCATTTAGAAGAAATGGGGATGTAAAATATCTGTGAAAATCTACCTGTTGTACATCCACCACACATAATATTATATTACAGATGTGGCGGAGGTGACTAGACAGATTATATTCAGCATCTGTGTAAGAGAGCAATTTTGTGAAATATACCTTTTGTATTTGATGTAATAGGTTTTCTATTTCTTCTTCGGTTTGTAAGTACTGAACTGTGTCACCGCCTTTGATTGTGGTCCTCCATGTGTTATAAGCGACCGTAGAAGTCAAGATGACACGCTCACGCTTGGCCGTTCTTTCTTCTCCCTCATCTCACAGCCTGGTCACATACTTAAGTCCACTGCATGTTCCTGTCACCAAACGGGGTGATGCATTGCGCTTTGAAGAGCAACTCTTCCCAAATGAAAGAGCTACAGTTCCCCTCCATCTCAATGCCACCAGATCTTATGGTGTTAAAATGTGCATGACCACTGGTGTTCTGCCGTTGTATTTGAAATGACTGTAATAATTCCCTGAATAGCCAAACATTGTGGAAATGGGAATTTTTGTCCCGCAGCATTGCCAGATCTGTTAAATGCATCTGTTGTAAAAGACAACACAATGCTGCATTGAGACGGCATGCTCTGACAAGGTGCATTTTGCTAGGAAGGGTCCGAGCAGCGAACTTTTCTATCGTTCTCCCCTTTCCTTAGATGGTCTGCGGGGAACATCCATTCAGCTAAAGCACATAAAAATGACTCCTTAAAGCCTCCTGTAGGCAGTCTTTGTCAGGTTTTTCCTAATTTGTCACTGACTTTCTCTGTCTGCGTGTTCCCACAGGGCCTGGGAGCAGAGAGTAAGAACCTGTACCCTTTCCTCCTTCCTGTCATCCAGCTGAGCACCGACGTTTCCCAGCCACCGCACGTGTATTTGCTGGAAGACGGACTGGAGCTTTGGTATGGACACACATTCTGCATACGCGCACACTATGCATTTATAAGTTACTGAAAAACCTCCCGCTTTATGAAGCACGTCACAATCCCATTTCCTTCCTCACACTCTCATACACATCCATACTACGACTAACCGTCTATATGTCCCTCTTTTTCCCTTTTCTCTGTCCATCAGTTCACTCACGAGTCCTTTCTTTTGTCACATTAGTCATCCACCTCAATTACTGACTCATTGGGTTTATACATGGGAAGCAAAATACAAACACTTTGCAGCCAAACGCTGGTAAATGGACTCACCGTGACTTGTTTTTATTTGCTTTCTCACAGACGAGCACTTGGTGGGCGATGGAGCCGTAGATAATTTATGTGGCTCACAATCTTTCCTTCACGTTGCTGTTTTGGGCACGCGCCATTCTAAAGCGATCTCGAGAATTCACTGCAAAACAGCACGCACATTTCCACAAAATGCATTACACCCACAAAAGGTTTGGTTCAGGAGAGGAGAATTTTCCGGGTTACCTTTTGTTCCTCTCCCATCATCTCTTTGCTTTTTAACTTCCTCCTTAATCTCCCCTTTTTTCCCCCCACTGTCTGTGGAGAGCTGCAGTGTTCAGAATAAAGCGTGTGCTCGTGGCTCAAAGCCACAGTCTTACATCTCTCTCCCTTTTTTCATCCCGCTTGATAAACAGCCGTGCCCCAAATATTTGTTTACAAAGTCAATGTCATTTTCTCGTGCTTTTATCTGTTATCAGCTGTTTTTCCTCTCTCTGTGTCGCTCTCAGTATCTGTCTGTCTTGTTTTTTTGTTTTTTTTGTCGATTAGATTATGGTGCTTGCTTCGAATCAGCCATTCCTGTCTCGGCTTCTTATGTGGTTGTACTTGAACTCTACCAGCCTTTAGGAGTGTTCATGAGTGTGTCCTATAGAAATTCAACATGTCAAAGGTTTTCCACACTTAAAGTAGCTTAAAACATGGTAATAGATTTTACTGATAATCCACTGTCATTGTGGAGCCTTAGTACTGTACTGAGTACTTAGTACTGAGCCTTAGTAAAGTCATTATTATACATTAATGCTTATGTACAGTTTTCCACAAGACAGTCAAAATGTATTTACAACTCAAGCTATTTTTTGATCAGTATATATTTTTTTGTTGATCAGATTTTTTTAAAAGAACTTTTCATTTTCATCTCTGTAGACGAAGGTTGTAGTGTAATGTCAGGTTTCATGTTCCCCTCTGCTTCACTCCCCACCACAAAGAGACCACCATGCCCATAGGAGAGCGGGCAGCAGCTCTGAAGATGGACCTTCAGTTAGCAGCGTCATTTCATCTGT
>JAOXYL010000086.1:19263879-19283535 GCA_028564955.1 Terapon puta | reverse complement strand
CGCAGAGGGAGATGTTTAAAATCCCTGGTGCGGGACGATTTTGAGCAACACCGATGTTTTTACAGTAATAACATTGGGACTCTTTACTTTGTTGGTAGCCGCAGTCCGGGGACTGCATTAGAGATGAGGGCTTTCACGGGCCCTGTCATTTCATCCGTCTCTCTTCACGTCTCTCTGCGTCCTCATGTTGCCCACTCCTCTTCTCCTCCTCCTCCTCCTCCTCTCTATCCTAAACAATGAGGTCCAGCTGTGATTGCCCACTCTCTCCGCGGCCCACGTCATCTTCTTTTTCGTCACCCGCTTTCTTTATGGTCTTTGCGACGTCATCGCGCCAGATCCTGGCATGACCTCTTTTCTTACACGTCAATACCCATTTCTATCGTTGCATTTGTGTTTCTCCCTTTCCTTTCCTCTTCACCTTTCTTCTTTGCCAGGCAATCACATCCTCGCCTCGTGGCTCCTTTGTTCTCCCGCCTCTTCCTTTCTTGTCTTCTCATCTCTGCCTCTGTTTTCCCCCCAGGGATGACGGAGGGTCATGCTTATTGTTCTTATTGGTAGCTTCCACTCTTCAGATTGGTTTGTATCAGTGCTGTTTTGTGCGTCGGAGTCTCCGCACAGCAGGTGTCCTCAGCATATTGCTCTTCATCTCGGCGCCGCGTTGTCGGCTGTCGAAAAACATTCTGCCTTTAAGCTCGCGTCTCCTCATAACATCCTGCTTTCATTCTGCTGCTTCTCTCAATTTAACCGTCTCCTCATCTGTTGCATCTCCACTTTGTGTTATCGTCTTCAATTTACACAACACAACTTCTGCAAACACTCTTTAGAAGTGCTCAAGCATGCACACGCTGTCGCAGGCGTGCAAACACTTTATCTCTTTGTTTTCATGCTTTGTTTTTTTGCTAATGTGTAGAAGGTCTTTCATCGTTTCCCAATCAAACAAAGTCTAATCTGATATGTGTTGGTATTTATGCAGACACAGTTTTTCACACTTAAATAAGATATGTAAGAGTTTCATGGTGATTTAAGAGATGCTAACCAAGACCTTGATATTCGTCCCCAAACACACACGCGTCAGAATTGTCCGCGCCACACACACGCAACAGTGAATACAGTAATGAACAGACACACACACACATGCACACACACTTCTAGCAGGTCACTGTGCTGAAGGTAATTATGCAGGTTAGATGACAGCTTTTCCATTAAGCCACTCTCCAACAGCCACTCTTCACTAGTTTGATTGCACTGTAATGACAAAGAACTAATTAGCATGACAAGTATTCTTTCCAGTGATTGGCAAGAGACCAAGAGTTGTCATTACAATATTCTGCCTCTCAAAGGACCCAGTGTTTCGGGACCGCGTGAATGAGAGTGCACGAGCCTGCCCAAATGTCAAGTTAGTGTGTGGTAGATGATGAAGGACGGCGGTTCACCGAGGGTGTCTGTGGTTGTGCAGTTCAGCACACTGACCTGCTTTCAAAAGGTTGGAGAAGCAACATCACATGACAAGAGTAATTAATCTGTGGGGAAATTAAAGCAAAGCCAGAGAGAGAGCCAAAATCAAGCTCAAGCTGATTACATCATTTTCAAAATTCATATAATTACCTTTTTATTTTGTATTCTTAATTTTTCATATTTAGGCACATTTAATATTTAACTGCTAAGCTTTGCATTTGTACTCTGGCATAGCAATTTGCTTGAGGATGCCATTGATCTTACTATAGATAGATTTAAAAGTTAACCATACTATATGTGAAAAGTTATGATCGATGAGTGGTTTCCACACTACGCGTAAACAGTACTCCTCTCATTTATCCGAGCACTTTCAAACTTTTTCCGTGCTGTTGTGTTTGCCTCGGCCTTTTCCTCACCGTGCAGAAAATAAATGACAATGCGCCTGTCCAGAGAAATGTGTCGGCTCTTGTCAGCCATCCAACTTCTTGCTTTTTTTTTTACTCTATCGTCAGGGATTATTTTTCCTGTGCTGTCTCCTGCGTAAGATGAATGGCAGCGCTTGCATACACTGAATCATTTTCCTTAGAGCGAGTTTTGTGTCAGATGTATGTGTCAAACTGGGAAAATGGTAACAGGTCTGAGTTGTTTTTCCCTCCAGTTCTGTAGAAAAGTGACTCTACGGTGTGTGAGCAATGCCAGTGAACGTTCTTTTAAACTCCTTTTGCAGGTGGATTATATTGCCATTGCCAAATTCTATTAATTAAAGGTAACTTGTGGATTTGCAGTCTCGTGTTAAAATGCATAGTCATTGTTGCTCAGATAGCGCACGTCTTTATAGACCAGGCTTTATGTCTTTGTTCCTGTTATACACTGTGAGCAGGGTTTATCTCTTGATCCACTGTTCATATCATCCTGCATGTAATGGAGACTTGCTGCAGACTGTGAGGTAGATGGCAAACAAGTATACTGTATGTCCTGAGACTTTGTCCATTCATGGACCATAAAGAGAGCAGATAAACTACAGTAAGTGCATTTATACCGGCACAGCAACCAAAAATGGTGGTTTTAAAATCAGTGTAGATTTGATTTATACAGAAAATGGTCTCTAGTCGTTTAGCAATTTGAGTTCAAGTTTATCAGCATCTGCTCACCCTATTATCAGATGAGCCCCCCAGTATTGATTGTGAGAGCGTAGTAGAGTGTAGTGCATAGCCACTGTTTAGAAAAAAGAAGAAAGAAATAAAGAAAAACTCCACTTGACAGCTGACCAGCAGAGTTCGCAGAAAAGGTGTGAAAGAGTGATTGTACGATTCTGTCGTCTGCTGAAATGAGAAAAAACTCCTCAGGTGGAATACAAAGTGTTGTGTTTGAGAGAAACTTACAGCAACCAGCATAGCAGCAACCGGACTGCAAAGCACAGTAGAGAGAGCACACTTAAGTTATTAACATCTACAGAATCAAATCCAGAATGAATACAGGACAACAATGTGTAAAAGCCTGGACTGGCCCAGCCAGAACCGCACTTCAATCCCCTTACGAAATGTTCCAAGTTGAATGAGCTCGAGCAAATCTGCAAAGACGAAGGAGAGAAAAGGAAATCCCCAAATCCAGATTTGCTACAGCAGTGCAGACATATCCAAGCAGAATCAAACCTTTAGGTCGGTGCCAAAATATCCAACCTCCCTTGTATTTGCTGAAAAAAAAAGTCTGCATCTAATTTTTTCCAGGAGAAAGTTTAACTTTTGGAATTCAGTGTGCGATACCACTGATGACTGGAAATGTCACCGTGGTTGAATAGTTTCTGAAGGCAGTATATATCTGACATCGCCCGAAGAAGAATATGAGCAGCTCATTTATTGTCAGTGGATTTAATATCTTTGTAACCCATGGTCTTTCACTCAAAAAAAAAAGCTGACTTGGAGATATTTCCTCAGGCAGCCTCCTAACTGTGTTTTTTTTTCCCTCCACTCTATCTTCTTTTGTCCCACCACAGTTGGCCCTGGAGGACCCGGTGCACAGCGTTTCTCTCCAGCAGTTTGTCTACGAGAAGCTGAAGGCGCAGCAGGCCCTGATGGGGGACCAAGGCTTCGGGGCGCTGATGGAGACGGTGGACACAGAGCTCGTCAGGCAGCTCCAGGAGTTCCTCCAAGGTCTCTGAACCTACAGTCCTTCAGTACCTTACACAAACACCCTGCTACCCACCCCCTCCCCCCTTCGGCTCCCCCTTCCCATTTTGGAAAAAGTACTGGAAAGGCTAACAATCTGCCCCAACGTGTGGACTCTTAATCCAGACCTTCCCAAACCTCTACCCATGCTATGCCTTATCTATATTCAGACCTAGCCTTGTCGACTGTCCTCAGCTAACACCCCCTCATCCCTTTTCTCTATATTCTGGATTCCTTTACATCCCTTTTTTATCAAGGTGGGGTGTATGTGGGTACTTTAAAATGTAAAAAAAAAAAAAAAAAAAAGTAACTTCACATTTTTAAAACACCCACATGAAAAAAACATCACCACAATAGAGCTTCCACTCAATTCCTCTAGTTTCTTCTCTTTCTGTGGTTTTAACGTGGAATGGGTAGGAAATTGGATGGATGGTATAAAAGTTGAGGGTGGGGGGGGGTGGTGTAGGGTGCGGTTGAGGAGTAAAAAAGAGAAAAAAAAAATCACCTGCAGGTGCCAGAGCGGGAGCCTCAGACTATTTTCTACGGAAAAAACAACGTGCAGATTGTAGCAGAAGTGTGGATAAACCGTACCTAAAGGACCTAAAGCAGTGTTTACAGAATCTATTCTTAAAAAGAGAAAAAAAGAAATGTAATTTTGTATGTATGTAAAGTATGGATGATATTCTGCATGACGATATTTTACTTTTTAGTTTGTTTTTACTTTGTGTTAATTTCTCTTCCATTTTTAAAAAAAATATATATAATTTTGTCATAACCAGATGTCAAGTTGAAGTAACTACTGACAGAACTAGAAAGTGTTTTTTCTTTCTTTTTGACTTGGGTTAGAGGGATTTTTTTTTCTTTTTTTTTGAGCGTAAAATGGGTGGTTTTTAAAATGGTTGATTTGTAAGAGTGCTGAACCACATTTATATGTACATACATACTGCTGCTAATTGAAGGTGTGTCAGAGCACTTTAATAACCAAAAACTGTTTCACATGTTTTCATATTTTTCTCAATGGTACATCTTCTCACATCTTTGGACTCAAACGCAGTGGTCTCAGACGCCTCGGTGCAGTGCGGCAGGATAGTAAATTAGCCACTGAGACCGCCATCTTGAAACATTGCCGTATTCCGCGTCTTGTGCTAAGTTGCAAGAAAAATACTAACCGCAGACGCAACCTGCCATCAGGTCGTGTGTGCATTCTGACCGTGGCTGTCAAAGAATTCACACTTTGAGCCACTGTGACGTTGAGTCAAAATACATCATATTTGTGTGTAGCTGTCCTATTTCTGATTTGACCAGTCCTTAATGACTTTTTCCTGGTAGAGACGAAGCGTTGGTGCATTTGATTTGACAGAAGAACCACTTTTTTTTTTTTTTTTTTTTGCCAGTAGGTTTTGCCAGAATAGTGAATTATTTGAAAGTGGCAGACCTATATTGAAAAGAAAAATAATAATTGACTGAATTTTGGCTCTCAAGTTCTTCAGTAGTTGAATGAATACATTTACACATATGTTTCTGTGGAACTGTTTCGCACTGAAACAGATATGTATTGTTTGTTAAAATCTGAAACGCATCTAGAGAAAAAAAACTTTGTTTGGGTCATCTGCCTTTTCTTCTGGAGGTTATGGATTAATATGGTCTTATTTGCTCTCATTAAGCTGGTCAACCTGGGAAGGAGATAATCCTGACACGAGCTCCTTCGACACTGTGCTAGAGTTGAGTAGCAGTCAGAATTACGGCCTTATGCTTTTTCAGCCTTACCTGTCCTTGAAACTCAAAAGACTTTTCTTACTATTATGTTAATTTCCTAACTAGTTTAACAGTAGAGGATTTCTGTACTTGTACTCTGTTAATGATGGTGATTATGAAGTTTAGAACACAAATCGCAGGAGAGATGTTTTGGTTATAAATTTGGTTATGTTTTGATGGGAAATAACCCTTGTTGCTTTTTTTCCAAAGCCTTCAATAAAATGCAGTAATCAGCGAAAATGTTACTCCGTGTGTTTGCATTATTGAGTTTAAGATGCATCTAACTGATAACATGTTGAGTCCTTGATACTAACTTAAGTATAGTATTCACTGTCCAGTTGCTGTGTGCTTTTTTCCGTGGAAACTGTACTAACGAGGACTGGGTGGAGGAGGAGCGCCTTGGTGTGCTGACGGAGCAGTGCTGCGGTAAACGTAGTTACGAGTGTGCACATGACATGCAAGCTATTACTGGCTTGGGAGTGACCTCGTATGGTGGAAAATGGTTTGTTTCATAATGCAGAGATAACCACATAAAAGTAATTGCACCAATTGGAGTACAGAGAGAAAGAGAGGGAGATTAATTTGCTTGGAATGGCGAAACAAGACCTGAGTCGATGTTCGACCAACCTACCAAGCAACAGTGGCATCCATAAACTCACGTAAACAGCAAGGCTAAAAAAACAATTGTACAAGAAGCACTGAATGCATGTGATAGTGTTGGGTGGGATGATCTTTCTGGTTTACATTTACTTCATAAAGTTATTCTATATCTGACTTATAAGAATTAATACCACTAAGAACATTGTGCCACTCTCCCTAAAGGACGATGCATCAAAGACGTTGTGAACGTTACAAATCAATGCATTATTCAACATGACCAATTATTATGACATCTGCCAGATCAAAGAAAGTAACATAGCGTTTCCCATACACCCTATTGCTTTCGGGGAATCCTGTAAATGCTGCAGTCGTCAGCAGGTTGAGGTAATCACCAAGCGGGAGATGTTTTTTTTTTTTTTTTTCAACGGTTACATATACAGCTTTTCACCAGCTGTGCTCCTCAGTATCTACAGGCTCCACAGAGCAAATAAATCTAGTGCACTTTTCTACAGAGCAACAGCGTCTCTCGTAAGTTTGGCCACAGACTCCTTTTTCTTGCCAGAGGACAAGAAAACAGGCAACAGCGGCCAGCATCGACCCATTTGTCTTAAGTGCTCGAGAATAAATGTACTTCTGGCAACTGGTCACTTGAGTGGCTTATAGAGTGCAAAGAGACGATTAAGGATTCTACGCTCATCCTCACTTCCTGCCCTGCCTTTTCTTCCTCCCCGGCGCTATTAATCCAAGGGACTCGGCCATTCGTCTTTCTTCTCTCACTCGCTTTCATCCGCAGTCCTATTACACTTACTACCAGTGTAGTCCTTTAGCGACAGATAAGAGCCACAGGTAGACGATTGGCGAGGCTTTTTTGTTAATTATCCTGTGGAACGCATGACAGAGGAGAGCAGAGGGATTAGCTCTAATCTATAACTTGCATTCTTCATTGGATTCGTTTCCCACTTCAAAGATTTTCATTACACAGCGTCATGTTACTTTCTGGAAAAACTTTGGATAATTGGTCATTTCTTCATTTATGCAGCTGCATTCAGACACATTTGTCAATGCATTTTGAGCGTATTCTGCATTCGGAAAGCAGCTGCAAGCTGTAAATTGAATTCTTTGCAGTTACACTGTAATCTCTTTGGAAGGTCTTTTTGCGTGTGAGTCTTTGTGCTAAGATAACTTGCTGATTTATAATCAGCACGCAGGTATGAGAAAGGTATCATCTCATCAAATAAACACATTTCCCAACACTTTTTACCATCTAAAACGGTAAATGTCTCACCACAACAAAAGTAAAAATTTCTTTCAAAGTGTGAGGGAAACGATTTTCAGGTAATGAGTTCTTCTTTTCTCTCCAAAGGCGTATGCTGCATTTGATTAATGTGATGCTATAAAAAGAAAATGTCGTGTCACTGTCGTATTGTAGATACAGTATATCAGAGGAACTATTAGGATGAATCAGTCCATTTGACTTGCACCAAAATGCTGGCATCATCATTGTAGAATCCTTAATCCATAATGTGCCCTGTGACAGTCTTGAATCCCGTCTTTTCATGTCAAACAAGTACAGACGTGCAGTTCTGGTCTGACATCCATGACAGTGTCTGTCCCCACAACCACTGTTTAATGAGTGGAAACAGGAAGTTTACCGATACGGAGACAACTGCCACTTAAGTCACTGAAATCTTTTAAGTCTTTGTGTGCCTGACTTAAAAAAATAATGACATGCAAAATGCTTTTCTTCTACACATCCTACCTGTGTAAAATCTCCTCAGCGTGTCCCTCCCTTCCTGTGTTTTGGCAGTTACCTGTCACTCTGATTGTGTGAGGGCTTTTGTAGCAGGGAAGTATCAGTGACACTGTGTGGGTGAGTGCCTATTTGTCTCTGCGTATTGATTCTGATTAGAAGTGGCGGCTCTTGTCTGCCCGTGGAAGCCTGTAATTAAAACCTGAGGTTTCAGGCACGTGGGATCATTGTGGGGCCGGAGAACATGCATTTCAAGTAGGTGTATGGATACCGGGGGGAATTAAAGCTCGAATGTGCCTGCCTGCATTTCGTCATAGCGCTACAAAAATGTGAAAAGTCCACAGATTAAAGTGTCTCTCTTTGGTCCCCTGATTAATGAGTTTCACGGGGCAAGTGAGACAGTTGTATGGAGGCAACTAACAATGGCTTTTAAACTCCTCAACCTAATCTGACTCTATTCAAAGCGCGCAGACATGAGACACATGACCACATTTTAAAGCGACAAACGGCCAGATTACAAGTGAGTGGTCTTATTTTGAAAATTAGAGCAAGTCCATTTCCCTTCTCTCTACGGTGAAAACGTCACTCGGTCCAGTTCTTTGTTTTTAACATACTTTTCTTCATTACTCTTCTTCTGTGCAGGAACGGGGATCGATGCGCTGTCAGATACTCTGCTCTGATTGGTTGTTTTGATTCGGTCATGTGTATTAATTTCAAGGACAGTGGAGCCTGGTTTTCTTATGTACATATTATCTGTTTCATCTACTACTGTAAAAATCATTTTTAAATAAATAACCTACTTCTGTTTTCAGCATAAATGTTGTACAGTGTGGAGTGTGTGCGTGTTTAATGATGGATAATGCCAGGTGTTACTTAAAGGAGTTAGATTTAAATTGTCACTTCAAAATTACACAAAAATGTTGAGAAAAGGCACTGAGCCTTGCAGATTCTGACAAAATGACATCAGTTGATCTATGTACAAAAAACTTTTTGTCAATGATTTATCATTTAAGTCATTTTTCAAGCTAATATCCCAGACTATTTCAGAAAATGTGATTTTGTTTGATAATAAACCAATAAAAGTTGGGGTTTGGACTGTTATTCGAAGACAACAAGGCAACCGTAAAGAAAATTTTCACTATTTTATGACAGTTTTTGGACTAAAAGTTTAATTGATTGACTGAGAAAATATCTGGGAGATAAATCTGTGCTAAAAATGATTTATTCCATTCATACTTTGATGCACTCTGGGCAGTAAAATTTAAGTTCTTGAGGGCTCTTTGGCAAGTATTGGGCACCCATCAAAATGCCCAGCAGAACCAATAAATGCTCTCATACATCACCTTTATTATCAGCGGAAAACACCCTGTCACACAAAGTTGTTCTATGCACTAGCCGTCAGCAGCGAGTCAGCACAATTGAAAGCAAATAAACGCATAATGGAGAGTTAAGCCACTGGATGATGAGCGAGAACAACGAAAATAAAGTTTCATAGTCGAGACAAGGACAGAGACAGGAACACAGAAAATGGAGGCGCTCCGTGAATCCACCTCTCATCTCGGTGCATTACAGTATTTATTATGCTGCAGACTGTGGGGAGTGCAGCCAATACTAATCAGACAGGTGGGCACTCGGTGTTCCTCTGGTAATAATGCAGCCTGTTTCTGTCTCGCCTCCCTCCTGCTCATATAGTGTCGACTAGTGGTCGCAGCCTGATCAGATTATTGCCACGTTCGCTCCCTCTTATCAACACAGTCAGTCAGCTGTCTCAGGATATGACTCGACACTTCTTAAGGCGATGCCTCGGGCTGGATATCAACCCTCAGTACCTTTTATGTATCAGCTCAAATGTGTCTGGTGCTTA
Organism: Terapon puta; assembly: GCA_028564955.1. NCBI lineage: Eukaryota > Metazoa > Chordata > Actinopteri > Centrarchiformes > Terapontidae > Terapon > Terapon puta. Next base: position 19,273,946 of record JAOXYL010000086.1, on the reverse strand, counting down.
GAGTATCAAAAATCAAATATCTTAAGTGACTTTGGCGTACCCTGTCAGATTTTTAGTCCTGTTTTATTGTTATCTTTGATCAAATGTTTTGGATCTAAATAAAAAAACAACTTCATTTATGATGCAGGTGCAAATTTTTTCAGCGCCTTCTTGCGCTTAGATAACAGTAAACTCAAGGAGTTTGGTTTATTTTATTCATAGTCTAAGGTACAGGCAGGTACAGTAGTGGAAAACATAGTTCTGGTTTACAAAGATTCTCAGTCCTAGTGATGCCTGATGGTATGTTTTCATATCTAATAAACATTCACTTCACATTTTTGCAGGTTAATGTGTGTGTGTGCGGGTGTGTGTGTGTGTTTTGTCAGGAATAATGTTTTGGTGCAATGTATAAAGGTTTTCCTGTCATTGAACATCGGTCGTGTATGGAATAAACATCTGTATTGATCATGGATTAGGTGCCAAAGGTTAGAGTGATGTCTTTGTTGTTAATATGTTACTGTGCAGAAACCAATCATTTGCCTTTTTTTCTGCAGCACAATACCCCAACGTCTTTTTTCCCCCCTCTCAAAGTGAATTTACTTATTTTGTGTGTTGCGTTTAAATGCCAGGGGAGATCTCTGTTTGAGACCAATGATCCCCCTCTTTTGTCCTAATGTCAAACTCTGTAATGCTCCGTGCTGACCCTGTTCCGCAGGCTTCACTGGGCTGAATTGGATATTGACAAAGTAGTCAGTCTTCATTAGTCTTGACAGGTCTTCATTCCGTTAGATGACTTTCACATGTTACCACAGCTAATCTGAAACATGTGAAAGCATCTGAATGGTGAACAGGGGAATGCTGTTTAGTAAAAAAACATACATCTTTTTCAGTCGTGAAGAGGAGAAATGTCACAGTGTGTGTGTATAGATAGATACATAGATAACACCAACACTTATGCAAAAACAGATTCTCTTATTTGTATGATGCACATTTGACTAAATAAACCAAAGTTAAGGCCCACTTCCTGTTTTTTTTCTGTGTAAACTACATCTCATTGTCTTCCTTTATAATGCAGTATTTTTGTTTGCAGTATCTGAGCCAATCTACTGGTTTATATTATGAAACAAAGCCACAGAATACATTATTCAACTGTTTCTACAGACTGATTAGGTCTAACCATGGCGATGCTAGTTGTGTATTTCTATTTTATGCAATATTAAACTTCAGTAGTCCTAGTCCTGCATTTCAGGTCAATTGAGGACTTTTTCATCCATTCCATTTCCATACACTTCCTGTCCAGTGGAAAAAAACATGCATCTCCAAAATGGGCAATTGTGCATTTGATTATTTTCTGATAAAACTGAGGAATTGTGTGTAGGGTTTCTCCTACTTCAGCTCAGTAATCTACATGTTTTTCCTGAACTCATGAAAGATTTCTTTTTAGAGCAACAAGGTTTTCACAGAACAGAGGCACTATAAATATGTGATGATGCAGACCGTGGTCTTTTGTTATAGAGTCTACCACTCAATGGTATAAAGTTATTATAATTAGCACAACTTTAAACACCAACAGGAGGAAAATGCATTATTAATGCAGCAGTAATATTAATCCAAATAATATTATTAATAATTTAATAATACCCAAACAGAGAGGGACCATTTAATTAATAATAATAAGTGAATAAGTATTTTTTACTTTTGATAGTTTAAGTAAAGTTTTGAATGCAAGACTTTAACTTGTAGTAGAGTATATCCTATTTATTTATTTGTTTGTTTTTTTGGGTTTCATTAAGTCTACAGAACAAAGTTAGCTTAGTTAGCTAAGCCATGGTAACATATTTCAGTAGGATTAAAGGTGTTTCACAGGGTCTGCTTACCCTTCATGATAAATGTAGTTTTTTAACAGTGACATTACTGTTCAGTGGGCCTACAGTATCAACAGTCTTCATGCTTCCACTGAAGACTCAAGCATGAGACTAATAGTGGAATATTTTCACAGCTTATATGCAGCATTAACAGTTTTCTTTATTGTGTTGCTTCTTTTCATACAATTTCCATACATTTTGTTTGTGTTAAGATTATAACTTAACATAAAGGCAAAACAGTAAATAAGTACTATAAACTTAATTTGAGTTGGCCCCCAATTCTAGGCCAATCAATGGGCTTTGTTACAGAAACCATTGTAGAAAGTTTTTAAAAATGACCAACCAGTTATAATCTAACGATATCTTCACTGACTACCTGGAAATCTCAGAAACTGCCAAAATCAGCTTTTACGACTTCCTTTCTGTTAACACAGAAACACTAACGCAACAAACACTTGATTGTAAATAAGCATAATATCTTTTTGCTCTGTATACATGTTTAAATATACTATTATTTTTTACCCACTTGTATGTAATAGTTTTATTTTTATCTTTACATTTTATTTGTTGTTCTTATTTTCCCTCATGTCTATTTCCACTTTGGAACTGTGCAATACTGAGCAATGAAAAAACTAGATTCCTTTTACGTGTTGGCATACTTGGCCAATAAAGCTGATTCTCATAACAGTTTAACACCAACATGTCACCCAGTCTGTTACGATACTGTACGCAAGGGTGTTGGAGGGAGGCCCACTTGATTTTCTCTCTGCCCACCCACAATATGATTTCTGGCTATTGAAGTAAAATGGCCTTGATGTGTAAAAACCAGTTGAGTGCCCCTTTACACACACACACTGTGACTTTTAAAAGACTGAGTGAGCAAGGATAGGTTTTACAATAGTCCTCAGAGAATGCAGAGAAAGTCACAGAAACACTCACATCACATTTTTAATCCAGTAAGTCTCTTTGTATGGTTTAACCTCAAAATGACTAAATTATTTTGCTTGAAAATTTAGATGGGTTGGAATTGTTGTGCCATGTTAAATAGGTTTGGAGGTGCATATAAATCAGCCTAGACAGACATTATTGTCACTCTCATATCAGAGCTATCATAGATCTCTTACACTCGGAGAGATTTCGTGATATAAGCAAAATTTATTCAGCCCATCTGACTGACGAAAACCTACATTGACCTCACAACATTTATTCAGAATAAACCTTCATATAGTAGTGCACAATCTGACTAATGAAATTCATGTCATGTCGTGTTGTTGAGCCAAAATCTGAACCAGTCAGCTCTTCGATCAGGGGAGAGCCTGGTATTTCTCATCATGCCCTGAAATTGTGTAGCTGGTGGAGAGCAACATTTGGCGCCAGGATCCAAGAATTAGAAAAGATTATCTTGATTATCTTTGCATGCATACAATGCATACATGCTTTGCATTGTAATTGTGAGTTGCTATTAATTTGATGAAACTACTACTACTATTACTGCTTTGATTAAAGCATGGGTCTTTTACTGGATTTTTGTGTCTGTAAAAATTATATATAAATATATAATTTAGCCCTCTGTTGGTAGGAGATTTTGTAATTGCATAAGTTTTGCATGATAGAGTCGTTCTTTTTTTGTACCGTTGTACAGTATGAGGAGCAAAGCCAAGTCAGTGTTTATTGTAGGCAGATATCTGTTGATGTCCAAAACAACTTCAAATGAGAGCATTCAGCTCAATGGGAACCAGAGCTAGATGTCATCCCTCTCATAAAAACACACTAGAAGTGTGTCGAGACCATATGTTGCCACGGATCACGCTCAGAAATTGACCATCTGTGGTAAAGAATGAAATAGTTTTCTGTTTCTCGGGAAATTGAATGTATGAGTGTTTTAGCCTTTGTAGAAATGTATTTATATTCCCTCTCCCACAAATTGATGTTTCAGGGTGTCTGTGTTATCGTATCGTCCCCGACATGATAGTGCAAACGGATGGAATTCCGGAAGAGAAATAATCCTAAAGTAAATCTGGCTTAATCCCTTGAAATGTCTGGAAAGGAATCATTGATAAGCGGTAGCCATAAAGGAGCGTAGATAAGGCCTGTATCTAAAAAGGCCGCAACAGCCCCTTATCAGTGGTATTATAAAACTAAAATGTCCTCTTATCGGTTATTCGCTGTTTAATGGCACTCAGTGCAAGGTGAATAAAGGGGAAAAAAGGCACAGAAAAGGTAGAGCAGACTTGTCCCTGGGAACAATGAAAGTGAGGGACACAGAAAGACTGATTCTGTGATTGTGTCAGGGTCTATCGAGCGTGATTGTGTGTGTTTGCATGGGAGGGTGTTCATGTAAATTCAAGACTGAGTGGCTATTAGCGAAGAGATGAATTAAGAGAAAAGGTACTTGAATTGAGTGAGCACAAACACAGAAAAAAAAGTAAGGGAATCACAATCCTGCATGTTAATGTGAGGAAGTTATCTGGATTAATGACCCCCCTTCCTCACCAGCCGTCTGTTCAGCTGCAGCTGCACAATGAGGACAGACACGCTCAAACGTGCCTCGTAAACGCAGTGACTGAAACAGGTTTAGTCGATTTTCCCATCACATACATAAACTGTACAGCAAGAACCTTGCAAAAGTAAGATCTGTGTTTTTGCAATTTTCTCTGTTTGGATACAGACAGTGGAAGCAGAGTGGCATCTGGCCGGCAATATTCCCCGCCCATGTTTAAAGGGAAACATGGGCAACGGAGAAATTTCCCCGGAGCATTTGGTTATCTAGAGCCTCGCACAGTTGCTGGAACAGAACACAACGTGATAAAATCAAATCCTTGCAATCCAAAAAGCCCCATAAAGCTGAATCAATACCCCTCAGACAAAATCTCCACAGAAATAGAACATTAGGTACATTAGTATTATCTGCAGGGCTCTTGTGCTGGATTGAATTGTACCACGGAGGTGTTCCTGTTATTGTGTCCACCCGGTGTAGCGAACAGCAGGTCAGCGAGGGGTGGGGTGGGGGGGTATAATCTGCTTTTGAGTTTCACACAGCTGCTGCAGCTGTCGCTAAAAGACCTCGCTGGCGCGGTTCCACATCATACCTGAAAGACTCTACAGTCTAAATATGGCTTCGCTCGCCACTTCATTAGCCGTGTACGTGTTGATGGTAATTAGCTGAATGACATCCACTAAAGCCCGAGATGAAATTGTCACTGGTTAATTTCCCTGCACTTAATAGGATGGAGTTTAACTTTGGTGCGGCGGGCGATGATGACTGTGAGTTTTTGTTTGATGTGGCTCATGGTAATCACGCTGTCAGCCTCTTGACAGGTGTTTGACAGTGTGGTTACAGGTTCAGTGGAGTACCTGTAACTGGAGTGCGTGATCAGAGAGCGGAGTAAGTGGAGTATAAAATCACCATCTCCAACTCACACACACACACTCGCCACATCCTTGCCTCCCTTTCCCCAACTCTCCCTTGGACCCCTGTATCGCGCTCAATCTCTGTCTCTCTCTGCTGGTGGCTGATTAATATTGGATGGCAAAGCTCTTGTAATTTCTCCTACTAGGGAAACAGATTATAATGTTGCATATATGAATATTATGCACCCATTTCTTTTAAAAAAAATTCGGTGAGTGTACAATGCCATGTCTAAATCCACGTCCACAATGACACTAATAATACAGTAGGTGTCATGTATTGTAATTCCTGTCTAATCACCGCAGCTTGAAGAGAGAAAGGCCCTCGCAGTGATGAACCAGCTCACATTTTCACCCCTTTTTTGAATATCGGAAACCGCGTGGCAACCTTCCAATTTTCTCCTCGCTAAAGTGAGCAGCACTCCAAAGATGTTGTTGGCTGCCTCCAGCTCCCACACGTCAGTTGTCAGACACCCATAACGGGGACGAATCCTCAACGAGAGATTTATGGATGCCCCAGAGGTCCAGACACCTTGTTGGATTACCTGATTGCCTGTGGTTTCAATTTCGCATTTTAGGGGATTTACAAGTCGAGGAGAGGATTCGATCAGCGGCTGCATTTGCTTATGATATAACAGCTCCGTGTGCTGCCTGTTTGATACACATGTCACACAGTGGGGATGTCATTACGCTTGAACGTATTTGCTCTGTCATCATTTCAATGCAAATTAGCCCTTCAGTATGAACCCTTTATCGTTATGTTTTTATACATGATGGCGGATTAAGTTTAACATACTGACAAGCAGCTTTCTGCACAGTTTTGTCTGCATATTGTTACTTTCAAAGATCTCTTTGTCTTCCAGTTTTGGAGTTTCGGGCTTGTTGATCAGAAATCTTTGGTCAGTGATAACCTCAGAGCTCTGATCGCTCATGGACAATTCTGAGGGGTCTGAAGATATTTCTATATCATTTTTTTCCCTCCAGCATTATCATTTTTCATTCAATCGCTCAGTGGTTAAACTGCTCATAACTCATGTCCACAACCTATGATGTTTGGTCCCATGTAACCCAGAATGACTGAAACCACTGTCTGTCCTTTTTGTGATTCTTGTGTAGGGATTGTCTAACACTATAGTTCCTAATTTTACTACGGTATCTATAGTTTAAAGTAGTTAATGGCATGCAACACCACAAGCCTTGCTCAGCACAAAAACGAAAGTACCACAGTAGTCTGTCACGGTGCATTGTTGTGTTTATTTTGTAATGCTATAATGAGCCAGAATATATGGATGAGGAGGTGGAACGGACAGACTTTGAAAGGTAATGGAGAAGAAATAGCCATTTTTGATAACAAAATGAATTGATTTATTTAAATAACCACCTGAAGTTGGCATGAAAGACTCCCGTAGCATCGTGTTAGCTGAACCGCAGACTCAGCTTTGTTGTAGGACTGTGGATTTGTCCCCCCATTAAGTGCGTTAAAAGAGTCGTGATGGCTGCCTGGGCTGCGTGTCCAGCATGAATAGAGGGGTGAATGACTGTGAAAATGAAACCACACCTGTGAGGCGCTGAGAGCAGCAGGGAGGAGAAAATAAGAAGAGATTGAGAAAATAACTATTCCTTCCACTTTATCACTCTGCAGAGACTTTCCTCCTGGAAGCAGTGTCTTGACCTGATCCTCTTAACCCTCTATTTTTCTGAGTTTGTTTAAAACTGCGATGACACGATGAAATACAATTGTTTTTATCAAGAAGGAGAGGTCAAACTGTCATTTAAAATGAATGCTGCCTTTTGACATCTGGTACATTGTAACAGATCCTGGAGGAGAACTATTCCTGCACGGCCCTCTGTCACTGTTAATACTTAATCTGCTTGTACTTGCCTCCACTTAATCATCTTTTAAATGTGTGTGTGTGTGTGTGTGTGCATGTGCATCCACGTGTTGAATACTGATATAATTTTTCTTTCTGTTCTTCCCACCTCCCTCCTGCACTCGTTCGCCCTCTGTTTTATTGTCTTCCTCCCTATTCCTCCGTGTCTTTTGTTTTGAAGCCTTTTGATGGTAGAAATGTTAATTTTGCACTGAGCTCCCGGCCACCCACCTGCTAGAGCAGTGTGCGTGACATGTTTGGGGGATTACCGCAGCGGAGCTTCTCGCAAGTGAGGTGTGGCAAAAAATGGGGGAGGAAAAAAAAAAAAGGACACACCGTGTGATCTTTGCGCTTCTATCCTACTCAATTAGCAGCTGTAAGTCCTTTTCTCTGATTACATTGTCTGTGAAAGAATTTATCATCACACCTTTACCCCTCTTTTTCCCCCTCATCTCATACCACTGAAAAAAAAAACTGAGATGAATTTACAATGCTCGGCAAAGAGAGGGCAGGAGGCAAAGAAAGTTGTTAGTGGGGAGTTCATTGACAGTCATCTGCGATTCTGTGGCGAGATGCGGGCGGAGGAAGAAGAAGGAGGGCTGAGATAAGAGGAGAGGCAATCTCAGAAGTGAATACATTAAAAGCTGAAGCACTTTGATGAAAGTTGTCAGAAGCTATGAAATACATAACAATGAACAGCTCGGCGTTTGCGCCTCTTTGTTCTGCTTATCACAACGGATTCATAAACAAAAGCAAGGTGACTGTTAATGGAGTTATTTTGCGGAGCATCTTCTTTTTGAGCGATACAAACACACATTCCCGCAGATTTCTGTATTTTATTCATGCGTCGAGTGGTGGAAGTGACCCCCTTCCTTTTTATTATTTCGACCGAAAGCGATGAGGATATTTTTCTGGTTACAGATGCGCTAAAACTCCCTTTTTCATGGAACCGCAGGCAATATGGATGCAGGCTCAACAGTTTAAAGGAGCCATGTGACCGCTGGTATTAGTCTCGGCGGTGCAGGAAACTATATGAGAACTGCGGAAGGGATCTAAACTCTCAGGCACACTCTCGCTCGCAGCATCCTCCATCCCTCCTCTCTCTGTCTCGCGCCCTGTTTGCTGAGGCGCACATAATCCCCCTGCATCAGCGTTCCCCTTTGATACTTACATAAACACTCGTGCACAGAGGAAGGTTAACAGCAGTTGGTCTTTCTTGGGCAGCATGGGGTCAAATCAGCTTTAGAGGATTTAAGGAACAATCACAAGCTAAGCCTTTGAGGAAAACAAGACTTCGGTCCACATGCGTGCACGAACTGCCTTCCATCCATTTCTTGTCTCTGTTTTTGTGTATTGTAGGTGTTCACCTCAGCTTGTACCCTCTTCAAGGTGTGTGGCCCCGTGAATAAGGGGATGGAAAGGGAGGCGGGTGTCTCATTTTAGTGTTCATCTCATTTTTAGTTAAAGATAGTTCAACGTAGTAGCTGCTACTTCATATATTTATATATAAACGCTCAAACTCTGTGGCCTCAGGCATTGTGCATGCATGCATGTATGTGTGTGTGTGTGTGTGTAGGCAGTCCTAAACCTGGTGTGAAATTTGATATTGATATCGAACTGGGCCTGTTTTGAGGTTGTGGGCGTCAAGAGGAAGTTAAATTTTCCATCAACATGCTTCACAGGGGTGGAAATAACTGTTTGTCATGCTCTATATTAGATATACCTATGCACAATCATGCACACACACACACACACACACACACACACAGACACATACACACTGGACACTCAAATCCCAAACCTAGACTTTCTAACATGGTGTTACAGTGGGAAAATTTGCTCAGCATGTAGGTCGCAGCAGGAAGCAGCGGTGGGATTGGTAGGTATGACTGTGCTCTCACAGCATTTTGTGGAAACAACAAAGCCACTGTAGTTGATGGGTAGAGTGAGTATTAAATCTCCCTCTGTACTCCATCAAAGAAATCTCACTGATCGACCAGATAGTCGCGCAGCGGAAAGGCCCATAGCGACTGAGTCGAATATTTGGACTCCATCAGATTTTGAACACCCCACATTTCCACGTCCTACACCACATCTACTCCATATCCGTTTGAATAAACTGTTCATTCCACATTTAACATTGATAATTACTTTACAGTGTGAGATTACACACATTTGTGTGCACATATCTCAGTTTTGCATGTTATGTGCTGTACTCGGCTCCAATTCACTGACTTCATCTTTCTTTTTTTTTTTTGCTCTACAAGCAATATGTCTGCTCCTCTCCATGTGTCACAGTGTTCCCCAGTGTTTATACTGTATATGTATGTGTGTGTGTGCGTGTGTGTGTAATGGTGTATGGCAAAAAAAAGGCAATAATCATTTTACTCAAGCCCATGAATGATACACACATAATCGAGGGATTTGAGATGAATCATGGACTAATATTAGTTGGCTTGGTATTTGCTGCTGGCCTGTAGATGTATTATTTCTCCCCTGGGATTTCTTTGGGAGGATGCAGCCGAAATGACTAGAATGACAATGTCAGATTATCTGCAGTCACCGACTATATTAAAACAGAGATAAACGGGCGCTGCTCTCCGGTAATGAATATGGTTTGTTTGGCAGGAACGTTCTCTCTCATGATATGTTCATTTCATAAGGCTTTCCAGGTTTTTTTTTATAGTACTTTGATCGTATTCCACTCACAAGCCTCGACCTATAATAATAGTAATACTGCTCATATCTGGTTCGTTTTTAAGTATTTCTGAATTAGGACTTCTTTTTATTTAATATTACATTCAATTTACTGTAGTGTAGACCCAAACTGGAAATGGCAACCTATTGATCTTTTGAAACAACAGGATACCATTTTTTATGTGTTTGGGTGAAAAATGTGTCGACCATTTGATAAGCTTGAACGGAGAAACACACTTGACAACAG
>JAOXYL010000086.1:19249298-19263779 GCA_028564955.1 Terapon puta | reverse complement strand
GCTCCCTGTATGTTTTATTAAAATCTAGCTCCGTAACCTCAGGCAGTTGCATGTCTGTCAGTAAAATAAAAACTCCCCTCGTGTCCTGTGATCTCTTGCTGTCCGTGTTCGACACGGTTTGGCTCTTGAATTTCAGCAGCGGATAATGCTTCCACGCGAACAGGGATGGGGGGGGGCTTCGGTTTACGGATTACGCCGGTGGAACCCTGGTGTTTTCTTCTTAAGACTCACATTACCTCCTGACACCTCAGACAAGCATAACTGCAGGTTGTAAACAGTGTTGTTTCTTCCACGCTCTTGAGAGAGAAACCAAATAGATATCTTAAAAGAATTTTGAAGTGAATAACATTGCTTTCGTCGCCCCATGCAAGGGGCGGGTGTCCCCCTCTGGTTTGATCAGAAGATCTTTGGATGCTTTCATCTCCTGCTTGGACAGGTCTTTAAAACAAACTTGTCAATATTGGCCTTTGTTTGTGATCCCAATCGACACCCTTAAGGAAAGATCGACCTCTGGCTTTAGTAATATAGGTGTGCTATAGGTGTGGCCTTGAGTGGCAACATGTGAGTACTGAACCTTTACAGCACAGTGTGAATATGAGACAGAAGAGGCCTTGAAAATGCGATCGGCCTGTTTACTCCTCTTCCTTCCTCCCGTCTGATGAAACCAGCAGAGGTACGTCTAATCATCATCATGGCCGTCGTGACTGATGGTAACGGAGAAGCCGGCCCTGTCATTAGCACTATCAACACACGAGACGCGAGTCCGTCTGGTATCCCCGCGCGCCGCTCTCCATCTGCGCCTCCGCACGGTTAGCAGAGAGGATGGTGTCATTATCAACAGAGAATCACGCGGTAATTGCGACGGAGAGGCCTCGAGTTGACCTTCGGTGAGGCGCGGAGGAATAAAGCATCTCTACCCACCGAGAGGGCTGAAGAGTTTGTCCACAATCAGTCTGTCTCGATGAGATTCCAGTTCGCCGTGTTTTGCTACGCCGTTTCTGCTGCCTGATAGATGACGGCAAACAACTGTACATCACAGGAATTGCTCCATCACCTGCAGACAGTAAATGGTGTCTTTATATTTCATGGTTGTGCTTGTATGGCTGCTCTGGGAGTGATGAAGTATCATCTTGCCTCCTTCGGTCAGATAGAAAGCAATTCTGGTCTAAAGCAAGCAAAAAAAAAGAAAACAAACAAAAAAAAGATTATGACACATCAATGATGTTTGTGAGTGTATGCAGTGTTAATGGTGAATATGATGGTTATGCAGACAGCCCCCCCCCTTTCCAGGCTCAGATATTTTCTCAAGCTTTGAGCTGCATAGTAATGGACAATTTCAGGAACTTTCCAGATAAACATGCTGACAGCTCTCATCTATCTCACCTGGTCGAAGGGAACCTGAAGTCATTTATTATCTGTGATGTATGGTGCCTCTCTGATGCACTGTTCATTATAAATGTGTTTATATACGTGTGTGTGAGACGCTTTCAGGCACGAGGACTGGGACCTGATCCATCTAAATGATTCACACAAACACAGACAGACAGACACACACACACACACACAGTCGATATACATTTGAAAAATCCCATTCAAGTGTGTGTGTGATGACTCAGGTTCCCGCTTTACTACATGGTGTGTGTGCGTGTGTGTTTACAGGAGTGTGTTTATATCCCAGCTTGTGCACTTAAGGGTGAAGTATCTTCACCTGCAGCCTATCCAGGAGAGCTGCTTTTAAGTAAATTAACAATCTAATAGTCTTTGGAGGAGAAATAGGAACCTCGGCTCACACTCACATACACAGAGCATTAAACTGTTTCCTCCAATGTGATTGCTTCTAACACAAGCGATGCAGCAAGGTGTGTGCGAGTGTGTGTGACAACGATGTCCTTTAATTTAGAGACACAGGCTATAAAGCGAGCATTAACCCATAATGTGCTCGCACTGCCGACCGAAACCCGCTCAGGCCGAGCTGAGCGAAGTGGCTCAGCTGAAGATACATTTATGGGGATCAGACTAAACGGTGCGATTCAGTTCTTGTATTGGAGGAAAAATTGCCATTTTGTTTCCACTCGGTCAGATCGTCTCCAATAAACATGGGCAGAAATGTTTTGTAGCTTCGGATGGAACCGTACATGGCAGCTCGCTCTCCCTCTCTCTCTAACATCAGCCTCTTTATGTTTTCATTTTTGTGTCTTTCACTGCGTTACACTGTGTTCCAGTGTAAATTGCCATTTGGTACTAATTTTTCCAGCTGCCTTTTTTTGTAGAATCTGTAGGATCCCTCTCTCTCAGTTGCCTGTAGCCAGCAAACAGCAGCTGACCCCTGCTGTCTCTCCCTGGTTGACCCTCTATTGCTCCTTCTCAGCACGGCCAGAGAGTGTTTCCACAGAAATGGATGAGGTAAGAACAAAGTCTTACAGGGAGAGAGACAGGCAGACAAATGGACAGACAGGGAGACAACTTTGAAACTATTACATATTTATATGTACACTTATGTGTTATACATCTTGTTTAGATGACAGAAATTGGATTCACTGGGGACAAACAAGGGCGGTCATTCTCAGCATACTTCAACTTTTTTATTTTTTATTTCAGTCAACGCATTTCTATTTTAAAGTAATGAATATTTACATGTACAGATTTCCATGTAGCCTATCATTTTGACTTTGAGATTAGAGGGTTTAGAACCACTGCAGTAATCTGCCCATTTAAATATACACGGCCTGCTGAGCAATGTAATGGCACCTGTAAGAGACAAAAGACTACAGTATAATGAATTACTGCTTCAGGTAACTGAATGAATTAGTTTCCCTTCTGAATCTGAGCTGATGATTAAGGCTTTTACAGAAGTTTTGTATCCTATATGTTTTGCCTTAGAATTAAAATCAAAGTTTTAGTGTAGGTGAATGAGTCCTTCACCTCTCCATCTTGGTAGAAATAGAAGAAATTAAACGTTTAGGTTTATGAATACCCTCCTGTTTATGAAGTTTTGGAAATAAAACACTTTGCCTGGTCTTTGGTGCAGTTATAGTGGAAAGCAAACAATCACAGGACCTATTGATAATTGATGTATAACTAGTCTTTGGTGCAGTTATAGTGGAAAGCAAACAATCACAGGACCTATTGATAATAGATGTATAACTGTAGCATGAACTAAAAGGATAAACAACTAATAAGTCACTGCAGATTGTCAACCCTTCTCGAAGTGATCTCATAATCGTTCTGTATAAGTTATTTATGTGAATCATTTGCTTTCTCACGCGCTAATGGGCATCAGTGTTTTACCACAATCCATCAGACCGCTAAAAGCATCTATCTGAGTCTGTATACTTGGCTGTTCATTAGAGGCATTAAAATGCTGCGTAGAAAGCTGTCAGTGACCAGAGTTTGATTTCTCCACCTGGGACCTGATGAGATGCCGGTATAACCCAGTTAGTTTTCAAAAAGTTATGATGAACACAAACCAGAGCTAAAGTAAATGCAATTTTGTCATAATTGTGTTTTTTCCTGCTCCAGCCTAATGAGCCAGACTGCAGATGTGGAACCAACCTTGTGGCACCGAGCCACATCTCTGAGCTTAAACATCAGGTGGGGCTTCCTTGAAAAGTCTTTGCCATGAGGACTGTGCAGGGAGTATTTATTAGTAATTAACGGTACAGTGAAGATGGTATAAGTACCATTCTCATCTTTATCTCTTTTTTGTAATCAGTGCAATCTAAAATGAACTTCTTTTGAACTTTTTCACCTTTGCTCCCCCGTACTATAATTGAGGCTTAAAGCCAGAACTAGTGAGTTATCTAATGGTAGCAGCTCCTGAGTCAGGCGGACAGCCAAAGGGACGTCATTATTAAATCTTGTCTCAGGCATTTCATTTGTATTCAGAAAAGAGAACCAAAAGTTTGCCTCAGGTGCTGTGGAAACACAGCGCGTCCACACTTGACTGCAATTGATCCGCATTGATTTTTACCAAGGCCTCTTGTACTGTAAGATCCTCTTTTCCAGACAGATTTAATGTTGAAGTTGTTATTATGTGTCTGAGGTAGGGCAGATAAGATTTGGATAAGGGCCCCTGTGGAGCTTTGTGAGTTATGCGTGAAATGATTTGCTGTGTGGGTCAGTAAGAGAACCAAACCTGTCAGTCACTGCCTATCTTCTGTTTTTTCTTAGCGGATGATTGTCTGTGCTTTCACATGCTGAGCTTGGCATGTCTGTCGAGTGTTTCTCTGCGTGTGTCTGTGGAAGTGTATGCGTTTCTATGTACGTGACCAGTATACCTGCCTCCTTTTACGTGTGTGTGCGCGCCGCTGCAGGCTGAAAGCGGCGCCATTCAGTTGCAGCGATGAACCTGGAGGCTTCGCCTGACAGACTGACAGACAGAAATGATGTGATGAAAATTGCCTATGACCACCTTTGTAGCTCGCCCACCTCCATCACCAAATGACAGGCCATGATAGACAATCAGCTGTCAGGGGCTGCTGGATGCTGCTGACTTTTGAAGGTCCGCTCTGTTATGAGCACACAACATCCTCTGAGTTTTCACACGCTGTAACCATGGACCTTTCTTAACTTAAATGAATAAATCAATGAATGCAATGCCACCCGGAAAATTTAAGAAAGCACAGAGGTTTGTATCTTTTCCTTTAGGTTTATCTCTTGCATTTTCACTTTCATTGTACAGAAGCACTGAAGAAATATAATAGATTCTTGACATTTTACATTACATGTCCAGAGCTTTTACTCGGTTCCTTGGGACATGTCACTTTTCCCGTCCATCTTGTAAAATGGTCACCACTGTCATTACCTCAAAGATACAAATGCACTCTTTTGGAAATAATTGCGGTGTAGATGAACTTCAAACACAAATGACATTTAACCAAAGTTATGATTAATGTCATCTCTCTAGACTCTTACATGTCTCTCAGCCAAGGCATTAAATCTCAATTTGAGACTGCATTTCAAGCGCATATGCTGGAGCACTGACACTGTGCCATTACTAATGTGTTCTGTGGCCTGGCTGCCTCTAAATTACAGACCATCAGGACTGGCAAATCTAACACTACCACAGCATGGCATGATTTTTACCCCTCTGTTCTTCTCTCAGATTTACAACCTGTCTCTTGAGTGTAATTCAGAGTGATTAAGGCTGTTTATTAGTCCCAGGCCCCCGACTGTCGCCCGATAATCAATCAGATGCTTCACAAGTCCAGCACACTCTGACAAGGTAAATTACACCACTGATTTCTCATCATTCTCATTTTAATCTCCCTCATAAATCACACATTGAGTGGATGAGCCAGTTATCAGAGGTCTTGTCAAGAAACATATATGTTGTCTGGGCATTTATATAGCCTGAATGCACGTGTCATTTGAACTCATCTTTTGTGATTAAATGTGCTTGGTGTGTACTGAATAATTCATAATTCTCCATGTTACTAGACCAGGCATTGTTCTTGTTGTACACTGCATTCACACAATACATCCGATGAAGCATAGTGCATAGAGTTGAGCCATTATGCTTACACTAATCCCATCTGAATTGTCAAATCTAGATTACCACCACAAGTTTTTTTTGGTTTCTTTTCAGATATTAAGGGGTGAAAACATATCCGCAAACTCTTATGAATGTATAAAGCTCCCCTCCCTCTGCTCAGTATATTTTGCCTTTTTGAAAGTTGAATTTATTATTGTTGAGAGTTTAAAAAAAGTGTGTAAATAGTTTATTTCACTACCTCAAATAGAAGAGTTTATGGCATCTGTACTTCCTTTAGGAGAGGAAGGCGAGGAGGGAGGAGAGCTGTCTTTTGGTCTTTGGCCTTTAAAAATAAAAAGTGTTTTACTTATTCACCTCTAGAGACGTTACCACATGGACTGTCGTCTGTGCTGATGCTGTTTTTTGCGCGTCTCTGAAAGTTGCCTCTCTTCTCAGATCTCTTAAAATGTATCCAGAGGCACTGTTTGCTTGTAGTTGTAGTTTATTACCCTTCACAGGGACTCATTCACGCATCTCGCCGCCGACCGGCATCGTCTCTCACAGCTGGTGTGATGTGTCGATGAGCCCCGGCCTGCTCGTTAAGCTCAGTGAGGTGGGCTTTTTTCTCTTTTTTTTCCCTCTGCGCTGTACAGCAAAGACCGCTCTTGAGCGATTTTACAAAATCCGTGGTACTGTCTGGTCTCTCGCTTTTATGAGACTAGAAAGCCGTGAGTTTTTTTTCCCAACCTCAGCCATCCCTTTGTGTCCATCCTTATCACCCGCATTCCTGATTCCTGATTTGCAAATGACTCATCCTGTTCTCTGAGCCGTTTGGGTTCAGTGCACTCAGGTACTGTTAATGTTTGGCGTCTCAGGCGAATATGCAAATGAGCACGTTTCTAATTGCACAGCATAAAATGTAATTGTGCGCTTTAAAACGCTGAATGTGAAGCTATTTTTCTTTGAGTCTATTCATTTATCTTAATAAAGGCAGGGGGCAGATTGGAAACTCTTAAGGCACAGATAGAAGTATTTTTCATGAAAAGATACGGATCAAAGAGCAGGTCCTGCTGTTTGAAGCTCGATGCAGTCACTCTTCCTGTTTTAGAAAATTATAGCACACTCACTAAAAGCATTGGCTGAGGGAAGCAGCAGCAGTGCCCCCTCCTCATCTCCGTCCCTCTCTGCATCTCTGTCTAAATGTCTGTCTGTATCTCTCGACAACAAAGACGCAGCTTTCATATCTCAGACTTCCACCTGGAGGTGTGCGAGAAGCAAAGTAGCATTTGTGGGTGACGTAGTTTGATGTTAATACTCCTCGAAAATAGCTGAATTTTTGATTTCTTTGATTTGTTCTGTTTCGGTTTGAATCCCTTGATCAAGTGGAGCGCGGTCTACCCTGAAATAAATCGAAGTGGATGGAGGCGCAGAGCAGAGTGGGAGCTCTTGAGTCATAGAGAGACTTCTCATAAAAAGCTTCCAGTGCAAACACTATGGCACAGAACAAAGGACGGAGCCTGCCGTTTGAAGCTTGGCACAGTCCCTCTTCCGTTTTTTGGGGGGAAAATTGCACAAAACACAGCACACGTGACTCCCCATCTCTCTCTGCCCCTTCGTCTCCGTCACAAAGAAGTTTACTTGTAAAAAAAAAAAAAAAATCTCAGTGTTTTACTGGCAGCCGCAACACACTTTTAGTCTCTTTTACAAAATGAAAAGAAGCAGCTGAAGATGAGACGCCGGCCTCGTGCCTCTACATGTACTCACGTCCAAGCACAAAAGCAGCTTTGACACGCCTCTCCCTTCTATTTTGGGGCAAAAAAAAAAGAAAAGACGAAAAAATATGTTTGACTGTCAATCCACGTAGAATCAGTTTAATCTCAAAATTAATTACGAGCATTATTTGGAGCAGCAGGCACAACTGGAGCTCCAACTCTGAAGCAATGTCTTTGTGAAGGGCACTGGCGTGTGCACAACTTATCCTCCGACGTGGGCGGAAACGCGGCGAGAATACAAAGTTCTCAGAGACTTTGGCCCCAGTTCGTGTCCCACTCAGATGGATGACTCCCTCTTTCAGAGTTACTCTTTTCATAGAGATCAACATGAAATGACAGTGGCAGAAAAACATCCATCTTGAGAGCTAAATTGGCACAAATAATTTTATTCAGTTTGAATATCACCTTTTGGGTATTTGAAATACTGCACAGTGAAAGAAATTCAGTCGGAAATGGCTGCTGAGATTACTTTCAACATTCAACCACACACTTTTCCATCCATGTTTTCAAAATGAGCTGTAATTACTGAAGCGTTTTAATATTTGAAACCAGATCTGCAACATGTTTTTGAGCCTTAATGCTGCATTCAAGTCTGTATGTACATTCATATCTAATAACACGCCCTGGAATATATTTCATAACTTAAAATGTATGACCGCACAATTGTTTTGATTTGCCCTTTGCACTGATGCTGTCACTATCATGATCTAAAAACATGTAAATTATGCAATTTCCCACTATTTGAAAACATAACTAGAAACAGTCCATCGAAATCTAAATGAATGTTTACCCCGTACACATTTTTAAAGAACCCAAGGCAGCTACTTGGAAGCTCTTTAAAATTTCATTTTTCAGTAAATAATAGATTAAAGCATCAATTTTCAATACCCCACTCAATATTAAATTCCCTTTTGTAAGCATGCGAGACTTGGTGAGGTGTTGGTGATTTAGCTGAAATATTGTGCTGCTTTGTCTACTGAGACATGCTGTAAATATGGATGAAGAGAGATCATTATAAAAAGCGCAAAAGCAGCATTTGTTCACCATCATTGTTGATTGCATTTCAAAAATTACTCACAGCGAGTAACAGTTGATTTTTAATTCATTTCTTTTATTAATCACAGACTAACTATAGCTGATTTTATATACAGAGATGGCTTTATTTGGTCGAAGAAAGCTCCCATGTTGGAATAGATTCACTGCAGCCATGATATTTTATCACGCACACATTTCAATTATGGAAAATAAAACCACTCACCAGAGATGAAAAACAATTGCAAATTACATGGTAGGCTCTGTTGTAATTGCTTGCTTTGCTTTATCACATTTCCTGAATGCGATAAATGTATGATGTGACACCTAAAGTTTTGGTTCAGCAACTCTTTACCGAACATGCTGAGGCAGCAGTTTTCTTATCAATACATTACAGTCTGCATATCTAATGAGCAAAAGTTTGGACTGCATAGTTGAAGTATTTGGTTAGATGTTTAATTAAACCCCCAGAGAGAGTACACAATTTAGATTTTTACGTGTTGGGACTTAAAGGAAATTCTCCTTCTGTACGTATGCTCTGAAGCTATCTAGTAAAGCGGAGCTATGCAAACAGGTTGGAGTCGAAAGGTTAAAAAATGATCATGTTACCGGAGGGCTGATCTCCTGAACTCTGGACAAGTTCAGAACATTTGTAGTATTCAGGTCCAGCCGCCACATCAGTAGAAATGCCCCCGACCAAGTGTTGCTGCAGTTCACTGAAACTTCCCACTTGAATAAAGATTTTTCTACTCAACCAAAACAAACAGCTCTATCTCAAAAATAGAAATAAAGTGACAGTGACAAGTTGGTTTCATTTTAAAAGACACAAATTCCTCTTTAATTTGACAATACGTGGCATATGTAGCTTGTTAGACTGAGTTTTCTGGGTAATGCTCGCCTTTCAAAACAAAAACAAGAAAATGTTCCACACTTCTACCCACACAGCAGCGCTACAAGAACAGACAACAGTAACACTGGGTGTCTTTGGCTCCCTTGATCAAACAAAAATAGAAGAATTTATGTGTGAAAAACTTGCTAAGACGCGGTGAGTCCTCAATATTAACAGGGGCAAAAATGCCTACCCAAAAAACAGCGTCCATCTTTGGCTGCGTTGGTCTGATGATAAATTGTGACTTTAGAGAAGAAAAAACTCATGTCTGTACTTCTTTCTAGTATGCACAGTTTTACATCTTCCATAGAATTAAAATAAATATGGGGACACTTGGTTAACGAAGCCATTTTTAGATGTGGAACCAGTGGAAACCTGAGAAAAAAATGTAAAGATTTCAACATTAGGATATACATTTCTTATTCAAATTCATCAGTGACAGCTACAATGCAAAGCACTTACTTCAAAGACTTAATTTTCAGTTACTGCACTGCAAATTATATGGTTCTTACCAAGAAAAAAAACTGTGTTAGATAATTTGTCTTGTTTTAAGAGTTAGTTTCTTATTTTAAGTGTTCAACTTTACACTATATTACTATCTTATATCAAGCAAACCAATCTTAATTTAAGAAATATTCTGAGTACATTTCCCCTCAGATTTAGTGTTTTTATCTTGTTTTTAGACCCCCCTTTTTTGCAGTGTGATGTACTAAAAATAACTTTGACATGATATAATATTGAATATTTTATCAATCCTGGGGGAAACTGTTGAACATACAGTGTTTCCTTACTACAGTGTTGTAATTATCTACAATACTGTGTGTGTTGCCAAGAGTTACTAAGAGTAATTTAACACCACTCTGAAAAGAAGTGTTTCCCTGCCCTCTGTGGTTAAAACTTTTGAGTGACTCCCATCTCCGATCACACACAAGTTTGGGTGTTAAATGTTGAGTAAAGCGAGTAAATAAAATAAACCACCAGCCAGTCAAGTTCATTTGTAGACAGATGAGAAATATCACTGAAAAACCATACAGCCTTTCTTAGGATAGGTACTGCAGGGTGATGAAATCAAAGCTAAAACATCTCTAAAAAGTAACAGCAGACAGTAACAGCAGGGCATAAAGCAACGTTTTCCTGCCCTCTGTAGCGAGTGTTTCACATACATTGCACTTCTGGACTCTCTCATCATTTAAGGTGTTTGGTTGTGGTCAGAAATCTGATCTGTGGCAGATCACAAAGCATATGTGATGCAAGGGTGGACCAACTGTATTCTTGGGGCACATTTCTACATCACTACCAGGAGGTTAGAAGTAAAAACAGTGGAAACTAAAAAAGAGACTACTCTTTAAAGTTGGATATTCTGTGTAGTGGTAGTCGTCATAGTGATGGCAGCAGTGGTCATCTACACCTGAACATATTTTTTACTCATGCAGAGTGATGCAACTGCTCCAGCTACAAATATTTTTGGTGTCTCGGATCAGTTCTTCTCCTTTACGTCTTTATCTTCCTCATCTGTCCAGCCTCCCAACAGCTTTCTCATTCGCCAGCCTGTGACCCATCTCGACTCCCTCTTCCCCCGACCCCACACCATTCTTCTCCCTCACTGCCCAAAAAATCATCTTTTCTCCACCTCTTCCTCACTTCTCCCTGTCTTTCTTTTTTTTTCCTCCTTTCCCCCTTTCCATTTGCCATCAAGTGTGAAATGAGAGCGCAATGAGTTGACTATGAGAGCAGAGAGGATGAGAGCGAGTGGTCTGTCACAGGAGAATGATCTTAACTGGCCTGTCCACCCTGAAATCCCCAAACCCCTGTGCACCACCACCACCACCCATTCACACACTACCAACACACACACACACACAAACACACAACTCGCTTCATCAGTCACAGAAAATTCTGCAGTGACACAGGGGCCATGGATTGGCTGGTTATTGATCACAATCAAAGCAGCCATCCAGGCAGCTGGAGGAGCCGCGGGTACAGTAGACCACGCATCTCCCTGATAAAGATTGCAGTGAACAATGACTGCTCACACACACACACACACACACACACACACATGCAAAATCAGCATGGGATTATCCGTGCGTGTGCGCACACATCAACAATTCCATCAAGGCCTCTCTCCATTTTCAAATTGGTTTACCCTCCTGACTCGAACTCCAATACTCTCACACAAAATGATAACTAGGAGAAGTAATTGGATTTTAAGAAGCAACACTTTACTCCAAGGCTGTCGCCGCGAAGCAATTACTGAATCTAAAGCAGTAATAAATATTGATATAAAGTGCTGACATAATATATAAAGTCATAAGATGTGAATAACGAGGGTTGGCAGCAAACTCCAACGAAAAAGCAAACAGAAACAAACGCGGCTTTAGTTTCAAGCTCGCCACCTGTTGTGTCTGCGAAGCTAATCAGTACACCTGCTTGAGGTCTCAAACGGAATTAATCAATCGCACATGAACAGTTTAGGGTATTTCGCAGTTTCTATGCTGCTTGGCTTGTAACAGTATATGGGCGTCTGTCGCTGCCACTCACACACACACACACACACACACACACACACGTATGACTGTGACATATCACAGAGGACAGATGCATTTCTCAACCCTGACAGATGCATGGCACTTGTGTCAAAGGGCTAATTTGCTTTTAGAGGAGAGAAAAAAAAATAATGCTTCAGCCGAGATCAGGAAAAGAGATCAAACATTTCATTTTCATATCTGTTTTGACATTTATCAAACCACCACTATCATCTACTCTCTTCTATGAAATCTAATACTTGTTATACTTTGCAAAGTGTTTTACCAAAATGATCTGTCCAACGTGTACTTTCAAATTAAAAGGTTTTCATGACAACTGTCACAGAGGTGATGTTAAATAACAGGCAGAAGAGGTGAAAATGCTGCACTTGTTTGTGATGCGTAATTTTTGCAAAGCACATTTTTTGTATTCATATTCATGTTTGATATATAGCTTGTTTAGAGCTCAGTGGCAGCTAACATTCCTCAGTAAGATCCGACTATTAAAATGTAATGGAATCGTTTGTCTTTATTTGGATTCACAAACTATGTTATGGCGGCATCAGTGAGGACTAAACTACTTGTCATCGCTGTGGCAGCTCAAACTGAATAAGTTATAAAAAAGTTAAAATAGCACTTAGCACTTTAATAACACCCCATCCAAGTTGGCTGAAAAGATGAGATTTCAAGTTCATAAAGTCATGATCAGCTGACAAAAATAAAAAAAAAACAAAAGGTCATTTGTCCTCTGCTGTTTCTGAGGCTGAGAGAGAGAGGCTTTTAAGATACTATGTATAAAAAGTATTTTAAATTCAGAGTAATAGGCTTTTAATCTATCTACTAATGACATCACAACTGGAAAAACTCCGTCTTCTGAGGAACTTTATATTGACATTATTAAAAACTACCACTACGGACTTCATTTGTCGACTCATCATAAACGCTGGTGTATATGTGTTGTAGCTTATCACCCCCACATGACTGCTGAGGGGTAATAAATAGGTTTATATTACTTTAACCAGTTCATTGGTATTCAGCTTGCGCCTTTGCAGTGGTCAGAGAATATGTTGCATCATCTCTCTACTTCATTTCCATTTAATTTACCGCTGTATCTGCCACAGTCCTCGTCCTCACCGGACATGGTTGTTGGGACTATGCTGACTTTAAATCTGACTGCAAACCCGTGACCATAGAATATTGAGCCAAAAAAAAAAACAATCAATATGACCTGCGTTATTCATTTCTCACAGGAGTTCCTCTCTTCACCCTCAGACAGATAAGACCGTGGCCCCAGGTGGAGAAGGGGGATTAAACGTTTTGTTTCTGATATTTTGACATTTACACTACAGTGCAGATGTTTGTGCAGGTGTGTCAAATGGGTCCTTGCCAGTGCTGTTGAAGACCAGCCTCATTAACTAACCTTAATGTCTAAATAATAGTGGAAATGCTGGAGGTATATACGTCTAACTAACTAATTCATGACAGACTTTCGTTGTCTTTTGGGGTCTTTGTTAAGAGGACACACTGTAAAATCTTTGACAGTAGTCACGAAAAAAAGGCAATAGGGTAGAAAAGTAAAATTCCAAACTAATTTTAGGCATTATGGTTCCATAAGATACCAGTTTCGAATAAAACATACATTTTTAGACCAAAGAATCTATTTTAATAGCACTTCATTGTTTCCTCTCAAACCTGTCAACCTCTTGACTCTGTCTGGGGAGCTGACAGATTTAAAAATACTTTACATCTGTTTTCTTTGCTTCTTTCCAGCTTGTCTCCACTCAGTTTCCTCCACTCAGTCCTCTCAGACTTCGGCAGGGCTTTGATAATCTGAATAATCAGATGAACCGTTCCTGTGGGACCTCCTTGATGAAATCACCGACCAATTCGGCCGGTGTTTCACTTTGACGCGGCTGTGAGCAGTAAAGTCTGTGAATGTGACAGGCCAGGGAAGAAAATACACTTAAAAAAAGAAAGCTATAGTAGAACTGTGTTATGGGTTTGAAACGATGTAATTCAATCTCAGAGAAGAAGCGAAACCTGATTTTTACTTGGTAGGAGGGATCCATAAAAACAATCTGACATGATCTGGTTTTCCCCGAGTGCCTCAAATTCACACCACAGTCTGTCAACAAACATTGAGTAGTCCAGCTTAATGCCACTTTGAGACCCCGATTCTTAAACTTCTCAGTGTCTTGTTAATGGTATTTTGAGTGTGCACGATCATTGGAAACCTTGCAAACATTATGTGTGAGAAAATCTCAAATCAGAGCTCTTTCTGGAGGTTTGGGATCTTCAGCAGTACCTCGGGCTGGCTTGTGTCACAGCATCGACTGGGACGTAGATGAGTCATCAACGGGGAGTCAATATACGGCGAGACAAAGATCAATACCGTTCACATCTGATGCCGAAGACCACCCTCGAACCGAGACGGTCTTCCCCCCTCTGATGGCAACACTAGCAGCCACTCCCTAAACAAGAGAGTTTAAGTATTTAACAACACAAATGACACACAATCAGAATAATTTATATTACATCATATAATTATCAGCACAATCGCTACTTTTTCACTAACTGTGCATCACATTAACACTGGTAGTTGCACGGTTTCTTTTCAAAAGCGACAAGAGAGTTTCAAAACGTGTATGTGCAGTGGTCCTTGGGTGACTTTGAGTAACCTGATAAAACCTGTGCCATCGTGCTTTCGAGCGGCAGTCCCTGTGTTGTGCACTGAGAGAGAAGAAACATTTAGATTATGATGAATTTAAACAAAAAAAGCCCTTAATGCAT
>JAOXYL010000086.1:19201151-19215856 GCA_028564955.1 Terapon puta | reverse complement strand
TCCTGCCTTGTGACCTATTTCCTGGCTCAATAATTTATCCACTTGCTATATCTTGCATGACAAAGTCCACCCATGTAATGTATGGAGGCTTCACACACTCAGTAAACATGTCTGCTGCGTGTTTCCTGTCAGAGGCCTGAATCACACATTATCCACTGAGCAGTTGTTGGTTTTTTTTGTTAATGGCAATAACATCATATTTTAATCTTTGGACAATCAGTGCAGTTTACAGTGCAGAATATTTATTTTTCTCCAATATATGGTGCCTAATTATTACACCATATCTCCAAGACAAAGAGTACTATGCATTATAGTTTCCTCCTCCTCCTCCTGCTGCTGCTGCTATATAAAATAGAGACGGCGCAGCAGCTTTAGACACAACTCTGCTCCCACTGATAAAAGCATCAAAATCATTGTCATGATCATTACCAGCACATACTCTAAACCTCTCGCTCTAAAAGCTCTCCTGGCCATTTGAATGTTCATCTCCACTACTAGAGACACAGAGACCTGAATTAGGCAGCACAGGTCATTCCCCTTTAATCAAATAAAGCCGGTGTGTCTGAATGGTCTGAGTGGTGCAGGGCCTTTCCGGCGTGGTAGAGGAAAGCTGATAAGCAGGACAGCGTTGATGACAGCTGTGCTTTAGCAACAGCTCTGCTGAAGGCAGCACTGGGACAAAACCAGGACAGGAAGGAGAGGCTCTGTGGTGGATGAGGGTAACGCGACAGCATGATCCGCGTGAGAAGCGTTCGTACCAGGTGCAGGTTTCACGCCTATCGTCACTGTCGCTTTCCCATGTGATATCACACCCACTGAATATCACCTGCTGTAGTTTCCCCTCGAACGCCAGATTTAAGGCGAGTGCAGTTTCTTATAAAGATAGTGGTCAGCTCTGGGTAAATAAAAAGAAAAAACACGTTTTTTTTTATCTTTGAACTTTATCACTGAGTTTTATTTATATATTCTCAGACAGTTAAAGAAACTAGAAAATATCGACACTCTGCTCGTACTACAACGTAATCAAGCATTTGCAGTCAGCACCAAGTCTGACCTTGTCTGCTGTTGACATAAAGCAACAGAAACAAGTCGAAAGAAGCAGATTGGTCCCATTTACTCATCATTTATGTAAACTCCACAGCTGATCTCTTATCTGATGGTTTTCACTTGGTAAAGTGTGCTGAACTTCTTATACTATACAGTATATTTCAGGTTTAAACCCCCAATAGCTGCTGTTTTGTCATTGTAGATAAGACATTGTAGGGTTATTGATCATATTAATCATATGCAGGAAAAACCCTCTGCTACAAAATAAAAGCATGTCAGTGGCATCTAATGTTTGCAGTTGGCTGTTTACAATGCAACACAGAAGAAGTTTGTAATAAAATAAAAATAATGGATGTCAATTTGTATTATGTTTCTTTTATTGTCTACCCATGTAAGCCATCATACTACTTCAGCAAAGCAAACCACAATGACCTTTGCATGCAAGACAAATTAACCAAGTACTTATCATATAATGGAGGTCAGTCTGGGTGGTATGATTTAATAGATTTACTGTAACATTGTTGACTATTTTACTTTCTTCCTTGTTACCCAGATAGGGTTAGTGTAGTTGTTTATCTTACTGTTGCTACCAATCTTAACGTTGGGTTAGCACATGCACACAAACTCACGGAGGCTCAACTCATGAGGCGGCTACCAGTAAAGTTTATCTTTTAATTTCCCCCTTTCTGGGTAACAGAGTGGCTGACGCAGCTGTAGCATTCATTTGTAATCATCGAGTCCATCCTCGCATGCAGATTTCATCTTGTTCCAGCTTGTCTGTAATCTTGCTGTGTTCCAACTTTTTGCCATTTCAGGCCAGAGGACGGGGAGATCCACCCTGAGATCTGTAGGCTCTTCATCCAGCTGCAGTGCTGTCTGGAGATGTACATCACTGAGATGCTCAAATCTGTCTGCTTGCTGGGCTCCCTGCAGCTCCACAGGAAAGGTCAATACATGAATACGCCTCATGGCATAGCTTTGAACGAACTTCACTATAGAGTGTGTGTGCGAGTCTAGCTAGTTTGCATCCAGTATGCTTTGTTTGTTATAAATGTGCACCAGCACATTTTTCCTGTTTAATGACATCTAAAATGATCCAGTGGGTGATTTTTAGGTCTCCTCTTTTTCCCGTTGTTTTGTTTTAATGCATGCGGTGGTGCTCACGTTTAAGGCAGGCTCCTCTCTGTGTGCTTTAGGTAAAGATTTCTGTGGCCCCCCCGGGGTCGACAGTAGGATCGAGGAGAGCTCGGACATCCCCATCCTGGAGGACACCTCTTCCTCTCCCACCGACTGTCCTCAGCTCTGCTGGCTGGTGGCCACTGACATAGAGAACATAGAAAAGTATGTACACATGCATGAGTGTTGTATCCTTCTCTGTGGATGTGAATGGTGTTAATTATTGTTTGTTAAAAGCACAAAGCTCATGTTAGGAAACATTTAAAGTAGGCAAGTCTTTCTGTTGGGTTACATTCAGACTTTACGGGGTGGAAAAAAGTTGCATCATGCCTCAATGTCCCTGCTTTCAGTTTCACAAATAATGTAATAGTTGGTCATTCAGATAACTGCATAACAGCAATAAATTAACATTGACATTGATTTGACATTGTTTTCTTAGGGGACAACAGATATTTGTGTTACAAAAAGATTTTCTCTATATTCTCTATAATCCTCTATATGCAATTACTGTAACAGACAAAAGTGTAATATAATGTAGTTTGTGTGCTTGCTTTGATAATTGGGACATTTTGTAAAACTACAAAATAGAATCTCCATATTTTGTCACACTGCTGTAGGCTGTTTACAAACCACCACTACTTACTTCATATGCTGGGGTGGCATTAAGTAGTCACAGAGAGTCCTGCGGTTTATTATATCAGGAGCTGAAATGAGACATTAACACATTTAACGTACATGATGGTAACTTTTAAGATGAACTTTTAGATGATGCTGCTGCAAATGAGGTATGCGTGTGTCTGCTAAAGCTGTTGGGCGTGATTTTTTCCTGGACATGTGAGTTCATCGCGAAGGTTGCACTACATAAAGGCCTTCATGTGTGGATTTGCAGGGATATGAGGGAGATGAAGAACCTTCTCAGTAAACTCAGGGAGACGATGCCTTTACCATTGAAGAACCAAGGTAAGGAAGAAATCCTCACGCTCTTGCACACACTGAGAGTCACTGGTATAAATAGTGATTTCGTGTGTCATAGCTGAAACTAGTAAAGATGGCTGACCTGGCGGTGGTCTTCCTGTGTTCTTGTGCCCAGATGACAGCAGTTTGCTGAACCTGACTCCCTACCCACTGGTCCGACAGAGGAAGAGGCGGTTCTTTGGGCTCTGTTGCCTGGTAACCAGCTAAGGGCCCCGCCTTTGTGGGTAGGAGGCGGCAACAAAGACACCATTACCCACTGTCCTTCACCACTTGTGTCTCCCACCAATCTATTACTGCCATTTTCAAATAAATTGTCTCTTTCTCTTTTTTTTAAAGGCTGCCCATTTTATAATTTTATTTTGTAATACAAATAAGAATTGTAACTGCAAATGTAATGAAAACAGAAGTCATGAACATATATTTTAAGATATTTTGCAAACAAAATTTCCCTTTTTTGGTAAATGAAGTCAGATATCTGCTTGTCCAATGTAAAAGAGAATGAGAGCTCATTTGAAATAATGTCAATGTTCAATTACTTCCATGAACCTGAGTGAATGAAATGAGGATTCATGTTTAAAAAAAGGGAATTTAACTGTCTGTTTCTGTCAGAAGTAATGTGATAACTTATGAATAGACGCCATCAGAATATTTGAGGATGGCGCTTGCAAAGGCAAAGTTATACATTCGTCTGTCTAAGCTGAGATGACAGGTTTGTGCAGAGTAAGTTTGTTGTGTATTACAGTCTCTGTTTTCTGTTTCTTGCTGTTTTTTCTTCTTAATGTACTTAATTTAGTCTTCCATAAACCAAGAACCTGTACCCAACTTTAACTTTCCAGCTTCAAAATGGAATATATGATACAATACTCAAAAAGAAAACTTCTTTGCACACAGTATCTATCTATAAATTGAGACATTAGACTTGTATATACACATACTCTTTACGCAATGTTCTTGCAATTATTTTCACAGTTGGAGCTGGTTAGCAAAGAAAATGTTGGATGGTATAAGCAGGGAGGGTCTCCCTCTGTCTGAGGCAGGAAGTGCAGGCAGAGGGCAGGCAGCATGGGTCTTGCTTATTAATGATAGTGATCAATGTGTAGGGCACGGTGAAGGTACAATAGTCAAAGCTGATATAGGTCATTTTACATTGTTAATAAAACTTTTGTTATTGAAAGTAATGAACTAGTCTGAGAATTTTTCTTGCATGTAGTTGACTGAAAAGTCCACTGGGTGGAGACAAAGGATGGAATAAAGATTGGAGTGGACGTTGGCAATGTGGTTAAAAATCTTAAAAACTGAATTAATTTATTGGATTGACTGCTGTTAAGGCAAGTAAGTGGTGTGACTGATTGAAACTTGGGTGATAATCAGAGGGTATTAATAGTTTATGTTTTTGAATAATCATCTCAACATCCACAGTATGCTCTTTTTCTCTGTTTTGCTGCGGATTGTGCCACGGTAAAACCTGTTTGTAGAGCAAACATTTCTATCTGGGAGGATTTAGAGGGGGGTGATGATAGAAAGAGCCAGATAATGTTTTATCGAGTCCATAACAAGCTGCTTTTGTTTACATTTGCACAGGACTGGAGCAATAGCGTGAAAAAAAGAGAGACAGATTATACCGCCAGACAGGATCCAGCTGGTCACCTACTTTTTCGCCTGGAATCAAGTATATTTTTAAATTTCCTCAGTGTGCAGTGGTCAGCAGCTCACATTTCTTTGTGTGTAAATCCCCATCAACCCCAAAACTGTACTTTTATACTACTTATTCCAATTTCTACAGGTACTCTAAGCGATTTTAAAGCTCTAAATGACCTGCAGGTGTTAACATGTAACATAGAGGATTAGATGTGCCTTTATAGACTGAGAAAATGCACCTACTTCTGGAGCTATAAACCATTTAAAAACAGCCTGTTTTCAGCCAGGGCTGTCTGAAAATTGCATCATCATTAGGCTGATAGCTCCTGAAAGTTTTGGGAGATTTGATTTTTCAGTAGCTCCCTACAGCTTAAACTCTTTAGATTCACCCTCCATCTCCCACTGACTGAAAAAGCTTTTTGGGGGTAACAGATGTGTTGTGGATTCAAAAGAGAACCTGAATAAACAAGTGGAGGAACAAATGCAGTCGCTCTTATACTGGACAAGATGTGACAAAGTGATTTGATTAAGATGATGTGTCTCTCGTGCCTATGGCCTTTACCGGGTCTCAACCCACTCAACAACCGTAGGTCTGAATGGATATATCAGACATTGCTCTTCATCATGATCATTAAAGTACCAAGGGACAAATGGTGTTCAACCCTCAACTAGAGATGCAGACTTGAATAGTCCGCGCTAAAGTGCATTTAAGATTTTCTGCCAGCTTTTAGTGGAACACCTGATGTTGTTTGTCCCTCTCTACTTTGTCCCCCATCTGTTTATTTTGAGTTCCTTGGATTTAATGAGGTTTAGAGCTCATGGGAGTGAAAGCTCGCCTTTACATGCCTAAATATTCTCTCTCTCACCACCAAAAAAAAAAAAATTAACAACACTCTGTATGTCAGTTTGTGTGTATCACCCCTTTAAGAGCGTGCACCCGTGTGCTGGGTTCTCGAGCCTTTCTAGCACCTTTTTCTCACCCACCAGCCTCTGCGTGCAAACATGGTGTAACTAAAGGGACGCACATCTGCCGACAACGAGTGTTTGCGGTGAGGCGACATTAAGTCGCTGGTGTCTTCACACACTTTCGCAGGCAGGCTTGGGCACATGCGCTCACGCAGTGAGAGGGCAGCGAGCCAGAGGCAGGAATAGGCTGTCAGCAGGGGTTTGCGTGGCAGGCGGAGCGCTGTCTGGTTTGGAAAGCACGGGACATTTTTTGAAACAGAGCATATCAGTTGAGATTTTCAAACATTATCTTAAGGGACACTTAAAAAAACAAATTTCTTCAAAACCAAGACACACTATGCATTGTATTATTTATGCTAATCATACAGTATGAAAGATATAAAAAACAAACAAAAAAACACTACATGGAAAAGAAACATTGTCATATGCTGTGTGTGGATACCAATCCATTTTTAATAATTATCCCTACAAGTGATCGTGTTTTAGGGGCAAAATCATCAAAAAATGTGGTAATGAAAAAAGATTCCACATTGCTGGTGTTCACCTCTTTATTCATTGTCTCAATACAGTTTCATACACATATAAAAGCATAGTCTTACTATGTCTTGAAGCAGGAAAACTTGATACAATACTAATTTACTGGTGCAGTATAAAGAAAGTGTAACAGATAATTCATGTGGAAAAGAATATGGAGAGAGAAGGTCACAAGGTCAAACCCTCCTCCCGCATCTTCAGGCATCACAGGGCAGGATGCTGACTACCGACACCTTTTCTCCTTTACACCTCTGCAGCCCTGCCTCGCACTCGCTCATGGTCTGACCCACTGCGGTTGCATTCTCCCCAACGCGGACGCACACGTTATACCCCGGGCTCGAACAGTCTGCAGAGTCCTTGCATCGACACTCGTTGGTTTGATCTGTAAGATTGGTGTAAAGACAAATGAGACGAGGAACAAACTGCAAACGTTATCGGCGATCGTTTGTAACCTTGGGCGTCCGTACCGTCACAGATCTCCCACATGCGACAGCTGGTGCAGGCGGTTGTGGTGCGCTGCGGCCACTTGCAGGTGCTGTCCTCTGCTACCATGTGGCCCTTCCCCATACACTGCAGCACGTGCATTTTGCACACATTCAGAAGAGAAGATTTTTGTGTGGTAGGAGACATGGCACACAGCTCCAAAGATGGACTGGTGAAAAAAACAAATTATCATCAATCAAAATAACCACAAGAACAAGATATTCAATCAAGTCTGCACAATTTGCAAAACGTCACAGTGATGACTAATAAACATACCCGCACTCAAAAGGCATTTTGCAAACACATGTTCCTCTGGAGGACTTCTCCCAGGGTTTACATTGCACAGAGGGAGTGATGCTTTGTTGCTGTGTAACAGCTGCGAAAATATAATAAAAAAAAAATCATTCTTCCAAATTGCCTACTGACTAAGATACATGCATGCAATGGTGACAGAATGATGTGTTTGGAATGGTAAAACATAAGATCTGTCCGTCTGCTATCTTTAATACCATTTATATGAACACTGAAGTTTACCTTTTCTGCATCTGATGGCTGTTGGGTCTGGTGAAAAATTCAGACTGGGGTCACAAATAATCGTTGCCTCTCCTTCAAGCTGTCTACCTGGTGGACAGGACAAGGTGACTGTCGCCCCTATGCCATAGGCACTCTGCACAGGAGAGGCTGTGACACCGTCTGCAAGGGACCCCAGCTGGCAAGTTGAGGCTGCGAGAAACATTGGACATTTAGCAAAGCAGCACCCTCATTGAGTTTGATTGGAAAACATGTTTAACTTTGTTCATAGGTACTTACTTGTGCACAATCCAGGGTCAGCAGACCAGGTTTGAGCATCAGTGCATTGTATGGTGCTGTGACCAGTAAGATGGAAACCGCTAGTGCAGCTGTACTCAACCTTACTACCCACGAGGTAGATGTCCTTAGGGTCCTTGGAGCGTGAGGAGACAAAAAGGTGATTTAGTTTTTCAGGTCTGACTTTTGCACAGAAACCTTTTGAGAGGGAACAAACATGAAGAAATATGACAGAATGCCACTGAGGCAGCTGATTTTAACTTTACTGGAGACTTATTAAATATTTAATTCGTAATTCAAAATATTTCTTTAAATCTAATCATGGATCATCAAGGGAGCAAATATAAAAAATATATCTCCCAGAGTGAAGCTTATTTTTACATTGTAGGTGTCCAATCTGTTTAGAAGCCACATTATTGGCTCTACCAGATGACATGTCTATTCCTTGGTGAATTACGCTGACTAATGTAAAGTCAATTACAGGAGGAGCAACACTTTGACGTGGCCTCTGAGCCCTGACTCAATATTGTAAATGTTGCAATTCGTGTGATTATAAAAACATTAAATAGTTGCAATAATTGAATATTCTAATTTGGCTTCATCTTTACCAGGATGTAGCCATTTATTAGAGCAGGCGGGGTCCCACACTTCCGACTCGGTGGTAGAGTATGGTCAAAGCACTGGGGCTCCATGGTTCTGTAGTTAGAAATTGCAGCATGAAACTTATTAAGAATTTTAAAAAATGACAAATGATGCCTGTTGCATAAAACCTTTACGGAATTTGTACTGCAAAACAAAACTCTCTCTAACTTTAAGTGCTCTAGCTCTTGGTCTTCACACTCAGACGTCTCAGTGGCCTCTCCAATACAGTGTTGTCCCCCATTTTGAGGGGCGGGATTGGAGCAGGAGCGACTTCTTGACCTTCGAGACCCAGAGCACGATGACCAGGTGGACCAGCAGGTCCACCTGCCGTTGATCACTCCTGAATGAGCAGAAATGGACAGGATGAGAATGAGATATAAGACACAGTATATTACAATCCTTTTGATATTATCCGATAAGGAAAGACCCTCATACTGTATTCAGTTAGATACAAGTACACTACAGGCCAAAAGTTTGGAAGTAAGACTAAATTTGCACAAAAAAAGATCATAGTTTCATGGGTATACTTTGCAATAAAATAAACATGATTATTATATAAAGAGTAATTCACCAGAAGACCTTTTTACTATAATTATCAGGTATTTGAGTTTTTCCTTGCTTAGACTTTGCTTTCTCTTATTTCTTTATTCAGTTTCAGGCATTTCTGTGGTAGTTTGTCAGAGATCTGAATGAAGTAGAGATTTACTGGGCCTTTTATATGCAGACGCTCAAAAGCCAAAGAGTTAAAGTGAATAATGCAAACTGTGATTTGTTTATTTTTTAATGCTTGGACTGAAGTTGAGACTCTTGCACATCTTCTCGACCCTAAAACTAATCCCATCTTCTCTTTTGTTGACATTTATCCAGCAATTGTCTGGTAACACATCTAAAGGTAAATTGAGGAAAATGGTGCATATCAATGAAGTCTGGTCGTGCAGTAAATATATCCCAAAATGCAAATAACTCATTCTGGTTTTTAAGAAAGGCGTTGTGAACAGAAACTTTAAGTTCCAAATATCTGGCATGTATTGGCCTTGCTACCAAATTTTTGGCCTGTAGTGTAAGAACCTGGAAATGAAAGACCCACCTGGCTGACCCTCCACTTCAGTTCCAGCCTCACAGGCCAGTCCCGATGTGTCAGGCTTACAGATGCATTTGCATTCATTTCCATCCATGACAGCCAAGCCATTGTTGCTGCAGGGCCGGCAGTGGCAGGGGTCAGTCTCACTAATGTACTGCTCTATGGCCCTGCGGAAGTAGAGCTTCTTCAACCCGGCACACGGAACCTCCTTCACCAGCTCCGACAGCGGCCTCAGCTGCCAAAACAAGAGTTCAGGTAAGAGATTCGAGCTGAGGAATGACAGAAAGTTATGCTGTCTGATGAGTTACTAAAAGAAATCAAAGATGTTATTTTACTTACTCACCTTTTTCTCTGTGACTTCTGGAAATGATCGAAGGGAGTCAGCCCAGTTCGAGTACAGTTCCCTGTTCCGGTCCAAATCACCGCCCCGCATGTTTTGCAGTGCAAAGGTGTATTGAAAGTCTCCTCCATTCAAAATCACTTTGTGCTGGGGGGCCCTATCTCCCTGGTATATACGTTCTATTTTAAAAAGATTTGCATAGGTGATGGCAGAAAGATTCAGAAATTTCAAGTGCTTCTATATGCTGGCATGTTTGTAGAAATTACATTAGAATCTTACCATCTTTTAGTTTCTTGTCCCATTGATCTCCTTCGCACCTCTCATGGGTGAAGGGGATGAAAAGAATCCACCTCTTAACCTTTTCACATTCATTATAATTGTAGCTTTCACGGACTGAAAACAAGCAAAAGTCAAAGGAGAGTCAGTGCCAGAAATTAAAAAACCTAAAATAAAAACTAAAATACCTGCATTACTATGTAAACATGGGCTGTGTCATGTATTTTAAAAATACAAATAAATGCACAAAAAGCTGCATCTGCTAGCTGCCTGTAGATAGCATGCCAAGAAGTGATGGATGATTTGTGGATCCTCACTAAAATGACTTTGACTTTGCATATCAAACTTGACGATGATCTCGAGCTGGCCTCCAAGGCTTCCCTCAGACATGTAGTGTGTTCCAAACCTCTCCAAAACCTTCTTGTATGCGGCGTAGTCGTATACTGACGGGAGTCTGGCCAGTGCTTTCCAAAACTCCTCAGATATCTGGAGGTACTGAGGAGCGTTGTTTTGAAACTGAGCTACCTCTATGTTATTCTTTAAAATCAAAAGCTGGGAGTTCTGGGGGGAGAAAAAAATGGTTTGGTTTTTCCATTTTAATGAGATGCATCATCATTGGGATTTACTATTAAAGACAGAGCAACAAAAGCGTTCCTACACACCTTAGACCAGGTAAAGATCTCATGCCGTTCGTAGTGACTAGATCCTGTTGTGGTCCCAGTCACCGTCCCTTTATCGATGGTGTCCTTTGTATACTTCCATGTACTGCTGTATGCCTCAGAGCTGAAGTCATTCTGAACTTTAGTCTGGAAACAGCGCAGGTTAAACAATGTCTGAGAATTTCACGTAGAAATATAGCATCTCCAAACAGCTGAGAAAAGTATCTCTAAACATGTGCTGACCAAATGAAATCAGTGAGAAAAACACTGACTTGTTGAGTCTTTTAAGGGACGCTGTGGAGTTTCTTACCATCAGCTGTGCTGTAGAGTTGTGTTTTGACATACACCTCCTTAGACACCACTAGACTATCTTTACCAATCGACAGCATAAATACACTTACGGTTGTGATGAAAATAGATAGATAGATAAAGAAAACCCATACCAAAAAAGTGCAAATGCATGCAGAATCTATAATAACCAGAATGCGTTCGGATTTGACATGGAGGTCTCATCTCTATTGTCTTAGTGATGTTTGTGTTGCCACAATCTGCAATTAACCCAGTCTGTGTAGCTTTAGTTGAGAGGTGGCAGATCGGAAAATGCTCAGATGAGTCGTTTTCAAACAACCACAGACAGTTTGAATGACATTCATAACCGACCTAATGTGCTGTATGAATGCACAAGGTCTGCAGACGATGCATGGCATTTGCAATTTGGTGGCAGTAATGTGAATGATTGTCAGAATGCAAGAATTAAGGAAGAAAAGAAGACGAAGGCCTGTGACAAATGCAGGAAATAGCATGGCAAGTGTTTCAAGAAACAAAAAATATTGTTCATAAGCCTTCACAATTCTTGCATGTAAACAAAATTGTGGACAAACAAACCTCCACGGGGTACCTTAATATTACAAAGTGAAAAGAAGTAACATTATTAATTGCAAATGTAAGTGTGACCGACCAGAGTGTTGTACTGGATTGTACTAAGGGGCAGTCTGTAGACAGCGCTGTGGGCTCCGCTGAAGATTGTGCGACACTGGCCCCCAAAGCTCTTTGTGTTGATGACGGTGGCCCTCCATTTCCCTGTCACCACATCAAACCTACAGAAATAGTTAAAGTGTCTCATTGGTAAGCACATGGTACCTGCTGAGCATGAGCCCGTGTCAAGATTTGTCACTTACCCGAGTCCGAGAAGTTCAATGTTTGGTGGGGGAGCTGATACATGGCAAACAATGAACTTTTGGACCCTGCACACTTCACCTTCGTCGAGTGCGTCTTCCTCGCAGTCCTGATCTCCGTTACATAGCAGAGACTTGCTAATGCACTTCCCTTAGGGTCAAAACACACAAATACAGATGTGAGTAACTGTTTTTTATTATTATTCTGGTAATCATGCGAGCAAACACAGATTCGATCCTGACCCGATCGACAGCGGAACCTGTCTCCACACCCTTGCTCCAGGGGGCATCCTTTTGTGGTCACACACTGCCTGGTCTCAGACGGCTCTCCAGCGCAGGGATTCCCTCCGAACTGAGCGTAGACGGCCATGGGTCGACTTCTTGTCTGTACCACACCACAATATGACAAATGAATACTAACAAAAAAATAGTACTAGCAAATATATACATCTTCATTGAGTAAGAAAAACCCTGGATTTCCAACAGTTCTGCTGGTAATATGTTACATTTCATTAGCTTAAAGTTGTGATAATCTTCACTCAAATAGAGAAGTGTGTTTTTTTTCAATACTCAAACTGGTTCATTTCAATTAAGAATATATGGGTGAGAGACTAGTTTGCTAAAATGTGATCAACAAATCGTCCTAACCTGTAATTTGGTGCAGGGATCACACTCCGACCATGTTCCATAAGACCCCCACTGGCAATGGACTGCTTGGTAACAAAACCTTGAAAATGAAGTCAAGTAATTGAATAAACAAAATCAAATGAGCTCATTAAATCCAAATAATCATCTGTGTCCTTTATGATGTTTTGTGCTTTCGATGTTGAAACAGTAAAGCAAAAACAGATTTACCCTTCTGGAGTGAAGAGGAAGAGCAGCCAAGGCAGGACTGCTAAAAGGAGTTGTGTAATGTTCTGAGGAAGTGGAGACAAGGGGAATGGAGGAGAAAGGAGAGGCCAACGGGGAGAAAAGAAGCAGAGAAAAGAAGAGAGGAGAAGTAAAAAACAAAGAGAAGCAGAGAGGAGGGAAAGAGAAAGAAGAAAAAAGAGATGAGGGAAAAGAAAAGGGGAGAAGAGGGATTTCAGGGGAAAAGCGAAGACACAAAGTAAGTATAAAAATACTCTAACAGTAATCAGATTACAGTTCTACATTAAACCAAATGTTTTGCAGAAATCTGAAAAGTGCATTTGTAATTTTCTTGTTATTAAGAGAAAAATCTACTTGCCTTCATGCTGGCTGAACGGCAGCAAACAGAAGAGTCCTAAAGGGACTTTGTGGCTTGCAAGTTTTCTTCTCGTTAGGGAGTAACAGTCTTGGAAGGACTTCCCACCGTGTTTCACAATAGATAAGATTTGTGTTTCTGTGTGAGTGTGCGTGTGTGTATAAGTGTATGTGTGTGCATGCATGTATGTGGACTTCAGAGAAAAAACTTTCTGAAAAAAATTATCTTTTTTTTTTTAAATCCTCATTTTGAAACCGAAAGCAAAGATTCCTCTTGGAGTGAGAATCTCCAGTCTGCTGCCTGCTGTGTGTCTTCTGACTGTCACATTCA
This sequence comes from Terapon puta, assembly GCA_028564955.1. Classification (NCBI taxonomy): domain Eukaryota; kingdom Metazoa; phylum Chordata; class Actinopteri; order Centrarchiformes; family Terapontidae; genus Terapon; species Terapon puta. Next base: position 19,202,502 of record JAOXYL010000086.1, on the reverse strand, counting down.
TTACTGAGCTAACAGACCTTACTCGCTGCAGACATTTTCACCATTCGCCATAGCAGGAAAAGTATGGGTGAAACTAATGGCAATAATTAGGGCTGCGCTCCCTTCGTGTGTGCCAGCAATCAAGTGAGCCATCATGCATGAGATCAGGACACCGTGGAACACCTGCGGTAATGGGCCCTTACCCGAGGTCGACATTTTGACATGTCACAGTAGGAAAAGCACAGGTATAAATAATCCAATTAAGAGTGGCTGAATTCCATTTAGTAACCCAAGCAAGAGGGTTTGCCTTATTTCCTTCCATGACATATTCTGCAATTCCTCAAATTGTTGTCACAAGCACTTATTTTAATGGGGTTTTTTTGTACTATTTTTGCATTACAAAAAAACATTTTTGGAACTCTACTCCCAAAAAAGGCTGTCATTTTGTATTGCTGACCAAATATTTTAGATTTTATAGTTTTACCTGTCTACAAGGCTCATCACAACTTTCACAAGACATGAAAAATTTACGGTGTTTTCACCACAGATCATACTGTGCATAGTTTGTGGGACATCTTGACCTCTTGTGTTCTTGTAAATTAGCGCCGTATGTCCTGTTCACACATAATGAAACCTTTAAAATCCAGGTACAGCTTTGGATTCAACAACACAGCGTGGTCGCAGTCAGTTCTGTGCCTAAAAATGGAAAGTCTGTCGTCAGCATAAATGACAGAGCAGGGGATGACAAAGTGAGAGGAAATAGAGAATATAAGGAATAATCCAGAGACCGCGAGGGGGTGAAAGGTGGAGCCGACATGATGGATCACATAGTGTGCTCCTACACATTCAAAAGAAAGACTCTATGGAAGTAAACCAGCATGAAGCATTAGAATTTAAGATTTTTTCACTTTGTATTTGTTTCAAGGTTTATTTGTGTTGCACTGACTTACACATGCAGCACTCATCCATGTTAGCATGTGTCTGTGATCAGTTTTGTGATATATAGTGATGTGTAGCATTAAAACAAACAATTAAAACATTAAAGCCTTCATTGCATTTGTTTTGTTTTTTTTTTCACATGGTCAGAATTGCTGCAAAGCATATTTCTGTTAGTTTCTTTTTAGAAGAATGATGCTGGCTCAGTTATATGGGTAAAAAGGTATTTTCACTACATAGCAAGACAGAGGAATTGAGGACTAACGTAATGACATGTGAAAACAAACATGTGATAATAAAGACAAATGAAACATGTTTTACATGCACAAATGTAAAGATCCCGTGTGATTACATAATATCAACAATCAGTTGTGTATCACTGGATGCTTTTGACTCATGTTGTGCATTAAAAGGTTCAAATGTTGAGTCTGTTTGA
>JAOXYL010000086.1:19171808-19182088 GCA_028564955.1 Terapon puta | reverse complement strand
AGCTTTAACAATAAATTAATTTCCTGGCCATGTAGCTCAGATCAGAGTAGGGAACATTGTCTGGCCACTTCAATCTGGGAAGAGATAGATAACAAGGACACCCACTGTCACTGCTGATTTTTGCATTATGTACTGAACCACTATCATTAAGCATTCGCAAAAGAGAAGAAATAAAAGGGTTTGAAACTCTAAGGCTGCACCACTACGCAGATGATATTATTCTTTATCTATCTGAAGTTGAGACCACTCTCCCGGAACTAATGCGAACCATTAATAGATATAGCCATGTATTTGGGTAGGAACTAAATGTGCATAGATGTTCTGGCTATGACACCAGAAAACACAATTTCAATAACACTGACCAAGAGTTTATATGAAAACACTGAAATTAGCCAAAGCCCTACTCCTGTCTCTACCCATCTACCTAAATGAAAACTCACAAACAAGGGAAGTATACACAAATATTTTCTAGTAAAAGACTTACAAAAACTTACAATTCATTGGAAAGCACAAGCAAAGGCATACGAGTTAAAATAATGGGGTCAAAAGGGAATTACTTTTGGGAATTATGACATTTGAAGTAAGAGCATGTGGATTATTACACCCCCATTTCTTTAGATATTTGTAAGTAGGACTAGTGACGTACAGAAGAAGACGAGAGGACCTATATCCAATGGCACAGTTCCTTAACCACAATTATAAACAGACAGGGGTAAAAAAAATCTGTTATATATAAAAAAAAATTAAAGTATATCAGCAAAAGATCAGTAGAGAAATGTTTTAACTGGATATTTGTGTCACTGATGAATTCATTATACTTTGGAAAATCCCCATGGGAGTGGTGGAAGCTGGGGATGTGTACCTAATTAGAATATTATAGATAGGTGCTCTCAAACTTATAATGAAAAAGGGGCTTTTAAAATTAAGTCACACTACAGAGAAGTGGAGAAATGTAATGTAACAAGTTTTGTGGAACTACTTTTAAAACAGTTAGGGAAAAGTAAGTATTAGCGAGAAAATGGTAGTCCAAGTTGGAGACTACAGACTAATTATGTGACAAGATAATTAATGATTATTGGGTCAACAGCCTAAAGGGGGAGCACTATGTGAGCTATATATTTTTTCATTTTGTTACCAATTTATTAAATTATAATTCTACAGATACAATCCCTGCTGAATTGAACTTGAGTGGACTTGTACCTTGGACAAGGTGAAAGAAATAAAAAATATTGTGCATTTATATTCCACCACCTGTAGCACTTATTCAAAGACTAAAGATTGCACACTCTTTGGCAAATAAAAAACAGAAGAAAATAAATCACCCTCGGACATCTATATATACGTGACGTTATTGTGCACACCTGTAGGTCACGATATATGCTTATGCCAGACAGCATGTACTCCTCATCTCCACCCATAACAAAAATACTGAAAATCCCATTTAATTACTATGGTGGTGAAATTCTGACAGTCATTCCCTTCCCTCCAGTTAAGCTTGTTTCATGGTGACAGAACCACAGAGAACCTCAGTCAGACGAATATGCAGCCTGGCAGTCTGCAGCACTCACCTAGCAGATCTAACAATAGCCACAGAAAAACAACTCCCCCCCCACGTCCCCCACTGATAAGCTTGGGGAAAAGGAAAATGGTAACCACTCTCTCCCTCTTTCCGATCATTCTCTTCCTTTAATGATCTCCATCTTTAAATTGCTGCCACGTCCTCTTTCTCTTCATCTCATGCCCTCATCCTCTCCCTAATTAGCTATACAGTGGAAGTGGTGCAGGTCATCTGACTTGTAGACTCAATAGGTCGCCACAGCGTGAGGCCAAAGTGACATGTGGGGCAAACGCAGAGAGCTGAGTCATGTCTGAAAACAACCATGTTCTTTCCTTGTCCAGCAGGATTACTCTCATGAAAATATGCATTATTCTACATATATTAACTGAGGCCAGAACAGTGTGCTTGGCTACTGCATCATGTCATGAGTCATGAGCAAAATAAATATCTCTATAACTCTGTAATAACTCTAAATAAATTATTAAATCCAAAGCTATCTTCCACGAATCCCTCTGATCAAAACCTTTTTTGAATCTGACTGTACTTTGGGACCATCTCTTTAAAATTGCTGTTATCTAACTTTCTATCTATCAGTGATCCTGGCCTCCTTAGATAATTATGCATTTTAAAATCAGCTAGACCTCCCTGATCTCTCTTGGATCAGGCAAAATTTGGAAGTTAAGGATAGGATTGATGCACCTCTGCACCGCGGTTCCTATGGTGTACCACATGGTTCCACCTTAGAGCCCATTTTATTCTCACAGAATATGCTTCTAATGGGTAATGTCTGTTTTAGAAAGAGTAACATTTACTATCCTGGTACCACTAAGATTATCTAGAGCTACATCTCCTTGAAACCTGCTATTAAATGTTGTCATTTTCACTCGTCAACTCTTCATCGCATCAAGTATTCAAATGCTGAATAGCTAAATGGTTAAAATTAGCAGAAGAGGAGCAAAGGTCCTAATACCACCTGTGTCTGGAGCTGTAGATATTTCCACTATTTAGAAATTAAAACGGTTCCTCTTACTCAGGGGCCTGCTTTTATCTCTTTGCCCACTGATTACTGTAACTCTTCGTGGGAGTCAGTCAGTCGGCCTCGTCTCGCCTGCAGCTTATGCAACATGCAGCAGCAGCAAAGCTCCTCAAGAACAGAGACAGCCCTTCCACCTGTGCTGCCTTCTCTTCATTGGCTTGTAATTAAATAAAGAATAGATTTTAAGATTATTGTTTTCAAAGCACTGCATGAAAGGCATCCGTGTATATCGCCACTCTAAGGCTTCTGGACTATTACACCTTTTGATCAATATATCCATGCTAAACCTCCAGTGCAAATCCAATAGTGGCTGGTCACCTTTTAGTCCTTTGTTCTCACACTTTTGAGTGTAAACATATCTGTACATTATACTGTCTGACACTTTAATACTTTAATTGCGTTAAATACGTTTTCCTATGTTTCTCTGCAAAACACTTTGGCTTACATTTGCACATTTGTTTTCATGTTCTTTACATCTTCACTTGACTGAATATTTAATTGCAGGCCATGGAAACTGATTTTCAATGTCTGCATGTAGATCAAGTTACTGATATATCACATATAGTCTTTAAGGAGGTGGGTACATTTGCATAAATTAGTAGACACCCACCATTACTGCCACCACCTCAGTCCTAATGATGGATTGAGACAATATCCTTCAACCTATTAACCTCTAAACCTTTATGAATGAACATTAATCTGTACTGAGTCTGCAACCTTGAAAATCTAAAATATGTCATGCCCATATATGATATTTTTCTAACCTACACAAATTATTTGGCCACATCATCTCATACACCAGTTATTAAAACAGCTATTTGAACATCCCTCTCTGTCACCATTAAACCTTTAAACTAATAAATTAGCAATCCTACAGAAGATTATGTATACTAATGAGTACAGCTGTGCAGTGCTCGCAAAACAGACACTGGGGGACTGTTTAGCTTTTGGCAAAAGCAGAGCACCGTGCCGTCACATCACCCCCACATGCTGGAGTGCTCCAAATTGCCAAAACACTTTGGCCTGGATCACTGAGGCTGTTGGCTGGTGAACTCTCTTTTTTTTCCCTGGAAAATAAATAGCATCGCTGAATTACAGGCAACAGTGGGTGGATGCTGAGGATTGTACAGCAGGAATATTCGTCCAACGAAGAGGAAGACTGAAACAGTTGTGGAGGAAATGAAACAGCTGTCTCGTTTGTCTCTCGTCTGTCCTGCTTGAGCAGGAGCTTGTAATGCTACGTTCTGAGATGAGACACAGGGATGTGATATGAGATACACTTTTAAAAGACATCAGTTGTGCAGCCTGATATCAACACATGGCTGTTGCTAAAAAAAAAGCTCCTCTTAAATCCTGTGGATTATGGATTTATCCTGGCAAACCTTATACCAAATGTGTGCACGCACACCCAAGAAAGTGCGAAGAATTGAAGGACGTTCACAGACTGTGTCCAAATGGAGGATAGACAGACAGCAGCTGAGCTGCAGGCCGCAGGGCCAATAAGGAGTAATGATCCCTATTTAAAAGTGATGGAGCATGTTCCCATGATGCCTTGGAGTAGATGAACTGTGGCGTAGCGCAGGATACGTCACGTGATTCAGCAAAATTACACGTGGGGTAAACACATGCCCTGCTGTTTCTGTGATGGAGGTAAGATAAGACCTTTACAGTTTAGTTGGAATTTGATTAAATCCACGACGAACTGCATGTGTCTTGGCATCTTTAAGAGCAGTGGACAGTGCTGGTAATGTGCCACGCCTCATTGGACGCTAAACTCAACGCCATCTGCATCTGAAATGCCATCATTGCACATGCCAACCCTAAACACAGCAGGTAACTATAGTCCAGCAGCGAGGGAGAGAGGGACAGAGAGGGACAGTGAGGCTGAGATAGAGAAAGAGGGGAAACAAGGAGGGGGGGGGGCACAAAGGATTAGAAATGCAAGAAAATGAAGAATGAAAGCGCTTTGTGTGGAGGTGTGATAATCACTAGGCTGCAGATATGGAATTAACTGGCTGCTAATAAGCCATTCCATCAGTCAGATCAGTGGTGGGCTTTACAACCAGCGTTTCCAATTTGAATGGAGTGTAAGGAGACCTGCTCACTGATTGGCTGAAGGTCCAACAGCTCATTTTCTATGGGATGCGCCGTTATCATCTGAGCGCACACACTGAACCCATCCCACTCCCTGTCTCCTCTCTTCTCCTCTCCGGCCACCACCCCAGGCCAAAAAAAAGAAAGAAAGAAAGCAAGAAAAAAAAGTCCTACACGAAAACAAATCACCATAATTCCCCTCTCTAATGTGAATCTTTGGCTCTGACATCCTTTCTTCTCTTCAACTCAAGCGTCCTAATGGCTTGGGTTGGGTTATGCGGACGCGCTAGAAATCATCTGGGGCTTCGTTCATGAACCTCCTTCCCGGCAACACGAGGAGGATGAACTGTTCCCAAATTCACGGCACTTCTCGCGTTGCGCAACAGGTCCTACACCCTTTGTTCTAACACCGAGGAGCGGGGCCAGCCATTTAGACTGCGGGAGTTGCACAAGACACAAAGTAAAAGTTTGCAAAGCAGAGAAAAAAACGTTAAAACCCATCTTTTATCGGCGCCCCTCTTGGATGGAGACAGGCGGTGCGCCTTAGGACTAGAATGACCACCAAAATAAAAGACGCACTCCTCTGATTGGAACCGGGGTAACGCGAAGAGGCACCTACCGGGGATGGCCAGGTTGGTGAGCGGGATGGTGTGCATGCTCTGCGGTAAACTTGCCATCCAGTCCGCAAAGCGCAGGTCGCTTCTCCCGTGAGACGAAGCCATGCTGCCGCCGCGCGCAACGCTCCGTTCTCCCGGACCGGTGCCTGCGCCAACCCGGAGTGCGCTCCCTCTCTCTCTCTCCCTCTCTCTCTCTCTCCACACACACATATTCTCCCTGCCCCTCTCTCTCTCTCTCTCACACACACACACACCGTCTCAACCGAGAGCCAGCCCACACCCCTCATCAGCGGGCAGCACAATTACGAAAAAAAGGCGTTTTTTAAAATTCTTTTTTGATGCACCGATGCAAATATGGAAACAGTCCGTGGTTAGATGTGCAGATAATCCGCAGTAATGACACAGTGCACAGGTGCGTGTTTCACAGTCACCCATTCTTATAAGAAAAAGAAGAGAAAAAAAAAAGAAAAAGCAACACACGCATAAAACACACGCAGCCTCACTGGTGTTGTTTTCAAGAATATTTCTCAAGACGACCCCAAATTCATGCTTTTATTTTCTCATATAGGTTTGCAGCCTGACGGTCATAACAGCCACCAGTAGCTGCACGGAGATCCTTTAATGGCATGAGAGTTGAGCATTTAAAACACACACACACACACACACACATTAAAAACCCTTCAGTGGTGACCTCACTGACCTACACTATTGAGGTTTTTTTTGTAGCACCAGAAATGTGCATTATCCAATTACACACCTTTCTTCTGTAAAGGAATAAAACACTGGCTGAAAAAAAAAGAATATGAACTGTAAATACTGAGGTTGGATATAATTCCCGGTCGACCCAGAGCATGTCTGAGGTCATGCACTCGGATGACTGAGTGAGAGCCATATGGCAGTGATTCATTAGCACTGCAATTAAATGGCAGTGACAAAGAATGACTGATATATTCACTGTGGTGATAATCAGCTGGCCGGCCACCTTAAAATGACTCATTCAACAAACTAGGCCACAATGGTATAAAGACGACGAACATACCAAAGAAGTGCATAATTATCGAGATTACATAAACCTTTTTAACAGGAGCCCTGTCAGAGCTGCTTCTTGTGTTTCTGCATAAACGTTTGGGGAGAGGCGACACAGGCTGATCGTATTAAGTCAATACTGAAACACAACCACCTCGCATAATCAGAAATCATTTACAGGCTGTCACATAATGTGCTCTGCCGACATATAGACTGAACATCATTGATCACCTTTGTTTCTGGTCGATCAGCGCTGTGAAAAATAATGAAAGGAAGCGTGCTCTGGAGGAAAAGCCCAAATTGGATGGTTAAAACGGGGAGGCCCGAGGCGAAACCGCACCCAGAATTGTGCCAGAAACAGCAACTGTGTCGGTAGGTATCACTCAGTTCTGTCCATACTGTCCTCAATCAACTTTCTGCGCCTGTTCACACTTTAAGGAACTCGTTTTTATTTGTAATGTCTGAAAATTACTTATTGCGCTGGTCATGTTTTTTTCCACTCCATTTCAGTGCCAGAGTAAGAAATAGGTTAAAAAAATATGTAGGCTTATGGAGTACCGCTCCAGTTTGACTCATGGAGAGATGTGCTGGATTAACATCAACAGCCGGTGGCGAAAGCCGCTGTCACTTTCTTCCATTTTTCTGCTTGATGATCCCATCCAGTTGATCTTCTTGAACCCAAGAGCCCACCGGCTGAATTCTCCCGTTATGCAACGGGCCTCAGGTAATGGCAGCGAGTTGTTACTTCAGTGGAGAAATCACATCAAGGATGTCAACGTAAGTGCGCCCTCCATTTATAGAAAGCTCCAACCTGTAGTGTGTCAGGAACCATCAGTCTCAAAAGTGGTCATTTGCTTTCAATCACTGTGCGATTTGACGAGCTGAATAATCTCAACTAATAAGGCAACTAAAGTTAAGGTACTTCTTTGCATCCAGAAGTCTGGTATTTAGAGAAAGGAAATAACAGAATTCCTCTTGTTCCACTCAGTACCCAAGGCTGTATTTTATTTTCCATACAAAGGCAAGAGGAAAGTGAATGTGACTGAAAATGTGAGGCTGAGAGAAAAAACAGACAGAACATTTTGACATGGTGCTAGTGGTGATTATAACAAACAAGTTTTATTTATTTATTTATTTATTTTTTTACAGTACATCTCCTGAATTTACCAATGGGAGAAAAACAACAAAAAAGATATCTTACACTGTATGTATACTGCAAGGATATTTTTTTGTTATCCGGTGTAGCAAAAGTTTAAACAACTACATATACATTTCCGTCTGTGCTGAAAGAAGAATCACTTGATCGACAGCACACGTTTGTTTAATGCATTACACTTCAGCTCTTGTACGTACGGTCACAGTAACTAACAGATCTACAGTTTATATGATTCACGTTTAAGTTATTGTATCATTTTTGTTCATGGTACTTCAAAAGTTGCATTTATCTTAAAAGGGACATACGAAGAATATTCCCAGTCTTTAATGTCAGTTTAAGGTAGATTATTTGGTGATAGCTGCACAAACGTTAGTAGAAATTAATAACTTACTGGCATTATAGGCAATAGTAGAATGTCCCACAATTATTCATCTGATAAGATCACAATAAATTGTGAATCCCATTCAGTTAATATAAGAGGACTGAACCGTTGGGATATTTGCATGCTGATTACCAGAGAAATGAACCGAGCATGTGTGTTGCACCAGCTTATTTGACCTGTCTTATGCTGCTAAATCACCAGCTGTTCACCACAGACAAATGAGTGTATTTGCTTTGTGTCCGCGTACGCTATTCTGGGATCCATCGCAGGCTCCTCTAGATTTGCTGCATGGCCTTCAGATTGGGAGACACCTAGAGGGCAAGAGACAGATCAGAGGGGTGGGAGAGGCAGATGCCTTTAAGTTGTGATACTCAAAATTAGAAAATGAAATACGGCGCTGGTAGCCATACGGTGACGTCACTTACCTCAAAATCTGTCCCAGTGCATGCCTTGATATCCCCTGGAGTGAGCCCCTCCCACACCTCTATCAGAGTCAGGCCTTTTGTCTTATCCACATCAAACACGGCCTGGCGAACAGAGATGAGAAAAAAGGGATGGATGAGATGTTAGAAAAGAGAAAGATTGTGGTGAGTGATGAGACAAAAAAGTGAGAGTATTTCCTTAATAGATGGGTTTGAACCCTATAATGCGTGGTCACGGGGTTCACAGACAAGGGTGCGGGGGCCTCAATTATCAAAGTGACCTAAAAGAGATGACAACCTCCCCCTGAAAAACATCAGAGCCACAGGAAGGGGGGCAGAGTGCCACTTCAGAGCCATCCATAGACGACAAAGTAGCTGCAATTATTAGTGACAAATCCATGAAAGGCCTCGGAGAGCGGTCCTCAACTCTCTGGACCACTACAAAGTAGTGAGTGATTACATTTTAATTGTTGCACTACTTTTAATGCTGGAAACATCAAAGAAAAATGCGTTCACTTCAGAATAATGGAGTTTGAAAAGTGAAACGCTGAACAGAGGGTGAAGCGTGTCTTCTGTCATCCATCAATTATGCTGACATGGTTAAAACCGGCATTGTTCCTGTGATCACACTTCCTCAGCAGCACTACACACCAGGAGTTTGTGCGTGCACATAGTTAAGAGCAGGGTCTGAATAAGCATGCATTTGTATGAGCTTATACGTGGTTTATGCACAGAACTGAATGTGCAAGACTCATAAATGGGGTCCCTGGGGATTTCAACGTCTCTGCGCGTAATAATGTATGGCCAAAGACGTCGCTCATGCAGGGGAAACTTTCTGTAAATTACCACAAGAAGGATCCTTCCAAACCTGACATTTACAGCGAAGAGTGTACCACAAATACTGGTAATGTAAAAACTAATGTTCTGTATTTTGAAAAGCTGCGGCAAAAAACAAAATCAATCTGATGCACTAATGCTTGTAGAGCGCCCTCGGGCAACAGACCTCTTTAAGCCTTTTTTCATGAGCCAAAATAATTCTTTTCATTGCAAGAGTGGTTGCTGTGTTGAAAACATCAGTGTGATACAGTCTGGTCTGTCCAAAGTGTCATCTACTTTCAAACATGTCACCTCATTTTGCTCAGAGTCATGTACTTAGATTTGACTGACTGAATAATTGAATGATAGATGGGACTGACTACTTTCATTAATACATTTTGACTAGAAAATTTAGAATAATTGTTTTCTGAAAGTTTCAATACAGGTATATTTCAAGTGAATGAGTTCAAACCCAAATACCTTATAGAGTCTGTCAATGTTTGCTTTAGGTCTCAACAGGTATACTGCTTTCAGTTCCTTTCTGCATCATTAACTGGGTAATTGCCTTGCTGATGTGTTGGTGTTTCACTCATGTTTGAATCGGATGATATCAGCGGTAAACAGACGTTTTTTTCTCATTACATGCCAAGTTAAGTAAACATACATAACGCAGAGCTTACACAATAAAACTGAATCTGGAGCGACATCATTATACCTATGTATGTGCATGATGCAAAATAAAAAAATAAAACGCATTATGATGGCAGGCCAGGCACAGTGAGCTGAGCTGGTTCCTGCTGCTTCTCTCAGCAGGGACTGACAGGCTAAGCCGCAGTCACATCCAGGCGAAGCCCGTCAGGACTCTCAGCTCATTAGGACCGCACACACACAGTGACGGGGCAGGAGGCAGATATCTCACTCCAATATAGCAAGACAGATGGAATGTCACCGGGAACAAGGGTCTATGGATAACACAGACACTGACATGCATCTCTAATCGTGACACGTGTCGCGAGCCATGACAGAAAATGAAAGATTCGTCAAAACGTGCCAGGGGTGGTCGATGTGGCCTCGACAGTGGCGCGCAGATATGGTGAGTTGCTGTGTAATGTCAGCAGTGGCTCACAGTTTGATGTACTCCGCCTTAAAATGCACAAGGCCTTCACACAAAAT
>JAOXYL010000086.1:19149271-19162035 GCA_028564955.1 Terapon puta | reverse complement strand
GACAGCATCATCTGACCTGACAGTAGCAAGTCTGGATTTACAGCTGTGTGAGCCAGACACCTGCTCATGTACTATACGCTGCAACAAGGCTGCTGTTCATCAAAGGCGGCATCGTTTTTTTTTTAATCAATCATCCAAAATACTACTCTGGTCAATAATGAGCATTGGAGGGAAATTACTATTTTTCTGTAGAGGCAGGGACTAAACCACCCTGTACTACAGAAATGAATTGGTTGACTGTTTCTGGCAACAGAAAATGCAGGCATCAAGTGACTGGAATTGTTACAGGCCATTCATTTTTGACTGAATGCTGAGCTAGGAAATGAAATGATGCAGCTACAGTGCCTGTGTTGCATCGCAGTGACAGCAGCCAAACATACAGGAACAACAATAAACTCGTGTCAGTCCCTGTGTGTGTGTGTGTGTGTGTGTGTGTGTGTGTGGTCAGATGTCTCACTAATACTTACGCCCTTGTTGTTTGGAAAACACTATAATAAAGAGACCTCGCTGTGGAGACCTACAGACAGGTATGCGCTCTGTTGCTCTCTGAGCGTTGTCAGTGACCTAAATTGCTGGGAGGACTTGCATTTTCTTGCCTCTGATTCACAGCTTTGCATGTGGTTATCTGAGCCTGCTTTGATGTAAGCTGCACCATGCGGTGAAACTCACACTTATCGCGATCTGTACGTGTGTGACGAAGAACAAATTCACGAAATGGAATGATGGGATAAGCTATTAACCTATTTCATCCTGCTTGCTAAAATGATTTTATTCAATCCAATCAAGCCCTAGATTTTGGTTGGCTGCCTGTGCACCTCATTTTGTCTGACTGTGCTTGCATTTGCTCACCTGCAACTGCAGTGAGACCTTTCTTAATTACCTGCCTCTTAATATTGGCAACATCACAGTTTAAAATAACTAGTGTATCTTAATCGATGGTTTCATGGAAGCTGTTGAATATGCAGGCACCCATAGCACCTGGCTTTCTACCAGCAGAACCTTCAGGGAGGCACTTAAACGGAACGAATATATTGTCAGAACAATATCCATGGAAAGAAATATCCCCATCCTAAGTTGCCAACAGGAGCGCAGGTAATTTAGTCATTTAATTAACACAGCTTTGATGATATTAACCTTGCTGGTCTGACTGAAGCCCCACAGGTTTTTAATTTCCTCACCGCTCTGATTTGTCCATTTGCCTGCTGTAATCTTAGTACAACAGGGGCACTAAAATACCTGAAAGGGTGTATATGTAAACACATTTTAGCAGAAATACATGAAAATGAGAAAATACTATGTGAGATATGTCTCCTTCAAGCAGTGACAATGTTGTTTTACTGCTCAGATAAAGTCATGGAGACACATTCATACTGTCTAGAGAGACCTGTTGTATTATTACATAACGTATTACAGAAGATTGAATACTATTTAAATGTGTAAGTAATATGAAAATTCAAAGGCACTTCTATGTTAATTTTATAGTTATTTATTCCACTTCGTCACAGTAGAGCTAGTAATGAGAAAATCTTTTTGCGGAAGTTCCCACAGATGTTTCTTTTTTTTCCCTCTCTTGAAACATCCATCTCACTTTTTTTTACTGGCTTATTGAAATATCTCTTTGAAATTAATCCTTGCCAGAGGCAGATATACAGTAGCCTACCCATATGCTAATTAAATAGGCGTTAGAGAAGATGTCAGTGATGGAACATCCATTCATATAATGGCTTTAAAAGTGAGAGATAATGCGGGGGGCCGCAGGAGGCAGTATCAGTGGTGCAGAACCCAGATAACACGGGACTTCTTAAGTTAAAGCTCTGCTGAGATGACACCTATCATAACATGTGAGAGCAGAGACAATGACACAGTCAATCCCACTCAACCAACAGGGTTTTCTCAGTGAGCCACCAATGGCACACAACTAAGGCTATTTATATAAGCTTATGGGGCATTTCATAAGCCTGTGAATGGAACACGACTGAAACTACAATAAAAAACCTTTCATACAGATATTTCTAGGAAAAATGTGTATGAACTGATATCTTCCTTGTGCTTACATAAGTGTCAACATCCTTTGCCCTGAGAAAAAACACAAATTAAAATCCAGTTGCCTTTTTACCATCATCAGTCAGAAGGATTGATTCAGATGCTCGTGGTTTCTATGACATACAGTGAGGTTGGTGTTTCACAATATGCTGCTGTGACACTAATGCATGCGAGAAGCATCATGGGAAGCATGCTTTGGCTGGCGCTGCATTGCTCTTACAGGGCTTACTTACAGGTTGCTTGCATTTTTTTTTGTGTTGCCATGACAACGGACTACGATTTCCTCATTTGTTGTGCAAGTGTTCACTTTCCAGTCAGTGGCAGAAGCACCACAGAAAATGACCCCCTTCACAATCCAAGAGTTCCCACTTACCAACTGGCTTCCTTTCTCTCCCCCACAAATTCTCTGACAATCTCCGCTGTCTGATACAAATGGCTCTCTATTTAATAACATAGCGACGGACCGCCACAAGCCTTCGTTACCCAGACAACTAATGACAAGAATCGGAGGGAGAGACAGGACTGACAGGAAGACAATGACACCGCGTTCAAAGTAACCGCAAAACATAACTGTTTACAGTGTATAACTGGTGAAAACAGTGTGCTCGACTGTTAGAAATGACAAACCAGCTATGGCCATTGGTCTTTAAACATTTTTTTAGCAAGTAAAGAATAAACACTACAAAATGTGCGTTTTAAAAAGTCTGCAATATATAGCAAACATGAGTGTAGGTCAATTCTCATTATAAATACAGAGCATTTTTGTAGCCGATTCCTTTGATAGTTGATGCCTGATACACTTCTAAATAACAAAAAGGTCCATACCAAACCTCTGGTGTTAATTTAACAGATGTTTGATTAGAACATTACCTATAACATTACCTGTTAATATACTATTGGAACTGTGAGAGCCATAATGTTTTACCTGCAACAGAGGGAAGCTTAAATTCTATATTCTATTTCCATTATTTGCATCTAATAGCATTAGAAACACAGAGTTACAAAAGCTGTCTGAAATGGTCAGCGGAGTTACACATTTAAAAATGTATACAAACACAGAGCGAGAGGTTGCTGCTATTAGAAATACCCAACGGGAGATATTTAAGTGATGATAAGCTGGCAAGCGTGTCCAGGTGAATGTTTTTAAGATAGTGTATGAAAGCGATGTGAAGTTCTAAGAGGGAAAAAAAGCATTACACTTGTAGGCAGCTCCTTCATTAAGACTGCCATCAGGCCTTATCATGAGCACTTGAGCTAGTAACTGCATTTTAATAGTCAGTGGCTCGGGCTATTGCAGCACTTAAGCTGCAGTTATCGAGTCTCTAGGGGCTTGGTATGCATGTATGTCTGATGCAGCGCTTGTTTTCTCCGTTCCAAGTCAAAGTAAATTCTCTTTTGTAAAATACAGAGCTCTAATTGAGCTTAATTTTTTATTGCTTTGGTCCACCTGAATATGCTCAGTGTTTCTTCACTGACAATATCTGCTTACCTGTATTCCTCTCAGATTGAAAATAAAAAGTAGGACTGCTCAAGAAGCTAACGTCCAAGTCAGTAAAAGTCAAAATATGGTTCTCATTTTGAAAAGTATGTGGCTGGCTGGGAGGTAAATGTGACATCAGGGTCTGTATCTGCATGTGGGTGTAACTCCTACATTTCCTCCTACATTTAGGACATCTTGATAAAGCTCCAAAGTAAAATAAAATAAAATAAAATAGCACACCGATATCTAAAATTCCATCGCTTTTTTTCTATTATCCTATTTTCTATTATTCTGTCATCCGAAGTATTGTTTTTCCAGATGTTTCAGGCTGAGAGGAGATGTAAAACCATTTCAAAGCCCTCAACTGGAAAATGTTCATCTGCATTTTGCATATTAAAAGCGCTTAAAATCAACATAATCATGCTGAGAGTACCGCATCCCCGACTCCTACGTACAACATTTCCAATTTCACGCTATGTAGCCATCTTTAGATAGTGAATAATTTTCATTATCAAAGACGGTGGGAAATGTAATTCTCGTCATCCATCCTTTCAAAAGAAGGGACAATGAAGATTGAAGCGTAGGACAGAGCCCTGTGTGCCTGAGCTGCCGCATTATTTTGCTGCTCAAACTGTCCAACACTAGAGTGGCCAAACACGATAAACTCTGAATAAAAGCTCCACTGCGGGCCTTCAGTATCTGCATAACGTGTTTAATCGAGTGCCTCTTAATTAGCAATTACTATGGACAAACAAGTACAACTGGAGAGGTAACGAGAAAATAAATTACGCTCCAAAATATAGAGATCATCATCAGTTAAAGTGTTACTGCGGGCACAATGTTCTGGTTTATGTGACATTTATTTGTTTATTTATTCATTTATCTGTTTATCTATTTATTTAACATTCAAATATATTTTCCCAGCGCCTTTGCATGAACATCTTCAACACTGTTTTCACCGAGCTGCATCTATGAAATGATGCACTGGCTGAAACAACCTTGCATGCACACTTCAGTCAAGCAGAAAACAGCTGTGTGCCAGAGGGCATTCTGGTTGAGCCCTCCCACATTGTGAACAGGCTTTTAATGGGTTCTTGACCTTAGTAATCACCGAGGAGGACTGCGGCCACTGTGGTCACTGTGGTCTTAAGACCAATTGACCTGATGAAACATCTAGTAATAACGCTGGCCATCCCATTATACCGTGGCACTCCCATGCCTCGCCCACCTGATCCCCTGACAAGCATATCCCTGTGCTCTTGAATAACAACTACCAAAGCTGCACGTTTTGTGGATAAACTGTACAGACAGAAGAACAAAATTCTGATTTCTTTCTCTTTTTACCTTTTTAAAAACTCTGATCAAAATAAATTGATGAATTGATTCAATGATTCAGTTACCCTTATTAATTTATATATTGTCTCATGGTAAATGCATTATCGATTGACAGTCCGTGTACTTTAGACGATGATTTAAATCAAGCCAATATTAAGTATTGTCATTCAGAGTTTCTGATTTAACAGTCTGAGTAGAAAAAAGAAGGTCATAGAATCACACAACACGTCTAGGAGACTGTCTCTTGTACCAATGTTGTCATAAAGTAGAGACTGTGAATTTGGCGTAATAGTTGTGTGCCATCAAAACCAAACTTACTGGGATCATCCAGTTGGCTAGGTCTCCATGTTTTGACACCTGCATGGCCCCCAGCATTGTCAGGTTGATGTGACCCCTAGAAAATATGACACGACAGAAGAGGACAGCTGTCAGCTTCAGAATCTGTTCAGCTTATGAACTCACAAGTCCACTCATCAAAAACAATGCTCAGTGATGGGACATTTTCTCACAACAAACCAAATGCCTTCACAATAATCATCTTCCCATCTCTCCTGTTCTCATATCAGATCTTATCCTAACTAAAAGGTCTGTGATAATGTTTTATTTCCATCCTCTTATAAACTACTGTATCTCCTTACTATAGAGCTTTGTTTCTTAGATATCATTGTAGTTGCATATTTGGATGACTTACATATAAACTTCAAAAAAACTTCAAATGTGTTTTCCTATTCTCCAAATAAAGACTTTAAAGTCCAAAGTTAGGTATCCAACAATGCTCCATGAGCATTGGGCACTATTGGGATGCTTGCATTTGTATAGATTTAAACCAGGCTAAAGCATTGTTGCATCAAGTAAAAATGTAATACAAATTTTGGTGTGAGGCCACACACAAACACACATGCAAATAAAGAAACTAAGAAGAGAAGTGAAGTTTGTGATTAAATTAAGTCTAAATGTACTCTCAGTAAGAAAAGCAGCTGATGTGGTATTTGAGGCTCACAATCCACCATATGTTGTGTTTTTCTTCTTCTCTGTGACTCTGGACTCTCTTCTGTGTTCGCGCAACAGCAGACATGCACACATAAAGAGTCAGTGTGGTTCCACCCAGTCCCCGCCAGTGTGACTGGACAGGGCTATTTATGAGCACTATTGGATTTCCACTGGGTGGACAAACAGAACTGATGCTGCAGGGAGTGCGGGTGGGCAATCTCAGACAGCTGGCAAATCAATAAGAACCAGGGGCCTTGGGAATATTGGCGAGGCTGCTGTCTAGTTGTATTGGTGACAGTTGCTATTTATTAATATCCAGTGTTACAAATCGTGGCTATGTCCTGTGGTCAAATCCTCTGTAATGGTTATAGTGGGCTTGTGGTGCAGGTGAAAAACGATTGGTGGAGGAAAACAAGCTGAGAAAATAAGTTTAAGCGTCTGTTATTCTGTTTGGATTTTTTTTTTTTTTAGATTAAACTGCAACAAGAAGTACATAGACATGACTCATGGCGTTATGAAAATGACTCTGAAGTATTATTAAGCTGCCTACATGTAAATCCAGAAATGTCAGGTCTATCTAACTTTCAGTCAGCAAACAACTTTTCAAAGCTTGTGGGTATTGGCCTCACCCTCGGATCATGGCAAATGACTCATCGCTGGAGAAATAGGCAGCCCCTGGGAGCACAGTGACAGTCTCCTTCCCTGCAGAAAATAAAGTTGACGTGTTAGATTTTTTGGTTTAAAAACTTAAACCATGTTGAATACACACAGTTTTCCGCTACACATTATCACTAAAATGGAAAATGATTTGACAAAAGAGATTTAACAAGTACAAATAAAACATGAAATGAATGAATGAATGAATGGATGATTATGTGCTCCCATTAAGCATTGACAGTATGTTTATCGTACTTTAAACGTTGAATGTTACTACAGAGGGACCATTATATTATGCATCCATCCAGTGCGTGTGAAAGGGTGTGTGTGTGTCCATCCATAATTTAATAGATTTCACAGCTATTCATTATTATATTATACACATGCACATAGATGTATCACTGGGGATGTATTGATAATCCTCACCAGCGTTAATCAGGTCAGCATCCACGTCTTGCTCACTGGGGTACGGGCCCTGTACAGAGAAAAGTGAAGCTAAACAACAATGTGCACACAGGCGGGCAGCCACACATGCACTCACAGATGTCACTCAGCCTGACCGACCATGAGCTTTCAAGGGAGAGACAGACACGATCACATTTTTGTGATTAGATGAGACATTGATTTTCTCTGTGTTCAACAAAGGGAGCAATCCTTTTGGACAGAGGGGATAAGAGATGAGAGAGGAGAGGAGACAAGAGAGCAGAGAAGAGTAAGGGAGGGAGAGGAGAGAAGAGGGCACCTTTAAAACTGGCACTCATAATTAAGAGAATCTTTGATAAATTAGCATGGGCGCCTACATTCTCCTGTCAACACAACTGATTGGGAAGCCATTGCATAGCAGCAGCAGCAGCGTTTGTTAAAGCCAGCAAATGATGATTGTTAGAAGGAAAAATGGAAAAGAAAGTGTCAAGCTGCCACAATCTGTTACATAACAGACTCAGCACATTTCAAATGAGGGCCCCAACCAGGAATGATACCGCTGAAAAGAACGGTTATTCATTTTGCTACATGCTCAGAGCACAGTCCAGTTTTAAAAAGTTGGCTGCAGCTTAAAAACGACTGTTGGAAAATAAGCTGCTCGTTAGCTTGTTTAGTCGACATTCAAAGCACTGAAGGGGAAGAAAGTGTTCCGTAGGTCTCTTACCAGTCCCAAAATGCCATTTTCACTTTGGAGGTGTACGGTGATGTCCGGTTTTATAAAGTTGCTGGCCAGCATGGGGATACCAATACCAAGGTTGGCTGATCGGTTTGATGTCAAAGATGGTAGCTGCTACATTTGTAATCATGCAGTGGAAATCAGGTATGATGATAAGGACGAAGAGATTTTGCTGAAAGCTGCTGTAACATACATTAGCATAAAACACACTGTCTCCTTTTCAACCGCAATGGACATTTTGGTGGACTCATCATAATGGGGAAATGTGAGTGAATATAAAAAAAAAAAATTAGAGGTTAATCACAGATCAGCCCCTCAAAAACAAAGGCTGCTTTAATGAAAAAAAAGAATGAATGTTATCACAATAACATATAAATGTGAAATGCTGAAGTATGTGCATAATTGGCCTGTGCAATCAACTGCTGCAAAGGCTACAATTATTCATTATGAGTGCTGAAAAGAGAAGAAGATTTCTGGCCAAGATACGGTTTTGGTTTGACTTGTGGTAATGACCTAGAGCACAAAGTTGTGTGATTTTATAATTTGCTGCTTTTGATTTGCACTTTGCTCACGGCCTGTATTCTTTGAAAAAGGATACCATACATCCCATCCTCAAACTCCAGAGCAGCCCGGCGAATGATCCTTTCCCGAACAATATCTGAGTCCTTCTTTGGTTTGGGCTTCGCTTCTTGGCTCTTCTTTACTGTGCGTTTCTGGAAGCATATAAAGACAAACAGCGAGACAGCATCTTGAGAGGCTATTTCTAGCCGAGTACAAAGACACATATGGACAAGAGCTTGTATGTGTGTTTCTGAAAAATGATGGAAATGTTAAACCCTACAATAGCGGCTTAAGGTTGAACTCCACGTTTTATTGTTTGAGGATTTTTCGTTTATTAATTTAAGTAACTGTTGAATGGAACATCATTTTCAATAAAGTGACTTTCAATTACATAATCCTGAAACCACAGAGAGTGGTTACAACATGCCATTTATCTGGCTTTCAGGTATAATCCGTCCATTCAGGTCTCGTTTTGTACCTCAATCCTTTTCTCGTAGCTGGCTCCCTGGACGACCCTGTGGACGTAGATGCTGGGTATGTGGATGTCCTCTTCAGCAAAGGTCCCAACATCCACCACCTCCTCCACCTACACAGAGACACAGAGTGATGAGCTCTGCCTTCACCTGTGATATATCTCACAACCCTTGAGATTAAAGTTCAGATGAGGAAACCATGCACTGATGGAACGGCGCTACCAGGAAATAACCTCAGCCCACCCAACAGTGAAATTCAACAGATTAAGTGATAAGGACTAGCAGATAAGTGCGAATCTGCCTGCTAATCTCCAGAAGTTACCATGATTTTACGTTACTGGGTATGTTCGAAGGCCATTCTTGGAAAAAAAACAAACAAAAAAAAAAACAGATGCTCTGAACTGTTATTTAAGGAACACAGCAGACGTTGTAAATTGGTTTCATATTAATAGATCTACAAACAACAATGAGAGTGACGCACAAACAAACATTTGTTCTCCAAAAATGATCTCACAGGTTTAAAAATTCTGCTACTGCCTTGTCTTTCACAGGGAAGAGAGGGTAAATATTTGTGGGAGAAGGTGTTGCATTTATTCTTTTCGCAACTCCGCTGGGTTCAGTGAGAGCCGTCTATATACCCACGGCTGGCTGGCTGACTGAAAACAGAGGAGGATCATCCGACATGCCAAGCCCAGGGAACGCAGCTTGATCCTGGGATCAAAGGCGACGGAGAGCAGGGGTGCGTGGAGGAAATTGTTTTGGTGTTGGTTGAACCAACCACAAAAGGTCAAAAGACACTCACACTTTTTACTCTCCTGTGTGGAAAACAATGTTTATCTACCTATTTCTACTCCTTGGTCTATTCCACAAAGTCTTTTACAAGGTTTACAGTTCAGCTTAGCTTACTCTGGTCCTGATCTCAGTGGAGCTTCTGTAACATGGGACAATGCCATTGCTGTGCCAATGTTTCACCCTTGCAACATTTAAATTACTCTAACATTACCTAATAAAATATATGTGCCTGGGACACCTGCCAAAAAATATATTTCTGACCTCAGAGGCAGAGGAGCACAATCTTTATGTAGAACGTGTCTACCAGCAGAAAAAGAGTGTGCACAAAAAGTTATTTCTGTCCACCTAACACGACACAGATGGAAATGGCGATTGATTTAAGCGGAGTTGGGTCAAGATGACAGGGAAAGAAATCCCAGAACAAACGCACCTGCTCCCTCTTCCTTAGGTAACATTAGCTGCTATAAACTGAGCCTACAGCCTCCACTTATACAGGTGTTCAGGAGGAGATGTGCAGCATGTGTGGGCTCCACTACATCTTGCTGCCCATTTTAGCCTGCTCCGGTTCCTGAAATGCCTAAGTCGTGCTCATATTTACAGTAGGCTGTTATTAAACTCAGTGATTTCTGAAAAATTCATAAAACTGTCCTCGTGGAAGATGAAACTATAAAAAGTCTACCATACCAAGTCACCTTGTCTGTGATGTACATGTTTGTGTCATTTATTCTATTATTGTGGGTATCGTGATTTACTACGATGTATCTTTTAGCCAAAGAAAACACTGTTGACAATAAAGATGACAATCGTCATTATCATTATTATCTCTGGGGTTTAAAATCAACAAAACAATCTAAGTAAGCTTGGGCGGGATCATCAAGTGAAGAACTTATTTTCCCTTTATCACACAGAATGAGACTCCAGGAGGGAGGAGGTGCAATTGAAGATTCTTCAGGGGGGAAAAGCACTTGAAATGGCACAATATTAAAAGGGGAAAAAAAAAGAGAAGAGAGTGCCACTGAGCACTGGAGTAGTTATCATCACATCTCTGGGGATCAAAAGGGGACTTAACCATGACAACATCATTCTCGCCCTCCTTTCTACGTTGCTGCGCTTCGCTCCTGTATAGCTCAGAGTGTAACCTACTTATTCCATTTACATGAGGGGCAAGCAACCGTTCAGAGCAAATTGAATTGAATCTCTCCTTATCTCCACTTCCTCCCTCAGCACTCAGCGCTGACTGAGAGGAGTCAATGGCTAAGAGTGGATCCCATCTTAGCGTTGTCATGGATACGCAGGCTTTGGTCTGTGGTGAGCAAGGGCCACTCAGGACCGTAAAGTGATTTTAGACTCTTTTTCTGGCTCTCACGGTTGGGTTATGGTAAATCTCCGATGCTCCGCGGTGAAAAACGAGGCCATGCGGGACGAGATTGGTAGCGCAAAGGATTGATACAGCGGTCCCACACATCCACCCACGTCTTTCTCCGGGGGCGCGAACTGTCTTTTGTGAGAATGATGATTTCCATAGACATCTTCATCAAGGAGGACTGAGCTCATCACATTATAAAGCCGTAATGGTAATAAAACAGGGAAGACTGCGGGGCAAAGGAAATCACCGCAAATATTTGCTGGCATGAATTTCAAGACTTCTTATGATTGAATTTAATTAACAGTATCAATACGCAATTTTGTCTCCTCGTTTAAACTGTGTCAAATAGCGTGCCGCTCAAACACCAACAAAAAAAAAAAAGAAATCATCGGTGGGTTTCTCTACGTCTCTCACACACATGCAAACAAACCCTGTATTAAGCTCTATTTTCAATTAGCCTTCCAAAGCTAAGTCACAGCACAATAACAAGCTCATGTAATTTAAATGTGCTGTGTACATAAAAAAGCCTCTGTTCCTTTCATCTAGGTGATGTGTCCCGGCTGCAGCGGTGCTCAGACGCAGTTCAGACAGGAGGTTCGACGGACATGGGCGAATAAAGC
The DNA here is from genome assembly GCA_028564955.1 of Terapon puta. Taxonomy (NCBI): domain Eukaryota; kingdom Metazoa; phylum Chordata; class Actinopteri; order Centrarchiformes; family Terapontidae; genus Terapon; species Terapon puta. The sequence goes on along the minus strand of JAOXYL010000086.1, from coordinate 19,150,559 downwards.
ATTAAAATAAAATAATACAAAACGCACAAGAATAACATGCAGGCACACACGCAAATGAGCAGGTGTGTGGAGCGGGCGAACCGGCACACGCATGGGCTCACGCATTGATATTCCCGTATCTGTAGAACGATTTTCACATCAATGAGAGCTGAGCAAGGCATGAAGTGAGCTGGCAGGAGGACAGAGGGAATCAAAGTGCCCTCCAGGGACACAACAAGCGTTTTTTTTCTGAGAGTTTGTGCTTTTTTAAGGCTGTGAGCTTTGTCAGATCTTGTTAATCTCAAACTGATTGGATCACAATGCCACCGGATTCCTAGTGTTACCCCTACAGTTATAAGTGTATATATTAAAAATTAAATGCTGGAATTGTGCCATGTTTATTACTAATGTTTGCTCAACAAAAACAAAAACAAACTATTGCTATTTTTACAGTTTGACTGCATAGATGGAACTAAAACGCAATTATGTACATTAAATGAAAAACATCAGCATGCTTTCAGACAGGAATTCAACCTTTCAGTACTAATCAGACTCAAAGCTCTTCAAGTAAAGGTATTCATTTGAGCTGACTGCACTTCACCACAACAACTAACCATCTAATGTGCATTCCAGTCATCACATTAGCAAACATGTTTGTGTGTTTGCATCTTCAGTCTGAGGCCACATTGTAATTCTGTCAATTCAAACCAAAAGAATAGTGAGCTATGTTCATTATACTCTTGATTACAATAAGGAAATGGGCTGAATGTACGTCCATGGCCTGATGGTGGAGATGTGTGGGTGTCCCTAAAAACATAAGCCATCTGACAAGTAGTTTTTTCATTTTGGATCAAAGCGCTGGCAGGCTGACATCTCTGCCCTGAGGCTCTTCCAATAGTGAGACAAAAAGTTTAACTAAGATGTGGTTAAGCTATTATGGAACTTTATTTAACTGGCATTTAAATGACCTTAATAAGAACCACCACGTCTCAGTATGGAAGTGTCAATTTCACATTTCGCTGTTCAATTTTACATCAGGTTAATATAACACCGTGACAAACTGAGATATTACAGACTGCAAAAGCTTCAGTAGATAATACTTTAATTGTGAGCTCATAATCCCATACGTCTGTGTTTTGTTTGTGTGTGTGCGCGTATTTGTGTGCGTACGAAGATGCGACAGTCGGGAGGAAGAGGTGGCGTGGCTACGGGCGACAGAGCATGAGGATGACAGCAACACCACACTCTCATTACCCTGCGTATTTATAGCCTCTCCATCTCCCTCCCAGTGTGTGTGTGTGTGTGTGTG
>JAOXYL010000086.1:19137313-19149171 GCA_028564955.1 Terapon puta | reverse complement strand
GTGTGTGTGTGTGTGTGTGTGCTGGTGTATGTGGGCACTTGGCCATGCTCTGCAGCCACTTTCGGGGCTCAGCTCCGGCTCTATCCTCTAACCCAGAATACTGACAACATGAGCAATCTGTTTCCTCTCAGTGGAAGCTTGCCTTGCCTATGACAGCCTTTATGGTATCCAGAAAATGGGAGACAGCCAGCCAATGCAAATCCTGACAAACATTACAGAAACTAAAAATACATTTTTCCAAATCACACTTACTGCACATGGACAACTGTGCTCCCAGCTCAGTGTTTACATATCAAAGAACACATAAGCCTCCGTGCAATGTGCCTCAGATTCAGAAGATAGGCAGCCGTCAGGGAACTTTGAACTTATCGTCAGAGCGTATAACATGCAAATTTGCCATTTCAAACATCCAGTGTGTGCATATGTTTGGCTAATCTGTCATCCCCTTGTAGTGGCTCCACTCATCTCTTTTTATTCATATTAAATGTTCCCTTCACTGTCTCTCTGTTTATGTCCATGCCACACAAACCTAAGTGATTTCATTTCAGATTACACCAAAAAGTCCTTCATGTCAAGTACTTTAAATTGGAGCAATGCTTGAGAAACACTTCTTTGGGAAGTCACGTGGACAAATAGTGCCAGCAATAACCAAAATGGTGTGCTGTAACATTCACTAATTAGAGAACATCAATAAGCTTTTCTGTTCGGCTCACCGTGAGACTCTCTTCAAATGTTTTAATTAATGAGGGAAAGGCCTGACCTGAGCAGATGCAAGCCCATAGCCTGCATGTTCCAACTATTTTAATCGCAAGCCAAAACATTAATTACGCGAACAAATGTATGTACAAGTGCCTCAACAGAAACAACCTAAATTTATTTTCAGAAACTCGACACATGAAGGTAAAATATCATTTGGTCTTGAATACTCTGCTAGCATTAATGTTTATCCATAAAGTAGCATTAAGAGATGATGGCACACAGATTCAAAGATTTATTTTCACAAAAAGGCAATTAAAAAGTAAGGGAGATGTTACGAATATCTCAAATCTTATTGTTTGGCTTACTGGAGGCGAGTTCATTCATGAGTGTGCTTCTTTCAAGGCTACTATAAATGAATCTTATTGTCGTCCATCACTATCAGGTCGCTAATTCAGGAATTGATGTGTAGGCCCACATCCTACAATAGTATCTGCTAAATGGACGTGCAAGTATGATATTAAACGCTGTTAGAGTCAGTGTGATGATTTTTCTTCCCATGTGTGCATATAAATGAGCATACACACACTTTTTAAAAAAGATTACCCATCTGACCAATTACATTATAGCAATTTGCTGTGGCTCTAGCCCAGCCAACCCCACAATTACCACCATTTACTCTGGTGAGCTTTCATTTCAAAGACAAAAAACTGATTCAATACTGAGGACAATGCTAACTCTACTGCTGTAACATGCTATAGTATGTCAAAGGTCATGCCTCAGTTGTGTGCACTGTGTAATGCACCGTTACTTTATCGCACAGTGACTTGGATTTGGATTCAGAGCCATGTTAGCATCTGACACAGGTGAATTCTATTCAGTTAAAGCTGCAGGTCACTTCTGTAACACTTCAAAAGCAGAGCTATAAACAAAGTAATCTACAGTAGACATCATGTCTGTTTCCACAGCCCCTTTCCCCACAACTTGTGCAAAACACAGACAGAAATGATGACATTCCATTCGTTCATATAAACCTCTTTAGGCAGGAAATGATGGGGAAAATGAGAGGATTTATAATCATTTGCCAACACTGGCTTGAATAATGGAGTTAATCAAGGGCACAAGTCGAGAACAAGGCTGGGAAACTCAACAAGGCATTGTAAGTGCTGTAAAAAGGCATAGAAATGTGGGCTGTAATAAATAATCTAATTCCAACAGTGAACATTTAAGATATTATCAATACACACCACAGAAATACTGAATGGGTTATGACAATACTGTTACGCCATGGCCAAATATTGCAGTAAAAAAAACTGCAAAACAATTCATGAGTAAAACGGAGATTGTCCCCCCAACACAAACATATAGTTGAAGGCTGAGGCTGCAACCTTTAGAGGATGGAGGTCATTTATATCCACTTAAGCCTTGGGCCTGGTTAAAAGAACAAAACACGCTTTCAGATACATTCAATCAATTCATGCGGTGTGTGACTGGTTGGTAGTGCGTGCACACCAACACCCACACCACTTACACTGCATTGCCACAGGAACAGAATACAGTTGAGTCATTTACTGTGACTGATACTCGAACAACAGCAGAAAACCAGGCTTTGATTCTGTCTCTGGTGTATTGTATCCCACAATGCAGTGGGGCCTTTTACTGTACCTGTGATAAGGGAATAACTGGACCAGCTGGATACCGCGGAACATTCAACAACTGAATAGCAGGGTTTGGTTGCCAGGCAACCATGGCAGGAGCTGGTGATGATCTGGTAATTTTCAAAGTGCTTTTGTGTTATCTCATTCTCTGACACCCTTCCTGCCTCTTGTAGTTTAAATTGAATTAAAAAAAAAAAAGTAGGTATGAGAATTGGGATTGGGACTCAAACGATACGTGAGTAGTCCCTGACCTGAGGGAATGAAGCAGCATTGATTTTGACTATCGACAAAGGTTAATATGCATAAGATGGATTTAGCATGATGAAATACACAATACCTTATTACACAATGTTAATCCATTTATCTTGAACACAGTAAATTTAGAGCCTCTTATGTGAAAGAGAGCTCGCTGGGGACAATTGCAGGGTTTATGATAGACTACCGGGAAATAATTTGAATTTGCTTTCCAGAGCTGCCATCAATTTCTTACAAGCAGAGTCACCAGGTTACATATCTACATGTCTGTTAACCCTTTAAGGCTTTAAAACACCACACAAACATTCATAGGGCAATAGGTGAATAAGTTGCTCAGAACTGTAGCCAACATGGATACTGAGATTAATGACAGTGGATAAAAGGAAAATAAATATCTAAATTGACTATGCCCCTTTAGAGAATAAATCCACAACATTGTGCCAGACATATTAAGTGAGGATTTGGAAGGGGAAAAAAGACAGGAGACTGTCATCTCACTCTGAAAGTTAAGAGTTCAAGCGCTGGTAATTCAAATGACTATTAGAAAGGAGTGGGTTGGCAAAACAAAATTTGATTCAAGAGGCTAATGAACACCAGCTTTTTCCACGTGTCAAGGGGAAGCTCGCTAGTATTTATGGAACTCACTTTGCCACACTTCAATGATATTATATCACTTAATAAAAAAACAAGGACCAGAATCTTTTGGAAAATAAAAATAAATAAATATCTTTCAAACGAATACAGCCTAGACTCAATCAAGCAAACTGGCCTAGAAAGAAATGCTGTATAAGCCACTGCCCTCTGAAATAAAGAAGCATTTATTATTTATAATCTTTATTATACCCAATTTTCCCTTGCCCTGTCAGTTTCCCACCATGATGTCCTGACATTTTTTTGCCCTTTGATCAACCTTAACCACATAGACGCTGAACAGCTTGAGCCTATACTCAGCTGCGTATTGGCTGCAGAGAAAGAAATCTGGTCCAGCAGACAAGCTTACTGTGCGACATGATCGTCAGAGGCCCCGCAGCACAGTGTCCTGAGCTGCCGTGCTGAGCTGCAAGGTAAATGAACGGCTTCAAAAACCCCTGACCTGGTCTGTTGATTCATTTCCCGGCCTTAGCCAGCGCACCAACAGAGCAGGGTCAATATTGACAGCATATCACCAGATTTATGACCGAGCATGCGGTGAATCCTAAAGATATATTTATTTTCAGAGAGATGGTAATTGCCTTGGTATCAGAGATAAAAGGTTCTTAATGGGTACAGCAACACAGGCCTATCACTTTACTGTCACCGGTAAGTAGGCTTGTCATAGATAATGTTTGTATGTTACCTGCCCTGCTGTAAAAAAGGCTCAATAAAAGAAAGAAGCACCATAAAACATGATGGGTGCAATCTGACAAATCACCTGATTGGATCATAAGACGTTGTTCAGACAGCTATAATGGGATCCTGAAGAGTTAAACACACAAACTAATTCCAAATACACATTTAAAGTACAATTTCATTTTAAATTACATACTTAATTTATTCACCTTATCTTTAGCTATTAAACTATTAAATAACTACACAATGTGAAGAAGACGGTTTTAAAATTTAAACATTTGAAAATCCTGTTTGATATAATTTGTCACACTGCAGCGCCACTTACAATGAACGCCCTGTTGGATAGAAGCATTTAGTTGATGTGTGGATGGCATGTGTCTGAAAAGGCTATTTGTTATTAGAACATGACAGAAAGAAAGGATTGAAATGCAAAATCTTCAAAGACTGGGCTGCCACAGTTGTTCGCCACAGTCTGATTGTGTTTGATTCAAGGAGAATCAAACGGATTCATTCAAGTTCAGAAGCAAACGTGGAGCTTTCCTTTCCCAAAATAAGACGATTTGTGCCGGGGTCTGGAATATGTTGTGGGGGAGGGTGATTGATTGAAATGTGACATTAAGTCTTCATAAAAAGGCAATTCATAATAACATTTCTTAAGGCTACAAGTAAGTCTGGTACCTCCATTTAAAGAGACTGTATACACAACAAAATGTCTGCAAAATTTGTTAAGCATTTATTTGAAAATCAGTGAGAGCCTGCAGAGGATGTTTGTGTTCATAACATTTTCCTGACCTTGCTAACTGAAGTGTGTCAGGTGCATCCTGGAAGCTTGTGATATCATGGGATCTAAATCTCCCTTTCAACATGTCATGTCATGTCATTCCCCCACTTTCTCTTTCCCCATCACTGCTGCCACTCTTCACTGTAAATGCCACAAAAACAATCTTCTGAATGCACCTGGGAATTGAACACTTCTGTCGCTGAGTCCAAATGCAGCCTGGGTCTCCAAACCATTGTTTCATCCTCCCTGCTCACCAAAAAATATGCCATGTGCCGATGACTCTGAATGCACAAGGGTTGGAGCAGACAGTTCAATATTAAATCCGACCAATTATGCCGCCATCTCATAAAGTGGCTCTCTAAGAAGAGCTGCATTATCATTCATGTCACTACCGTCTACATCACAAATCCAGCAGACACAGTCACACAGACGCATTTCTTGGTGGCATCACTGCTGTCAGACCGACTAGTCTCATTATGCCTGAAGAAGACAATTTCTATTATACCATAGTGCAGATTCTCCGTAATTCATTGATCTCTATCATTGGGAACATGGCCACTGACACTACACATATACTGATGCTAATGATGAAGTTAAATAGTTGAATTTATCGCCTCTTTACAATTGTTAAGTCTGCAGAACAGTGCTGTCCTAAACCCCATTACTGCATGTGCTATTTACCTCTATAAACCAGATTTTAGTGATCAGTCAACCATAACAGTCTACAAAGACGCCACAGTGAGAAAATTTACTCCCCCTATTTGGTCCTCGACATTTCTAATCACCGGCAGACTAAATCTGAGGTCCAGCGAGCGTAGAATAATTGAAAATGTGCTTTGTGGAACCCTGTTAGATTTATGAGAGACCCTTCGCTACCGATTTATTTTCAGAACGCGCCGGTGTTTTATGGTTTTCACACGCACAGTTTTTCTCCCTGCTGCTCTCTGAATCAAACGGTGCCTATATGGGAGGTGTGAAGCTGTTTGTGTGTTGGAGGGGTGGAGAGGGAGAGACAGGGACACGCACACAGACACACACGCTCGTGGAGGGAAGAGATGAGTGATCACACTTCTAGACTGTCAAAAATGTAGACACGGGGGTAACCAGACAGATAGAACGAAACAAGGAATGACACAGATAGCCCAGAGATAGCGGGATGCTGTCACTCCATTTTTTGGCCATACAGATGGAGGTTAAGATCTTAAAACTCCTTATCTATAAATAATAACTCAGGTCTCAGGGGCTCTATTCAGAGGTATATATACACACTATTCCCAATTCAAGGTGATCTGTTCAACCCACAATAATAAAACAGCAGACTTTACATATTTCTACCTGCCTAATATTTCTGCTTCTGACCTTTAGTGTAAAAAAGAACTTCTTTCCTCATCTTGTTCCTTAAAATGAAGACTATGTTTTAATGCATTACTGGCTGTGCATATATGGGGAACTACTGCTTTAGTATGACTGGGTTCAAATGGCTGTCCTATTTTCTTCAAGCCCTCCAGCTAAACATAATTAAGATACTGTTTTTTTTTCTTTACAGGTCGTTTTGTAGATGTGGGCGGTGGCAATTTTAGCTGGTAGAAACACAAACTCACACTTGGGCTCATTCCAGATCAGTTCCAGGAAGGCGCTGAAGTTGGATTAAATTTAGGATGTTTATATCTTGATATATGGAAAATATGCGTTTCAAAGTTCAGTTGGTGTTGTATTGGCAATAGATTTTTACATTATTTACATCTTGCCAGAGGGGGCAATTTCAGCTGTGAAGGGCAGAATAACAAATATAAAAGTGCACATTAAGTGATGTTAGAAATGCCTACCTCCACTATGGTGGTTTTGGCTGCCTTGCACATCGGTTGGTTGAAGTTTCTGGCTGTTTTCCTGGCAGAAATAGAGCAAAAAGGGTGAAGTTAAAGCAAACAGGAGCTACGGATATATTATTCAAAATGTATAAGGTAGTCAATTCACTGTAACATCCAGTATGTAATATCCCGAGTAAACTGAAATTTTAGTGGAAGACACTGCTCTCTTGTGGGGAAGTATGTTACTACAACTACAACTTTCTATGATTCACATACATACACTGACGCTAGAACGAGGGCTTATTCTTCATTCAGCCTGTCATAACTAATGAGGATATCCATGGACAGGATTCATTTAATATTGACTAACTGGAACTTGATTAGAATAAGAATGATAATCCCAGCTCTATCCTGAAAAACAACGCGCTATCTGAATAAGCCTGTGAAGATTCTCATTCATCCAGGTCATGGTTATCTCAAGGAAATTCAATCACTAGGCTAGTTGGACTAGTCAAGCGAGCATGAACTGATGAAGCCTCTTGGATGAGAGGTGAAACGTCTTCAAAGGCAAATAACCAAGTCCAGTTGCGTTCGATTGAATTTCCTTGAGGTGCTATCTGAATAATTTATAGAAGTTGATGTAATGTATTGTAAGGTATGGTCAAGTCTCAACTAAGTTAATTACCTTTACTAGTAACATCTAAAACAAAACAAAAAAAAAAATCAAACCACTTCCCTAACTCACTGTTTAGACTTTCGCTCTTACCGCATGACACCAGCAGCATGCACTGACATGTTGTGCAAACATAACTAAGGTGATTAAGCCAGTCAATATGCTGTAAGGCTGGGAGGTGCATCCTTTACAAGATAAACACTGACATTGCCAATAATATGACTGGTATGTGCTAATGATGATGTATCACCGCTAGATATTCTTTTCAAGCACAGTGTGTGAAAAGTCTTTGCCTGCTAGCCATTTCATCAATTACCTGAAAACAATGTTTCCAGCCTTGTCAGCTTTCCATGCCTTTATCAGCGCAAAGTCTCCAGTGATGGCCTTTTCCATGATATAGTGCCTGCCATTGAACTCCTGTACCTGTGCACAATGACAACACAATTCGAGTGAGTTGCACTCGGTGCATATTATGAAGATGAACATGGTGACTTTTATTTCGAGACTTGTCCCAGTTACATGCGTGAAAACCTCAAATTAATCATAACTACATTTTCCTTTTCAAATCACACAATCAACATGACATTAGATGTTTCTTTTGTCACATGTTTCACAACTACTTCAATTTGACAGAGGGCACCACACCTGGGATCCTGGGGGGAAGCAAAGAGATGGGGAGGGGTGGGGGTCATTATTGGGAGAATCCAGGACGCAATTTTGACCACAACTCTCAACCACCAAAAAAACACTCAAGCAAAGAGGCCACCGGTCCAGAAAAATATCAGCAGTCATCACTCAGCAGCACTCTCACCTCTCTCTTCTCACTGGCAATAGCGATACTGCCATCTTTGTTGTACTTAATAGGAGAGCCTCCTTCTTGGATCAGTGTGCCATAGCCGGTGGCTGTGAAGAAGGCTGGAATCCCAGCCCCCCCAGCCCTGATCCTCTCTGCAAGAGTCCCCTGTGGGAAGAAGGTGACAGATGAAATATCCAGTTTGTTATTGTCAATCATTTGGATTTGGATCTGTGTGTGATACCACATATGAAGAAATATGTTGGCATTAACTTTTTGTCTGTGTGAAAATTCATGTATAGATCTTTTCATGCTTTTTCTGACCAACCTGTGGCGTCAGTTCCACTTCTAACTCTCCTGTCAGATACTGTCGCTCAAACTCTGCATTCTCCCCGACGTATGAAGAGATCATCCTCTTGATCTGCTTAGTCTGGAGCAGCAGGCCAAGCCCGAAGTTATCCACTCTGAAGAAAACATACACATGGTATTGTGAATTCTTAGAAGGTTTCGATAAGGCTGCAACACACTTTTCAAATACCATGGGGAAAAGATGGTGTTCAGATGTGTGAAGCTGATAGGCTCAGGAAATCCTCCTTACATCCACTATCATTCAGTTCAGTTCCCTCTACTGCTTAAGTCTCATTTGTTCTTGCGCTTTGAACATGAATGTCGCAGCTTTCTACAATTTGTAACAAGACTCACATTACCATAAATCCACAGAAAGGTTAATCAAGGTTGTAACTGGGTCAGACCAAGTGATACAGCTCCTTTTTTAAATCAAAGCACAGTCCGTCTGCTGCAACCATAAAGAAAGCTCATGAGATCAAACACAGCTACAGGCCCTGGAATAACCCCAGAGACAGTCATTTGTGAGCGTCGCCTTGTTTACTGTCTGGGAAAACTGCACAGAAAGATTATCTTTAATTACAGCAAGGTGTCATTAGAGCAGTGACAAACTGCAGACAGTCTGGGTTACTCCTTCTCCACATGTCACTAAAGGATATCACATATTTACACCATCACACACATATTTACACCACAGGCAAACCACCGCAATTTGACAGACAGACAAACAGATTGCTTGTACTGTGTACTATGAGTCCAGTCTTTCTGTGACTAAATAAAGTTATTGTGTCACTAAGGTTGTTGAAATACTCATAAAATAGGCCAGTATGAGAGAATTGATTTTAGTCAGTCATTAACCTCAAAAGCAGTCTTAATAAAACCTTTAAGACTGTTTGAAAAAACTGGTAAGTAGAATCATATATCTTATATTCCCATCCTGTCTGATTATAGTTAGTAAGCAATAGTTAAGATAGTTTCTCTCTTTCACTACTCTGTCTCAGCCCGTACTAGTCAAAGCTAAGGGGAAAGTTGAGCTTTGCAAAGAGAGAGTTCTCCTTCCTTGTTTTGTATCCCAAGACACTCAGGATCAGGAATGACTCTTTTGTCCTTAACTCTAACCTCAGGTCAGCTGACAAGATATCTAGGCCATGTGCGCTCAGAATACCAAAAACAGATGACTGTGACACACACACCAGAAGAGTTATAACTCATGATAAACAGTCCACGTTAAAGGGTTTGTCCAGTTGTAATAATGCCAACACTGTTTTATCTGCATGAAACCGGTGAGTTTGAAGATATAAAATCTCAATGCTAACTTCAAAAAGACATCAAAAGTGTGGGCTCAATTCAAAAAGCAAAATTTCTATCCAAATACTAAATGCTCATAGGTCAGCTCCAGCACCTTTCATGTGAAATCTATTCCATTTTGTGTTGCATTGCTGAAACAGCTGATAAAAGAATACATATAAAGCTGCAAGAGCAGTTCTGTAACAGCTTAATAACCTCCCCTTGTGTACAGCTGAATCCATCTCCTCTCATATTACAGTGCATAAAGAACCCACTGTGTCTCTGTTCTACCTCTCAAAGAACAGCAGTGGTGAGACTCCACTACTACAAGTTTCTAATCGTGGTATAAATTTCAAAAGGCAGAACTTAATCACCCCCTGAGGGTGCTGTTTATGATTTCTGTATACAGTAAACATGACACAAATATATTTCTCATCCAGATGAAAGCAGTTTAATATCCTCTCTACTAAGACTTATATAAATAAGACTGGAACAAAGAGGCAATTCCAAAACCAAATTTAGACTTGCCCGTCACTACTGCCAAAAATAGGTCAGCGATGCCTATTGTCCAAAGTATACAATCTGCAGTGATGAGTGGGATCACTTTCTTTTGTTCATACAACCATAGAATCAGTCTCACTCACTGTGTATCACTGCGATACAATATCCAACACTCCCCACTTAACTTTTTGTAAAGATTCACAGAGGTCCTAGAGGAAATACTTATATTTGTGCAACTTTTCATCTTTTTTATACTAATGTCCATATCTTGTCTTTGCAGTACTTGCACTAAGATTTAGATGGTGGCAGTCTATGTTGAGAGAAGTAAATAAATACCCTCACAGTAAATAAATACCCTCTCCATTGTCAGGTCTGCATTATTTCTTCTTCCTGGGAAAATACAAAAAGTTACATTGTGTCTTTGGCAGATTTCACTGAGAAGGATTAGCAATCCATTCAGGCATTCAATACAGAGCAAGTGCAGGAGGGAGAGTTTCCATCCTTAGGAATCTTCTCTCTAAAATTAAACCTTACATAACTACTTCTTTCCCCTTGCAGCCCTCTTCCCTTTTCCCTCCTGAGCCAAGAAAATAGGATTCAGCTGTGACCAAGAAAACAAAGTACACGGGCCTGTTAGCTTGTATAAAACAAGAATAATCAATGGCAGTTGCGAGTATTGCATATCAATTTCTGTCAAAGTTACAAAATTTTCAACTCCCCTCCCTTTTTTTACCATATATTCCAGATGTATTACTGGCACGAAGTCAAGCCAGTATTCATAAGAAAATGAAAGGCAAACAAGTACTCAGGGTTTCTATTTGCACAATACATCCCACTGGAATAACATGCAGAGTACATGTAGGCTGTTATATGTATGAAATATATAAGAAGTTCCACTATGTTGGAACTTTCCCAGAAATGCACAGAAACTACAAAAAGAGGCAATATGGCCACGTTTTGCAAGTCACAACAATCCTTCCAAACTTAAGTCTGCAGAGGAAAAAGATTCAGGGGAGCAATGACTGTTCAGAGGGATGGCCTTGCTCAAGTAAACATTTTGAGTACCTGTTCCAACAATCAATATTCACCAAAAACCAAAGTCCACGAGAAACGTCCGGTGAAGAGTAACTTCTGTGGAGCAAACTAACACACTCCACAGTAGGAGCAAAAATAAATGTGTTCGTACAGTCTTTGAAGCCATTTTGATCTTCCTACTTCATAACTCACATGCACTCTGAATAACTGTGTAGCACCACTTATGTGTTACTAAAGCTCAATTTTACAGCAATGTCAGCATAAATAGTCTGTAGTCGGAAAGACTATTTTTGCAGGGTCTCTTTAAAGTTTCAGTAGATACGATCAGGTTCTTCAGGTCTCAAGTTTCAGTGTTGCTGTGTAAACATTTCAGATGAAACTATGTTTAAAGTGTGACAGCACATTAGGGCTCAATTATGAGGAAAATACATGCGGCATGACAATGCTTGAGAAAATGGGAGAAAGTCACGCTCACAAAGAACTAGGGAAACAACAATGAAAGTCTCAGTTACCAGAACAGACAAATAATGAACTGAAGTCTTGATTATAGTTCTGTGACCTTTAAAACACTGTTTTTTTATTTGTACAACTTCCTGTACTATTTGGTCTTACATGTTAACATATATATATATATATATATATATATATATATATATATATATATACACATATATATATATATACACATATATATATA
>JAOXYL010000086.1:19117228-19133257 GCA_028564955.1 Terapon puta | reverse complement strand
CACACACACACACACACACACACACTAAAAGTCAGCTACAATGACATTGGCTGCTGTCTTACTCAATGGGCCGGACCAACGTGAGGAGGGGAAACAGAAGAGAGGCTCGGCTAGCTAATTTAAATTTAACCCCTTCACCGCCACGATACTTCACAAAGCATAAATAAATAAATAAATAAAACACTCCGTGTACGCCAGTGTTTTAACTATTGCCCACAAGCCCCAAAGAAGCGATTAATTAAGAAGCGGCGGCGGTTTGATTTATTTATAATGATGGTCTCTCCGTGTGTGGCGCGCGCGTGCACACGAACGACAACAACGCCTTGGAAACGGAGGCGACGTTCGGCGAGCACGTGAGTAATCCCTGGCTCACGTGACGTGCGCTTTTAGTCATGGCCGACGAGTACAGGCGACAAGGTTTCGAGTTGGAGAGAAGGATATTTGAGTTAGACATCAAGTGTTCTAGTCTCCGAGCTGAAAAGCAAGGTACCGGTGCGGCGCATTTCATTTATTCCGTCTCTTGGCCGTTATTTTGCTGCTGGCGCGCGCGGCCGACGTTTTTGATCAGTTTGTTAGCCAGCTAGCACGGAGGCTAACGTTATCTAACGCAGCTTGCAATCATAACAACATCTGCTGTCTGATGAAATGTTGCGTGTTGACAAATAATGCCCAACCCGCTGTTTACTAGCGGGCGGCGACACGTTGAGTCAGCGAGGCTCACTCACTGAGAGTTGATTGTTTTTGAATGTCTGTGTGTGTTCGAGTTCACAGCTAGCGTAAGTTTGCTAATGCTAGCTAAAATTAAGTGTTGTTGACATACGTGTAGCTGGCCACGAAACACGATGCTGTGTGAATAAACCACACTTGAGAGGAAATGGACGATGTGATGTTGACATTGTGTCATGTTGGAGTGTATTTGTCATCGTATCTCAATACTGTCAAACGCCTCAAAATGCCAGCACACATTTCTTTGTATGACTGTAAACTATATAGTCACCTTAGCTTTGCAAAATTAAATTTAGCCCTATTTTCAGTGTAATTGTTTTGCGCAGACTTCGTTTTTAAATATTAAATAACCAAGCATCAGCCAACAGTTAATTGAAATGTGCAACTTTAGAGACTCCCTTATTTTTCATAGAAGTAATGTGTTGACATGTCTTTATTTCCCTTCTTTCGCAGATGATGACTATTTACAGAATGCGTCTGCCATACTAGACAAGTTGAAAAGTTATTACAGGCAAGGAGGAGACAGCAATAACCTTTCCAAGGTGCTGCAGGACTACACGCAGGTACTTCCCCACATCAAACTCCATTAAATGTCTAGAGCTGCACTTCATGATTATTTTGACAAGTGGCTAGTAGCTTGATTAGTTTTGTTTATAAAACATCAGGAAATTGTTACAAATATCAATTACTTGGTGCATTTAACCAAGAGACCAAAGCACAAAGGTCTTCAATCATGTATAATCATGTAAAACAGTGAAAAACATCCTTGAATTTGAGAAGGTATAACCAGCAATTGCTTGGCAGTTATTCTTTGATGAATAAGAGATGCAATTGATTGGTTAACAAAATAGCTTTGGGTTGTTGTTTCCTTTTATTAGTATACATAAATATACACGTATAATACCTCTGACAATTCCCCCCACGGGATAAATAAAGTGTATCTATCTATTTATCTATCTATCTGTCTGTCAATAAATGTCAAACCTGCAGAGGTTGTTAGGTTCTGAGTTCAAACTTGTGCACCGTGAATTTAACAACAGGGGTTTTATGTATGTTTTTAAAACCATTATCATGGCTTTAAGAATGTAGGTGTGGAATTATACACCCTGGCTGCAGACACGCGTTACTTAACATGATGCCAAATCGTAAGAACGCTGACATTGAGTAAAATTAAAACCAAGGGCGAGCTGGGGTCAGAGATTGGGTAAAAATTGATAACCTCTTTGGTTAAGCCAGCCGAAGTGATGTGAAGTGGTATGAACTCTCACTTGAAAGACTGGAAAGGTGCTTTGTTATTTTTACCAATAAAAAAAGCTCCTGCCTGCTGCTGAACATGGAATGTAATTTTTGTTTGATTAGATGACTTTTAATATGGAGTTAAATACCAGGTTTGGAAAAGAGTCAAGAACTCTCCAAGTAATGTATTGAGAAGAAGGAGGTTATTGTTTTTTTTTACAGATTTTTGACATTTTGAAAATGATGCATACTTTTCTTGAACAATGTATTAAATGTTGACAGTGAATATGTTTTATTTTTTCATAATTTAGGTGATTCTAGACATCACATTTTATGAAGAGAATAAACTGGTGGACCAGGAGTTTCCTGAGGACTGTTCACCATTTAAAATCCAGCAGCTGCTGCAAGACCTGACTGAGCCAGAAGTGTTGGCGGGGAGATTAGCACCAGCACAAGAAGTACGTACATATGCACCACAAAACAGTTTGTGTGTGTGTGTGTGTATTTTTACTTATTCCTAATTAGTTACCAAGCTTCCCCAGTCAGAGGTCCTATTCCAATAATGGTCTTTATATTCATTTAATGGTTTCACAAAGCTCATTTGCACACATTTAGTTCCATGTCACCTTTTGAGACCAGTCATGTCTTTTGGTCAATGGAAGGTGCAGTCCGTGTTGGGCCTGGAGCTGTTAGAATGCCTCTATTGGAGACGTGGAGCTCTGCTGTACATGTACTGCCACACCCTTCACCAACGAAAACAGTGGATCAAGAAAAACAAGGACACATTCCTTAAGGTACCTTACCGTGAAACGATCTGTGAGTTGTTGTGAACATGATGTGCTGATTATGCCAAACAAGATTAACTCTTCTGGTGAAAGCAGTAGTTTACTCTTCAAGATGTTTTGTCTGCAGATTTACCTGACTCTTTTTTTTTTCTTAATCCAGTGTATTCAGGAAGGGGTGCGCTACCTGATGCGGATGCTGCAGGTGAGAAACTCTGTGAAGCTCAACGATGGGGTGGTGCTCCATGACACCGCCACGGCAAGCTTCCTATCTGAAGGTGAATATGTCATCAGAATAATTTTCAGTTGGACATTCCTCAACTGGATCATTTGATCGTTCTCACTTGTCTGCTTATGTTTTTGTCCAGGCATCTTCTCTGACACACACCTGCTGACGATGATGTACATTGGGGAAATGTGTTTCTGGGCAGTCAAGTACGAAGACTGCAGCGCAGACACTATGGATCGCAAAGAAGATCGCCTGCAGTTTCGGGACATTGGCACACAGATCCTCAACAAATACGTGCTCGCCTGTGAGGGCCCTCTGCAGGGCCAGGGCTGGAACACAGAGAATGCCAAGGAAATCCTTAGTATTTTACAGTGAACCAAGCTGCTCCTGTGTTGACGTTGCCCTCAGGCACAGATCTAAGTTCAGTATTCAAATGTGTGTCAACCCCAAATAAAAAATGGAACCCATCAGGCGGGTTGTAAATGTTGTGGAAGGTTAAGGGGAAGCACGGGGAGAAAGTGTATGTGAAGGAAAGAGTCTTTGGATCGGTGTCTACAGGCAACCTCATCCCATGCCAAACGGCCCAGGCCAAAGCAGGTGAATGAGAGGTTAGAAAGTATAAGATAGGTGGTGTAAAACAGGCAGAGGAGGCTGTTGAATCATTTTTTGCCCTTTCCTGCTGAAAAAGCAGTTATCATCCTGATTCCAGACTGTTGACTGGGGCACTTATTTTGCTCTGAGAATGTGTTATAATAACATTAATATGAATATAAAAAAGGTTATTAATAAAATTGACCTTTTTTTGTTTGTTTTTCCATTTTTTAAGATTGTTACAAGTTTGAAGATAATCCAGCTGGAAACGAAACATTGCACAGTAACATTTTATTTATTGGTTTTTTTTTTGTTGCCATTTTTGTTATGCTTTTAATATATTATAATTGCATATACATTATATATGTACGTGTGTATACAACAATGCACACTAAAGGCAAAGAAAGGTGTTGAAAAACAATGTTTGACAATGATGTATACATGACCATTTTAAGTATGTTCAGATTTGTTCATACCAGCTTTGTAATGCGCCACTTGTATTCCCATCTATTGCAAGTTCCATTTTTCTGCCACTTGAATAATCTTGATAGTATAACTATTAATAGAGAATCTGTGTTGTTTGGACAAAAATCATTTTCTTTTTTTTAATGTCCTCGTTGACAATAAACACGCGCGTTGTTTTAAGAAAAATGTTGTTTTTTTTGCATTTCAACTCAAACTGATAAATCCAGGTTCAGCTTATAGACTTGCACTTAGTACACCTATATATACTTGTATACATTTGTTAATATGTACTTGGTCTATTAGTGCAGTGTGAGAACTACAATACCCACAATGCGCCACCGCCGCCAACAACAAGGAAGTGTGACAGTCAACGCGACGACTCTTCCCGTAGTTATTTGCACATAGTCGCTGTCATGGCAGGAAAGACTCAGGAGCTCAATGAATCTGTGGTGATCCGCAGCTTGAGGCGGTTCAGAGACAGATATTTTACAAATAGTGGGAAAGTTGAAAAGGATGAGTTGACGCCTGTTGAAGACGCTGGAGAGGAACCACAGCCTGGATACCTGGAGCGCTTACCGGTGAGATGACTGCCAGTCACTTATGGGGCTGTTTCTCATAAAATAAAATAAAAAAATAACGTACTTTTTGTAAAAAAAAAAAAAAAAAAAATCAGTTTCCATTCAGTGAGGATAATGACAAGTTGAAATAATCAACCGTTTGTGCAAGTTAGACTTTAAATGGCCCACAAAAAAGCAAATTTCACAATTGGGAATTTGTTCTCAATTGTGAAATGTCACTTTGTCGCACTATCTCTTACTTCCACTCTTGTAGTTCCACAAAGTACATGCACACACACTGCTTACTCAGACTCTGATATTGCACAAAAGATATGATTAATGTATCAAAAGTGTCAATCCAGTGATGTAATGGATTGTAACTGACAGGAGCCATCTAATGGATATCTTTGCTTTTAATACTTTAAATATGTTGCTGATAATACATATGGACTTTCACCCAAGGACGCTTTTAAAAGTCATTGTTGTGGTTTATACTCACCAGCTTGTAGGTTGTTGCACAGACCAACAACCCTACAAGTTTTTATGTTTTTCATTTTGTGTTTGTTTATGTGAGATTTGCTGGTGTTACTGATCATCCATCTCCCTGTATCCATATTTTAATTCGTTGTGGACACTCCAGTTTTGTTTTTGTGTAATTTTCTAACTCTTAGTGTTAATGTACTGTAGAGATTTCCATTTATTACGTAATATATTAGAAGGGAAATTCACAGACTCCAACTCTGTTAATCCCAGTGTCCAGCTTGTCATATGGGAACAGCCTTAAACTAATGGGGGAAAAAAACTATCATCTTCATCATATCAAATCATGTCGTCCTTCCAAAGGTGGACATACAGTTCCTGATCATGACCTTACTGTCTGCTGCTGACATCTGCCGCCTGGGAGCCACAAGTCGCTACTGGAGAGCCATGGTTAGAGATCCATTACTGTGGAGATACTTCCTGCTCAGAGACATGCCGCACTGGACCTCCATTGATCATGTGAGCATGCCCCAACTGGAGTGCCTAGAGATACCTCTGATCAGTGAAGATGAGAGCCTGGAAGACCGAGAGGAAGGTGAAGACAAAGGGTGGGAACTGAAATTTGACTACATGTCAGAGTGGGTATCTTTCATATTCCATATTCCTTTCTCTTATTCTCTCATCCTATCTGAAAATCAGTAGGTAACACTTGGTCACCACGAAGATGTTTTTGTCCACCATACTTGTCCCAACAGATACCTGAAAGGCTGCCCGTCCTGCAGACGACAGTGGCTGCCGTCTTGGCCGGCATACGAGGTTGTGACTGCGTTCCTTCGGTCCCTGGTGCCTTCATCTGAACCACGTTATGCCATGTTTGGCCCTGGCATGGAGCAGCTGGATGTCTCTTTAGTCACAAGGCTCATGCATGCTCCAGATGTGCTCCCAGTGTCAGGCACTCCACAGAGACAGATAAATGGTGAGACTACATGTGTGTTTGTGTGTGTGTGTAGTGGTGGTGATAAAGGATAAGCTCATCATAAAGCTCATCATTACTTACACATCTCATCATCAAAACTACCTCTAAATCAATTCCAGCCAGAGGGCAGTCACTAGATGTGGATTGCTGTCTATGCAAACTCCAATACTAATTTAATACAAATTTGCTTTCTGCATTTAAAGCACGCAGAAAGTGGACAAGTAATCCAAATAGAGATCACGATTGTAGTACTTGTTGTAGGTGTAGTTGTCTACCAGTAGGTGGCAGTATTGGCACACAATTGTTATCTCAGCAGAGAAATCCAGAGAATGTAACAAAAAAGTTTCTTTTTAATTCAAGGTATTGGCTCTGGGATCAGCTACATGTTTAACAACCAGCACAAATTTAACATCCTGACTCTGTACTCGACCAACAGGTAAGCACTTTGCACTTTTGTTGATATTGTTTATCACCTTTTCCTGTGTTTTGCTTGTAAACGTGGCTATGGTCGTTAAACCCTGTGTGTTTGTGTGTGCAGGGCAGAGAGGGAAAGTGCCAGGGTGCAGCAGAAGAGCATCAGCAACAAACTTTTTATCTTTGAGGGGACGGACGATTCGGGCCACCCAATCTACAGCCCCGCTCAACAGGTCCAGCAAGTGTGCCAGGTGGTGGATGGTTTCATCTACGTAGCCAACGCAGAGTCTGGGAGAGGTAAGATAAGAGGAGCTCTCGCTGTTCTGCCAGCGCATCATGCACGTCTATCATTGCCGTATAAATCATTAGTGCAGGATCTGTGCGTGAGAAAACCATGTGCTCGACAGGAGAGCGGGAGTCCGAGGTGGCTCAGATTCGGGCTGTGCTGAGCTCTGCCGGCGGTTCGGCATCCAGGCCTCTGCTGGTGCTCTCCTGTGTCTCCAGAGAAGGACCGGAAACAGTCAGGACAACCACATGTGTCGACATGGCAAAGAGACTCTGCCTACCCCAGCTGGCTAACCCCTGGATGGTAACTATCTGGCATTTGATGAAGCGAGTGCTTCCACTTCATCTGTATCCACCCATTTGAAGAGATTTTCAGCTCGTGTTTGCGTTTCTCTCTCCCGTTCAGGTGCAGGATACAGTAGCAGAATCCCTCTCAGGTCTACTGGAGGGCATTCCCTGGTTGCTGAGGTGCTCTGGAGTCAAACTCTATGGTAGCTAGTTACCTAACTTCTATCGCTGCCTGATGAATTGAAGCCACAGACCTCACTGCTGCGTCATCCAGACACCGAGACACACTACGGCATTTCCTGAGTAATGTAAACCACATGTGCACTGAATGTCTGAGGGCTGGAGCAGAACTGATGGGTTCCTGACATTGAGCCTGTTCCCTCTCACAGAAGGAAAACGCCAAGTGAAGGAGTTATATCAGGACAGAAGGTTGTGCAAACATCTCAGAGCTCTGCAGTAACCTTACACATTGGTTTTGGAGAACACACTGCAAGATAAAATCCAATTTATTACCGCCGTGCTGTAAAACGTTAACAGCTTCCATATGTTTATTTATTATCTTATATGATACGTATATGTGTAATAGGTACATATATGCTGCCTGAATTTGAAATGCACAGATTTGTAATTGGGGAGCTGGTAACCAATCAGGTGGCCCGCTGTGTAAGATTTTAGATGTTTTATTGAAGGCTCGTGATGATGGCATCCAAATGACTTTATTTGTTCAATTCATCATTTTTCGCCAAGAACGCTGGTTGTTCTACGACTCCTGTCCTCTTCGTGTACAGTTAAGAGTGTGTGCCAATGAGCTTCCTGCAAAAACCCTTGTATGATTTTCAGATAAAAATCCAATGCCGTCTGATCAATAACTTACATTTACTGTAAAGATGTGACTTTTTAGAACAGAATTGAAATACAAGCTATTTAATGAATTTGTTATTAAATATATTGTGTTTATACATATCTATAATGTTGCCTTTTGATAAATGCTGAATACTTTTCTGATTTATTCTGAATGAAGTTTACGCTTCAAATTGTATCAGAATTACAGATTTTTTTTAATGCTGTCAATGAGTCAGTATGTCGGTCTCTCATAATACAGATATGTGTTAAATGTCTGTTAAATAACCAGAAAAGTGCTGTCAAGTCATCACAATGAGAAAACTATTCCACAGACATGAGTCATGTTTTGTTTTTTCTTCTTTTCTTTTGTGCTGTGCGATTCAGTGCTCATTTAACAAAAGCACAGCCTTCCTAACAGCCTTTGTTTTTTTTTTCTTTTACTTTGGACTTTTACTTTGGAGAGGTTTGATTAGATTACTAACGGAAAAACCTGGTAAACTGTTGTGCATTTTGAATAAGCGCACTAACAGCAAAAGAACACAATCAAAGAAAAGTGACACAATGTATGTTGTTAAAAGAGGCAATTTGACTCTTCAGGTGAACAATCACTGCAGGAGTGTCAATTTCCACGTCAGATTACATATTTTTTAAAGCTTTCCTTCATAAATAAGCATAAAATTGGGGGGCAAATCCACATTTGCACATCCTTTATTACTGTTTTCATTTAGCTTTTTTTTTACATGCTGATTGACGAATAATTGTGTTGATTTTTCTAAAACTGGGCGGATTCCTGCACAAATGTGGCACTTATCAAATAATCCTGTACCTCCCTTAACGGATCTAAGTTGTGTTTGTCTGCTGCAAATTACCACTTGTTTCATATACAGTGTCACAGGTGAAAGGATTCGCAAGCTCTAACGGCAGCAATGTACGTTAAGGATGGCAAGACAATGTGCCACACTCATACCCTTTTGTTCTAGTCCCCTAGGTAACCACACATCGTTTGGCAAAAGTATGATTCTCCCTGCAGCCTTTCCACCAAAATGTTCCGTAGTTTCAACAATCATTTTCATAGACATAACGGTTCAGAATAGGACCATAATTGGTGCAATTTAAGTGCATTAAGCTGAGCTCAATACTGGTGAAATTTGAAGGGAAATGATGACGGATGTGTGTGTGTGTGTGTGATTTGCATGTGTGTCTCTTAGAGATAGACAGAGACAGACAGACTTGTCATCTCCACACAATGTCTGTCTCTTTGGGCCTCACTCCACAGTCATTTACATTGTATATCTATGTGTGTGTGTGTATGAGCATGCACGCCCATGCTTACATAAACTGTCCAACAATGAAAGTAGACTACATTGAAAAAAGCACAGGAGCCTGTTTTTAGGGCAGGTATGCAGGGAATAACATTGCTTAATCCTTTGTTATTGCTCCCTGAGCCTGATGGAGCCGATGGAGGCAGAGACCTACATCTGAACAAGGGCTGACAGTGTCAGCGTGGAGGAACATCGACTGCACCCTGAATGAATGAAGAAGTGAATGGGTCGTGGTCTGGAGGTGAACTACTTTTATGCGAATGCAGATTAAAGATCACCGTGGGGTCGCCGCCAGGATGTGTCGGATCCACGGCCGGAGCTCGCTTGGATATGCTGTTTGTTTAGACTGCAGTCAGCCATTAGCGCTCGCCCCAACATCATGGTGGACGAGGTTTAGTGGGGGAGGTTCCTGGGCCGTGTTTTGGAAGCTTGAATGAGTAACAGACCTCCAGCTGCCTCTTGTCGTCCACAATCAAAAAGGGGCCTCAGGGGTGTGATGTCATGAGGACGAAACCCCCATCGAGACAGTTCGCAGACGCATGAAGTCTGCAACACTGCGAAGACAGCTGAAATGTACGTAAGAGGGGTTGCAGAGACACCAGGATGCAAGTTACTGAAAATGCCGTACATATGAAAGGAGAAAAAGTCAGGGACAGATGAAAATGTTCTTCTGTGCCTCACAATTGGCTGAAAGTTTAAAGTGAAAAAAAGAAAACCCTCCAGCAAATGCCCTCCTGACTTTAACGTCTGTACTTGAAACATTAGTCTTTGCTTTAAACCTGGTGTAAGGCCAAGTGGTAGAGAGGTGCATCTGTGTGTGTGAAACAGTTTAACACATCCACTTTACGATGTTCTTCATATAGCCTGGGGAAATAGGAAAAAAAAATCTGAAGTATTGAACAGCTGCTCTGTTTACTTATATAATATGAAGGATCTTTTGGCAGAGGTATTTCCTACATATTCCCAGAGGTTTTTCCCTGCTCAATGAAACTTAAGTTGTCTTGCTGTTGGACACATATAGTATAGTATCTCATTTGAAGCCAGCAGTGACCTTATTTAAGTTGGTGTACATACTGCTTATTTAGCATTTGTAGAATAAGTCAAATATTGAGTTTGGAGAACCATATTTTCCAGGTACTATAATTGCAAAATAAGTGGTTCTTTATACTAAAAGTTGCACAGAAATGCAAATATGCTCTCTGTTGAGTAGATATCATTGAAAGGTCTTGCATAAGGGAAAGGTGGGTGGACGTGCTAAAATGAACATCTTGCACAATATAAATGTACAATTCGGCACCAGCTATTACAGTTTCCACCTGCCAGTCCATTTATCCAAATAAAACTATTTTGTACCACCAGTGCTTCGTCAATGCAAAGACAATGCAGATGAGTAAACATACAGATGCAAACTTAGCGACCGCAATTCATCTCATGAAGATTTTTTGCTTGTGTCAATAATTGCCTCACTTGAATGAAAGGAGTCGTCTCGAATCGCTGCTCACGGGGTTAAATACAGTCATCGCTCTCCCTCGCTGTCTCTCCTTGACTTCTCTCTGCACCAACCTCTCTGTCCTCCTCTAGTCCCTCTTCCTCACCTTTGTCTCATCCCACTCTTTTCATTCTCTCCGCCTTTCATTAGAGTTAAGTCCCTGATTTGTATTCTGCTATAACGGCGGAGATTAAAGTGGGCATTGAAAAAAAAAAACATCATTTGCATGATGCATTCAATGATTAGGCTAAGTGTCCCTCTTAATTGTGTTGTTTTGCACATGACGAGGCTCTCATGCTGATACTCTGTGGATCTTGCTCATCCCATGCAATCTCACCAATTCACTTCAATTTCCTCCTCACTTCACTGCGTTCGCCCCGCCTGCCTCCTGCTGTCATATATACGGCAGGTTAGGGACTCATAATACAGGATTAGAGTTCAGAAGTGTTAATAGTGAATTATTTGCGAATCCCTTTGAGTCTTATCAACAGCTTCATAATAAAGGCGACACAGAAGCAGGAGCACAGTGATCCGTCCTTATGTTCGCTGCCGTTGATATATCTATTTGTGTGTGTGTTTGTGTGTTCCCCCTGTAGCCATTTCCTCTCACTTACCCTAATCCAATAGGCAGCAGGGTGCTGACATAGTTGAAAATGGCCACACTTGTAATGTGAAACCACACTAAATGCATTACAGGTGACTTGAAGGGGATGACACAAAGGGCACTCTTTCATTATGTGGAAAATAGAAACAGACAGCCAAACACAGGTGGATCTTATGTTATTACAGAAAAACAGCTACGCTCAGTAAGGCGTGACAGTCTCATGGAAAAACCATCAAAATAGTAATTTTGTAATCAATGCCTCAGTTCTGTTGAAAATAAAAAGCTCTTTAGTTGCACCAAAATAAATAAATATATGATATGTCGTTCCTTATGCTGTCCAAAACCTATTAAAAACACATAAATGAGCCGCATGGTCACATGATCCCTTATTATGACAACCATGGGCACTGTAAACTGTATTTTATTATCTCCAATTTATCCTCTGAATTTACTCTCTGCTGCTGTGAGTCCCAAACAAATATATTCTTTAATTCAGTATGACTAATGTTTGCTAAAAGCTACAGTGCCC
Source organism: Terapon puta (assembly GCA_028564955.1). Classification (NCBI taxonomy): domain Eukaryota; kingdom Metazoa; phylum Chordata; class Actinopteri; order Centrarchiformes; family Terapontidae; genus Terapon; species Terapon puta. Next base: position 19,121,441 of record JAOXYL010000086.1, on the reverse strand, counting down.
AGTTGTTTTAGGAAACAATTTGGCCTTTTAAATGAATTAAACTCTGTATGAATAGATTTACATCTTGAGATGAAATTTGTTGATTGGGGGCAGAAGCAATTTGGAAAAGTATACAGATGAGGACAAAAGCACTCGCTCTGCGTGACTTTAAACAGAACCACGACGTGAGCTGTGATTGCAAACGGTCCATGCTTGGAAACCCCAGTGACCACACATCCTATAATGACAGACACACAGTGATGCTGCGAGACTTCACCGGAGATCCCACAGTAGCTGAGGAGGGGTTTCAGTTCCAGCCCCGCCGGTGGAGGCGCATTGGCATCAGTCTGCGGACCGGATGCATTGTTCTGTTGTCACATTCAATACAGCATAAGTCCACATGATCACTCAAAGCACACAATCGCAGGAATGGGTATTCCATAACAAAGGAACTAATTCAATGGACGCCCCCGCTCTCCTCCAATCAGAGCTCCCTGTCCCGTAACTGACCAGTGCATGGCTGCTCAGGGGTCATTTCATTCATACAAATTATTAGCCAGCTGGGGTTGTTTACTGTTTGGTAATTAATGTCACAAAGTGCCCAGAGTTCAACTCAAAGAGCAGCAGATTGGAGCACTTGAACTCAGCGCTTGCTCGAATTTGCTCTCTGTTTAAACGCGTAAACTTCATTAAATATATGTCAGTTACAGCTTTCCCCCTTCTTAGCCGCAAGTAAAAATTTACAGTATTTGTGCTACATGAGTGCAGCCTGCCTCGGTGTCTCGTTGAGTGTTTTTATGTGCGCTGCAGCCGGAGGACTTGGAAGAGCCGGGCCATAACTTGCGGGCCTTGTAAACAAGAGGGGGACAAGGATATAAAAACACAAGGATGGTTCGGCTCAGCGCAGACAGGCCAATTCCACTTCTTTCCCCACGCATCACAAATTATGTCAGCTGCATCCATCGGTGCATTGGCAGAGGGACGAAAAAGGCACCGGATCAAGACCATACAGCCCCCCGGGCCTCAACTGTGCCTCTGCCAGTATGTCTGTCTGCCTGTCTCTCTGTCTCCCTTCATGTCTTTGTTTCTATTTACAGCCGACCTGTTGAATAATACAGCCCAGTTCATCCTTTTTTCTCAGTGCTGCCTCACCATCCATCTTTATCATGAACTGTGCTGGTTGAAGCTATTAAACATGTTCTTTCACAGATTTAACTCAGAGACACACGGTCTGATGCCATGATGTGGACCATGTGGCGGTGCATTTAAGTTCTGCACGAATGCATGCAAAAAAAAAAAGTACTTCTGTAGCTTTAATACTCAAATTGATGCTGTTTGCAGTTTACCTCGGGGCGATCATCGATTGGAAGTCAAACCCTGATAAGAGAAACACTCACAAGCTCCACGCAGACGAACACACAGAATATGTGCAGACAAAAAAAAATCCTGCAAGGCAGCAGCAGCAGCAGCTGGGTGGATGGGTGTGTTTTCCTCTCACGTGTCGGGGTGGGCCGTCCATGCTAACTGATGGCTCTTTTTAGGGGCGGAGGGGGTGACTGGGGTTTGGGAGTTGGGGGTGTGTGCGTCCATTGACAGCTGAAATTCTGGGCGAGCCCCTCGTGACGTCACGCCTCCAGTGGACCCTGCACGTGAGCCCACACACACACACACACAGACGAGCTGCTGGTGGCCCGTGTGCGTCGTCCCCCTGCGGTTCAAACATGACAAAACGCGACTGAATATGGGGAGGGGGGCGTGTGGCCTCCTCATAACTGGGGGAACTGGCACTTCTCTTAAAATAAAAAGTCTCATCGTGGTGAAATGAAAGTGTAGGATTGATCCTTACAGGTGCGGTTGGTTGCAATTAGCAGATCAGAACCAGCACAGCTTTAAGGCCCCTCCCTCCCGTTAATGTAAAAGTGCGCCAGGTGAAAACACACAGAGGGTACACAGGTAAGACATATGAATTAAACTCTGTTATAGAGATATAACAGGCTGTACAGTGACTTTAATCTGCCCAAAGTTCAAGCTGCTCGTTAAACTGTCGAATTTTGTCTTAACGTGACGTGTTTCCGCAATTAGCTTGCTTACATGCTAACGCTGTTAGCACGGTTAGCTCGCTATTTCGGTAACTGAGACAGAGAGCCAGTAAATTAACTGTTTATTTACGTGGGTCTTTGCCCATTGTGTAACATTTCTGCGTAGAAACTGAGACCCTGACGGCGACTTCAGCAGCTCCGGAGGGGGGGAGACGATGATAGAGCCGAGAGGAGAGAGGAGGCCGGGCAGAGAGAGGGTCCGCTGGGCCAAACAGTGGAAGAGCTGTTTGTAAACAGTCCGAGTGCTGTGCTGTACATGGATTAATTATGTAGCTTCAAAATGTGTATTTTGGCATATTCAAGTCATTTAATTATCCAATAAAGTGTGTTGTCTATAGTGATTTTAGTCTAAATGCATAAATACACCACCTTGATGTTATGCTGCATTATTGAAATATATTTGGAGCAGTTTTAAACACTATAAGCTTCATTTGGAACAATTAAAGCCACACGGTCAATACTAGACATGAATATATAAAAGTAATGTCTCATTAAAATATGAATAACACTTCAGAAATGTGTTGTGACACTTCAGGCTTTATTTTGGACAGGAATGACAGAAAGGGTAAGCTATCACAGATAAAAAAATGCACATTTATGGTTAATATAAATTGAGATGAAGACAGGATTTGTGATTCTTCAAAGTGTAGACCTGAGGAGAGAATAAAGAAATGAACGTGATCGAGCAGATTAATTTATGTGGTTTACACACATTTGAAGAAGCTGCAGTGTTTTACTGAATTATTTTAACATTTCATATCATGAATTCAGCTTACACATTACTACTGTGAACACTGTTAATCAACAAACAAGCAGAAATACACGTTTTGGACATGAAAAGTAATCGATAACGCCTGCGGTTAAATAAGAGCACACATCTCATACAGAGTTTAGATGTTTGTTTGATAAAATAAGTTAATAAGCAGTGAATCATTAACTAAGCAGTGAACCACTTTTGACAACATTTAGCTGTTAGAGCACAGACACACATAAATATCAAGACCAACATCAAACCGACACGACTGGAAACTATTAACAATTTTCAGATAAAACACAGCTAACGTTTAGCGCTTAGCATTAGCATCGGGAAGCTAACGTTAGCTCGGTTTCAACTTCACAGTAACATGAGTCACTGCGGACTGTTTCTGTAACACGTATTCTTTTGTGGTGAGTTTATTTTAAGGAATTCAGCCATAAATCAAATTGAGACGATTACCTGTCCAGCAGAAATGTGTTTAACTCTCCATCAGTGTTAATCTTTCAGCTCTGTCCACCTCTCATAGGCTCCTGACGGTGTTTACAGCTCGGTCAAATCCTTTTTTTAACTTCTTTCCTTCTCTGGTCATCTTCGGTTTCTTCTCTCAGTATCAGCAGTAACTGTCAGAGGATTGAGGCTCGCTTTTCTCTTTGCTGCTGCTCCTCATTAAGTAAACAGGTAAACTGACCGGAAGTTCGCAGCGCTCACAAACCGCGTCAGACACAACTCTGTGCACTGATTGGTCGTTTTGACCCGGTCTCGGTGGATTTAAAAAAAGGCGGTGCCTGAGGAGGCTGATTATTATCACCATTGATCTGTGTCATATTTTATAGTCAGGACATGGTGACCCGTTTGAGTGAATATGACTAGGCGTAGAGTTTCAAAATGTTACCAAATGTCCCTTTAAGTGGCGTGCACTGTCATGATTATATTCATTTTGTGGTTCCTTTCTCTGGAGGCTGCAGGTATCTGATCCGTGTCCTGACTCTCAGGTTGGAGGCACCTTCAGCACACACAGAAGATGGGCCGGTTGAAGTAGTGTCGCAATAACCACATAAACCTCCATGCAATATGTGTGCCAAAAAAAGAGTACTGCAGTGTCTCCAGGCTATTTAAAATCAGTAAATGTACAGGGGACAGACACATTGACAGTTCTCCTGGAAACACCGCGCATCACTCAAAACTTCTCCATCCCCTCTTTCCTCCCTGCCCACTCCATCCCCCAAACATCAGGTAACCAGGGCAACGGCTGCACGTCACCTTTTTTATTTTTCACTCCAGGTCTGCCCAAAACAGCGCCTGGAGCTGCGCTTGTTTTCTTATTAATTTGCGCACAATCTGGTACAGACTGATGAGTGACGGGATGAGATAGAGATCG
>JAOXYL010000086.1:19082930-19102643 GCA_028564955.1 Terapon puta | reverse complement strand
AGGGCAGATCCAGCTGCAGCATCCTGCGTGGAGGAAACATATGCTGCGAATGTTTACAAGCAGCAGGGCAGAAGAAGATACAGAACGTCAGAGTGAAACCAGAAAGACCTCAATCCTCACCTTTTCGATAACACAAATTACAAAACAACTGAGCACAATGACAAAACTTTGATTAACACTACGCCCTGTAGTCAATCCCATTTTTGTTGATCTGAGTGGTAAATTAATTAAAGTGCATTAATCTAACCAGGGTTAAATACTGGGTAAAATGTGCAGTGTGGTGCAGCAGCAATCACCTGATCGTGACTCATTTCATTATCTTGACTCTCCAACTTAAAGATTTCAGGTTTCTTTCCGACGTTGCACCGCTCTGCTCTGACGGATTAGAGCAAAGCAGAACTGGCGACGTGAACGATCGATCACTTGCTGAACTGAATCAGGCGGATCCTGGCGCATCCCTTGTGATCAGTGTAGTTTGCGGATGGCTCAAACAATGGCCTCCCTGATAAAATACGGAGGTATTGCAGTGTGATGTAGTCTTTCCCTAAGGTTTGACAAACCTAATATTAAACTTGAATTTGTATCCTTCATTAGCGCAGGCGCTCTTTTATGTCCAAAAGCATAGAAAGAAGTGAAGATTTTGCAGCTTAAAGGAGGAGCTGCCACATTGGAAAGCAACACCAACTAACAGCTGCGCAACCATTTTGACTCATTTCTCAAACCGGGATCTCACAGCTCAGTGTGAGGCCACACAGTCGACGGCTGAATTTAACATGTTGCTTTGTCCAGCGTGGAAGCGTCTAACACCCTGTTGAAGTGCCGAGGGTGGCAGAGTGGAATAAGCTGGGGAGGGGGAGGGAGGAAAGGCAGAAGGAGAAAGGTGAGGAGTGAAAAAAAAAAAGTCAGGCTCCCCTGGTCATCTATATTTACTCTCACTTGGACATAATATGACATAACTAAGCCAATGCTGTGGGCAGTAATGGCATTAGAGGAGATTAACATCATTAGTTCTGGCTAATAAATCGCCGGGACCAGAGAGAGCTGACTGGGTCAGCGCATGGTTAACACTCAGCAGACTGCATCTGTTAGACTTCAAAGCCACGAACAACGATGGGAATCATGCGGATCGGATGGAGTGAGGACTTGTCATTCTTTTGTCCCAAACTGTAATATGGAAGAAAAGCCACAGGTCCTGTTGTTGCAACTGGGAGCAAAGGCAGAACGCATTCAAAGAATCGGACAATGGCACTTTGATGTTCTCTGTCGGTTTTTGTTTTGAAGGCGTGAGATCATTGTGTGCGTTTGGTTGTGTGCGGCCGTGCACTCGCGCTGGAAACCGCGTGTGCATGCTGGTTATTTATACCACCTGTTTACATTCCCGTGTTTGTATCTTGTTGCGGTCTCTCACCTTTCTCCCCCTCTCTTCTGGCCCACTTCTTGCCCTCTCTGGCTCTCTGCGATGCCACAGGGCCCCCTGACGCAACATTCAACCTCCAGTATTAAGCTCAAGTTGAAACCAAAAAAAAAAAAAAAAAGGAAAAATAGAAAAAAAATGAGCACGTCTAAAATAATTAAAGTGAATTACGGCAAATTCCCATTTGAATTTTCCAGACTTGGTTTCTCTCTTCTCCTCGTCCCAGCTTCGCTCTCGTCTGCTCATTCTTTCTCTTCCTCATCGGCCAAGACGTGTTCCTTGTGGAAGACAAATGATGCAGTCTGCCGCGCACATATTAACACATCAACTGGTGTGTGTTGCGAAAAAAGTGACTGTGTGTGTGTGTGCGGACTGTGGCGAAGGGATATAATGTAGGACTTGGCATGTGGAGACTGACAGGCACTTTTACTCTTAGCCCAGCACCAGTGTGTGCTGCCAATTTCTCCATCTGTTTAACAGAAACACACACACACGCACGCTCGGGCCGATGGTGCTGCAGGAAGTGATGTGGATCATCTGGTGCGGGTGCTGCGATGGCAGTCAAAAGCCGGTGCTGACCAGTGGTACCAAATTATTCTACTTAATTATTCAAAAGCTGTGCCTGCTCAGTCTGGAGCCATAGAGCAAGTGGAAGCTGGGCATTGCAGCAACAAAGCAAGTCCCAGTTCATTCTCAGCATCTATAAATACACAAATATTGGTGGTGATATGATGTAAAATCTACACTTCATGTGTTGCTTTACCCTAAAAAAATTACATTTTACCTTTTTGCCTTTTTAATTTTTTTGTATCTTTTTCCTGCTGGGGTTGAATCGAGACTAGCAGAGGCAATTCAGCTTTGAGTGTCTTGTAATTTGTTTATGCTGTCGGTCGAGAGCAGAGTACGAGTTATGTGAGTGAAGCGACTGGGGACACCAGGTTCTACTGTTCTGCAGACCGCGTGTGTGTTCTCTTCAAGCATAGGGCAATCAAATCAATTATGTGCTAATACCAAGATGAAGAGACACTCAGAGTCCATGTTCCTAGTCTTTACGTATATGGTTGTTTGTGTTTTTTGGGGTTATTTTTGACATTATGGTAGTCACAAAACAGAAAAAAAAAAAACACTCCCTAAAACCTGTGCACAGGCAGTACATTGCAGGTAATAGCTAACTGAGTTGATTTACTGCAGGCATTTAAAATAAAGGATGGGCTTAGGCAGTGCTTAATTTTTTTATGCAATTCTATGCTGAACAAAATGTAGTTTATTACTGCATTGAATGCAAACTCAAATAATCAAACCCAGGTTCAACGTGTGCAGACCGAAATGGGAGTGTGTTGGCTGTGGAAGATGGAGGTTTTGTTATGGATTTGTGAGTCCTGAAGTATCTCTATCAATGCTCAGCTCAGTTGTTAAATATTAATGAAGCTTAATATTCGAGTTTCATCTGCATAGTTTTTTAATTTTATATGTGTTCACTGTTGTTGCTGCCAATGTTGGCATATGTGCATAAAGAGAACAGTAACAGGCCAAGGATTGAGCCGTGAGTGACACCTCACAGAGTGATCGATTGGACAGATAATGAATCACCTCCAGAGACTGAGAAATGTCTCAAGCAGAACCTGTTATGACAAATAACACTGCGTCAGCAGTACCCTACAATAATAAAGTAGTTTTACATGCCTCGCGTCTGAAACTGTTTAAAATGAATCTGCTCTGCTTTTAATTTCGAAACATTGTGTTTTCATCAAGGGAAATACATCAGCCAATATTTGTTTGTTTAGTTTGTCGTCTGCTTTGCGCAGTTTTTGTTTTTTTGGATTTGCATCACAATCCACACATTACGCTGCCTCTGACTGTTGCCGTCTATTTGTCTCTCTCCTCCTCCTTCTTACCTCACATCTCTCTCCTTTTAGCAGCCTTTGAAGCGTTATTAACCTCAACGCTAGCTTAAATCTGCAAATGAGCCGGAAAAGGTGGTAATTCATAGCGTCATAGCCTCATTTCCCTCGTGTTTCTCATGACACTCAAGCGTTTCACAATGCCGTAACCGATAAAGCCCGGTCGCACCTTTCTCGCTGCCTTTTTAGTGCTGTTTGCCAGCTGGTGCAAGAGCCGGGAGACGAGTGCTTTATTTAGGCTTTTTAGTGGATTTTAAACCTTAATGGCTAAAGCTGACATCGAGGTAGATAAGTGGTTTCCTAGCTCCTCTGCATGGACTGATGAAGACAGGACGTGAAGCTAAGAGCTGTTTATCAGTCTCAGCTGCACACACAGCCCACGAGGACCGACCGATACATCTGGACAGCCAGGATTAACGTGCACACACACTCAAAATTAAGTTTCTTCTCCCAGCCGAGGGCTTTCAACTGCTGATCAGTTAATGGCAGCTGGCAGGTAGAGACAGGATTTAGCCTCCCACGAGTTGAAGTGTCTTTTTTGATATATATATATAGTATGTGTAAAAAACAAGTGAGAGGCCCTGCAACAAAATTACCAGCCAGTGCATGGCAGGTTAATCAACATCTGGCTGTCAACGCAGTGCCCCTTGGCTTGTGAACCAGTTACAACGTGAACGAATCCTCCAGGGTTTTTTTTGAAGACAGAATTGGGGAGAATGGTTTTTCTTTTGACAGCAATCTTTTGATGGGATTAAGGCTTGTGCTATCAGAGAAAAGATACAGTCAGAGAGGACGCGTGACAGTCAGTAAATGAGTGAGAATGAGAGACACTGAGAATAAGGTGAGAATTTGAGTCTCTCCAGGTGTTGCTACACAACCTTTCACCTCTGACACACTTCAGACTCGACTACCATCCGGGCCTGCGTTCAAAAATGCAAACAGCTTTTCAGAAAAATGGCTGCACCCTCTGACCTTTTCCTGCAGAGCACCATCCTTTATGAAGAGGGTAACTTTCAAAACAGAGTTAGTCTGCTGCACCCAAAAAAGAACAGCAGCTGTGAGATTAAAACATTAAAAACGTTCATCTTATTTTGTACGTAAACGCATACGAGCAACAGTTTTTGGTAGCAAATGATGAGAGCTTTAAAATGAGCACACAGAGTAATGTATGAGACAAGAAGTGATATCTAAAAAAGTCTGATTAAGTTACCTGGAATGTTGCTTGAGCCTGGGATTGCCAGACATCAAGAGATATATTTATTTTATATTTATTTATATACGAGATACACATGTATTTATTGCAAAAAACCTGGGTTTAAGAGGTGGTAGTTCCCTTTTTATGTAATCTGGTCTGCTGGAATTCTCCTTTGCATCCAGTGTCTGCAGAAAGCTCTTTGATGGTGGCAGCTGGAATTTGTTGGATGGGGGAGGGAGGCCGAGTTGAAATAGCAAAGCTCTGGGAACCACGACAGTGTGCAGAAGATGAGGGGAGGGAAGGTGGGAAAGGTGCAGTGGGGGGTTGAGCGCTAGAGGCATAGGACGGTGTTGGAATGCAGTGAATTATGAGGTTACACTGGCATCCCATAGAAAATAATCAATGTAATGGTGTATATTCTGTGTGAATAAATGATGAGCATTTGCAGTCCGGCCTGCCTGAGGTCAGGCTTCACTGTGAGCATTGTTATTTTGGTGTCTGTGGTCGTGTTAACAAGGGATGCATGCTGACCGGGTGTGTGCCTGTTTTCAAATATAGTACATGTGCACATGCTAGTTGTGTAGAATTTATTTTTTTAAAGATTTAGTAGCATTCACAGAGTGTATGTGGAGGCAATACTTGTAAAATGTTCAGAAACTAAAAAAATCCTGTGGCGGTACCCTGCTGCATTTGCACGGTATTGCTCCGGTCTGTCTTTAATTCCTCGCCTCGTGTTGTGAAGCATGTTTATGTTCTGGGCTTCTGTGTGATTTATGCTGCAGCCAGCGCTGGAGGAGAGCTGGGCAGAGCAGAAATCAATGATACCTTCAGTTGCTTATTTATGGTTGCACCAAACCCTGGAACTCTCAGCCGGATGAGAAACTGGCCTCCGACAAGAGAGGGTGGTGGCGGGGGATTGGTGATGGGGAGTGACAGGGTGGCGAGGGAGGAGGTGGAAAGGGCTGAGTCAGGGCCGCGGGGTGGGGCAGTGAAGAACCATAACGTGTCTGGATGGATCTAGAGGTTAGGAAGACGCAGTGACTGAAATTTGATGCTGTTTGTGAATCTGTTTTTCAACTAGTTGTTTTCTTGCCCACATGTGCGTCACCGGTTTACAGGAAGCAGAAGTATATTTCAAATGCACATAAGCTACAGACTGAAAATAAGCCTAATCTTCCCCCAGCAGAAAGCATAACCTTCATTGTACATTACATTATATCCATCATGATTACGTGTTTCTCTTATGGCAGCTGCAGGCTGCTACAGGTGGGCCATGACCTCCGTCACGGAAAACATGTGATGCTAATGCAGTGTAAGGTTTTTTGAAAGAAAAAAATATGGCAAGCTGACACATTTTCCAGCTTGTGTCTGTGAAATACTTCTGTGCAAACCTCACATGGCCACAGAATTTGTACAACAGGTCTTTGTGCAAAGGAGACAGCAGCTCAGAGCTAGAACATAACAATAAGTCAATCTTTGCTCTTTCAAGGATGCCTAGGGAATCTGAGGTGTTGTTGTTATGCTGTAGTGTTATTTTGCTGCGTTGTCACATGTCTTTCCGTGTTCACCTTGAGGTTTAGATTGAATGTAGCTAACTACTGTGATGGAGCGAGTATTGTTTGTTTTTTTTTGTTTTGCTTTTTTTAATCACTAGGTTGATAGATGTCACTTTAGGTGATCGGTCAATATTGTGCAGTCTGAGTTCTTCTGTTTGTTCTGCCTCTGATCTTTACTTCCCCTTGTCATTCCCTTGCTGTCTTTCAGCTCCCCTTGAACCTCATTTCACAGAGTGCATATCGAGGGACCAGGAGACATTTCGATGTTGGTGGAGTCCTGGAAGCTTCCACAACCTGACCTCCCCGGGAGCACTCAGGGTCTTCTACCTTAAGAAAGAGTGAGTGTGATAGCCTTGGTACCTACTTTACCAGGAGACTTTCAAGTGATTGTTTTGTATCTGTGTGTATCTCTGTACTTATTGCTTGTTTTTTTGGTCACTCCCTTTAGCTCGCCCACTAGTGAATGGAAGGAGTGCCCAGAGTATATCCACTCAAACAGGGAGTGCTTCTTCGACGTAAACCACACATCTGTTTGGATCCCCTACTGCATGCAGCTCCGCAGCCAAAACAACATCACTTATTTCAACGAGGACGACTGTTTCACTGTGGAGAACATTGGTTAGTAACACGCATTTGTGCATATATCCCTATTTCTGCAGCAAGCATGATGAATCACGTGCACATCAGCTAACCTGCAAAAAGTCACATGCATGTCAATATCACAGTGAGTGTCAGATACACAGTGTTTACATGGTAAATGTTTTGATGTCAGACACCCTTTATCTAACCAGTACTGTCAGAGATGCTGATATACTGTATTATCACATGGAAACGTCACACGGTTGCTGATATCTCTTCCTTTGTTCAATCTCCCCTCTTGTATGTAGCCTGATTATCAGCATGTTTTCATTGATAACATTTGGATGTTGTTGTTTTAAATCACTGAACTCACCGTTGGGTGTGAAGTAAAGAGGCTATTGATGGTTGATCTGTCCACTCATACAGTACTGTGTGTCCAGAACATGATTTATTGGACAGAAGATATACAGCAGACTCTTTTTGATTAATTGTTTTTTCATCAACATACGATAAAGTGCATTTGTAAGTCATCCACTAATATACTTTGTTGATATATGATAAAAATAGCTGTTGGTTATTTTCATTCTGTTCAAACTGAACTTTTGCTCTTTCCCTGGCAGTACGTCCTGACCCACCTGTCTCCCTAAACTGGACCTTGCTGAACATTAGTCCCTCTGGGCTAAGTTATGATGTCATGGTCAACTGGGAGCCCCCGCCCTCTGCAGACGTCGGGGCGGGCTGGATGCGCATTGAGTACGAGATCCAGTACCGAGAGAGAAATACCACAAACTGGGAAGCTGTAAGTCTTCTCTCCTCTGCTTGCCCTTAAATTCTCGGAGCTCCTCCGTTGCTATGGGCAGACACACACTTGCATGTCCTGACACATGTAAACACACACCTCAAAACTTCGCAAAACGCCTCTGTGCTCATCTGCAAGCTCACACAAATGCAAACACTCCACTCGTGCACCCTTTTTAAAGTAAATTGTAGGTAGGTCATAGAGGCACAGTGTCGTGTTTCCTTCCCCCTCCCCCCTTGACTCTTGTGCCTAAAATGCAGCGTAGCTTTGTTGGCGAGGCAGTGGAAGCCAGAGCAAGGCCCTCTGGGAAAACACGGCCTCTCTGAAGGAAGTGAAGGGAGGGATCTGTAGGTCAGAGGCCATGGGACCTTGAACAGGCTCATATTCATTACCGCCTGGCCAGCCAGTCTGACAAACGCAGCCTTGGAAACCGTTTTAGAACCCTCCATTATAAGAGCATGTCATCAACCTAATGTATCTGGAGTGTCTCAGCAATTGCACCTTTGAAAAGGTCATTACACTATTATAGGTACCAAAAATAAACATAGACATCTTGACACCCTGTAAAACAGTCGACTTCAGCTGCTGTTAGAACAAACAAAAGCTGAATCCCTTTCCAATCCATTCAAATGCAGCCCTAATCGCTTTTTTTTTCTTGTTTTAATTCCTCATCTGTGCTCTTGCTCTCTTTTATTTCCCTCTGCGCTCGTGCATTCCAGCTGGAGATCCAACCGAACACTCAGCAGACAATCTATGGCCTGCACATTGGAAAAGAGTACGAAGTGCACATCCGTTGCAGGATGCCCGCCTTTACTAAGTTTGGAGAGTTCAGCGATTCCATCTTCATTCAAGTGACTGAGATTCCCAGCAAAGGTGAGGCCACGGCGTGTCACAAGCTCTCTTTTGGGTGGTTGCAGTAGATAAATATGGCTGGCACTTTGCTTCATACAGGTCAGACAGTGCAACTCATGAACAGATGATGATAATGATGATGATGGATTCTGCTTCATGTTGTTTTTTTTGTTTTTTTTATCTAGAGCCTACCTTCACTCTCACGCTGGTGTTTGTTTTCGGGGTCGTGGGCATCCTCATACTCATCATGCTAATCGTCGTCTCCCAGCAGCACAGGTAGGACAACAACAGACTCTCTCACTTTTTCGCACCAGTCGTTCCCCAAACACATTCAGCCTCTGCCGCATTAACGGTGGCGAAAAATCAGCAGCAGCACCCACAAACGCTGACAGCTGTGAACGGTTTATCTTCATCGTGTCCTCGTCCTCTGCCGTTGCAGATTGATGATGATTCTGTTGCCACCCATTCCTGCGCCCAAAATTAAAGGCATCGATCCAGAGCTGTTAAAGGTACGTTTCTGTCTGTGCCGTTGTTTTTCTGCCTTGTGTGTGATTTCTCTCACACTAGACAACACACACACAACACTCTGACTTACATTATACATACCTGGTCTTGGGTGGTTGTTTTGCTCCTGGCGTACAAGTTACCAAAAATGCTCACCATTACAGTCATATTTACCCACCAAAGAGCGCTGTTAAGTCATTTTTGTTGGATTTATGTCATGTATAATTTTACAAAACAAACAATTGTCTGGCAATCAGGGATGCCTGTCAGACTCCACACACATGTTGTATTCTGTTAAGAGTGAAATTTGTGTATTGTGTGCAATTTCACAGCAGCAACACACTGAGCTGTGTGCTGTTTGTTCAGCAAAGTGATTATGTAAAGTGTTGTGTAACTGGAGTTTTTATTACATTTCCATTGTTATTTGGATTTAAAACAGACACTGTGGGGCGTCCATGTAGCTCACTCGGCTGTGGCACGTTAGGCCGTATAATCATCCCTCCGCCCACTGTAACCAATCACGGCCTGCTTACCATCTGTGTCAACCAGCAGAAAATAGCAAACATGTCCAGGAATAATCTGGAAAAAAAACAAAATGCATGTACTCTTGTTTTGTGTATGTAAACAATGTCAGGAGAACCACTGAGGGTTAATAAGATGATAAGAGGGCCTTGTTGTGGGTGTATTATTGTCAGATTATGTGGGATGTTGGCTCTTTACAAAACAACCTTACCCCTGGACCTCAGAAAAATAAGTCTCTTGGGGTAAATAAAATAATGATGTTGTTATTTCATGCTCAAACAAAGATGAAACACAGAGTGCATTGCAGCTGAAGTTTGCTGTGTAGAGATTACATGACTTGTACATGGCTGCACCCTGATTGCTCTCACATACACGCTTGTGCACGCGCAGAAGGGGAAGCTGGACGAACTGAATTTCATCCTGAGCGGCGGAGGTATGGGCGGCCTTCCCACGTATGCGCCGGATTTCTACCAAGATGAGCCCTGGGTGGAGTTCATCGAGGTGGATGCCGAGGATGGCGACGCTGAAGAGAAGAAGGACAACCAGGCCTCGGACACTCAGAGGCTCCTGGGTCTGCCCCAGCCTGTCAGCCACCACATGAACACTGGGTGCTCCAACACCGTCAGGTAAAGATTCCTATGTGATGCCCATGTTTTCATGCTGACGGATGCTTTTTTTCCCCCTCTAATTCCACCTGTTTCCTTCTCCCCAGCAGCTTCCCTGATAATGACTCCGGCCGGGCTAGCTGTTATGACCCAGATATGCCCGACCAGGACACCCTAATGCTGATGGCCACCCTCCTCCCCGGCCAGCCCGAGGAAGGAGAAGCCTCTGTTGAAGTTGGGGAAACAGCCCCAACCCCAGGGAGGCCCCTCATCCAAACCCAACCCGGAGGCCCCCAGACTTGGGTCAACACGGACTTTTACGCCCAGGTCAGCAACGTGATGCCCTCCGGAGGTGTGGTGCTATCCCCTGGCCAGCAGCTCCGAATCCAGGAGAGCGCCTCGGCCGCGGAGGAGGAAGCGCTGAAGAAGGAAAAAGAGCCCAGAGGCGGCGAGGACACCGAGGAGAAGATGCAGAAGGAGCTGCAGTTTCAGCTGCTGGTCGTGGACCCCGAGGGGAGCGGCTACGCGGCCGAGAACAACGCCCGGCAGATCAGCACTCCCCCCAGCTCCCCCGTGCCTGGCGAGGGGTATCACACAATACACCCACCGCCAGTGGAGATCAAACCTGCGGCCACAGCGGAGGATAATCAGTCACCCTACATTCTTCCCGACTCCCCGCAGTCCCACCTCTTCGCCCCCGTTGCGGACTACACAGTGGTGCAGGAGGTGGACAATCAGCACAGCCTGCTTCTCAACCCGCCCCCCCGCCAGTCCCCACCTCCCTGCCTGCCGCAGCACCCCCTCAAGTCCCTGCCGGCTATGCCCATAGGGTACGTCACCCCGGACCTGCTGGGGAACCTGTCACCGTGAAATGACAGTGCCATTAGGCCTCTAGGTGTCGGGTTAATCAACCAGAACATCCCCTGCAGTCACAAAAAGCCTGTTTCTACCTGATTCCTGCTGGAAACCAAATAACTCGCAGCACACCGTGTGGGACGAGACTGGACAGGTGTTTGTTTTCAGAGGGTGCTGAAAGGGAGACGCGAGGAGCTACGAGCTGCATATAACGACTCTTTTACGTCCGCCGCACTCATCCAGAGGCGGCCGAAAGTCGACGTCACAAACCAAAGGCACAGTTTGCTCAAATTGTCCACATCCGCGCACAAGACACACATACACACGCACGCCCGGATAAACAGGCTGAGACTGTGATCATAATGAGTCAAAAAGCATTAGCTCGCTGGTAAACTGCCCTGGATCGCGTTACATCGCCGGCTAATTGTGTTCAGAGCGATGACGCTGCCGAAGTCTTAAGCTTACAGAGAAATGCCGCGCGTTAGATTGATTAGAAGACGAGCACATTCTAGTCATGTTTTTCACACCACGCTGAGAGGAAGTTGCTGTCGTCGATACCTCTTGCTGGCAGAGGTGCTTTGCAGCTCAACTGTGGCTTATTTTGTACTCTTAAATTTCTTATCTCATCATGTCATCTTATTAGTACTTCACTAGAGTTATATTTTTATACAAAAAGGCATTAGCTACATAAAAAATTCACCCTACGTTCACCATACGTTGAAAACACTATGCAGTCTAACCTTGCATTCCTGATTTCATTTTGTTTAATGGTATACTGTTCATATTTTCATGAATAGGCGGCCAAACGTAGATTACATGGAATTCTGGGAAATGAAGGAAATTGCTAACTGAAGTAGGGCCGACGAATAAAAGGGAAAGTACAACATTTCTTTTCAAGTAATTCCTGGAATGTATTGAATACTACAGACTGATTATACATGTCCCAGCATGGAATATTCTTTCAACCTGACTTTATTTATTTTCGTTTTGTTCTGACGTGCATGCCGAGAACACGCCGCTCACAGCGCTCAGCAGACGTTCTTGTCCCACGAGAAAGGGTTTATTCAGAAACACTTGCAGCTGGGAGCCGCTCAGTACAAGCAGTGCTGCGGCACACTGAACGCCACCAAGTGCCTTGCTCGAGGGCACGTTACTTAGCAGAAGGGAAGAGACGCACACCCAGCAGTTTAGAGAAACCAGATAGTGCATTTCGTCCTGTAACAACAGCCACATCTCACTTTACAACCAGCGCTCATTCATAATCTGTCACTTAAACTGAAACCTTAATGAGCAAGCTTTCTACTTGGGAGTTGTATTCTTCTCATGTTGCATTGTTATTGCAGGGACAGCAACTGGAACAAGTTGGAAGACTGTGAAAGTACGTAATAGCTGTAATTAGCTAACATTTTATGTGTATTATCTGCCAAGTACGCCGTGTTGACAGTATGTGCCTATGATAGTGTTATATGCTTACATAATTAGGATTTGTGAATGTATGCATTGCTATGTATAAGTGAGTACAGCTACACATAGGTGCGTGCATGGAAAAGCTTGCATATGCACTTGCACAGTAACACGCATGCATACATATACACACACACGCCACATTAACATATTTGCCTTAATTGACTTTTAATTTTGCCTTCCTGACATAGTCATAAAAATGATTTGAAGTTGAGTTGAAAACTGTCATGAAATAGTTGCAAGGGTGAAAAAGGGGCCACGAAACCATAAGTCACACATTTACGATCGTACTGGTGAAAGTGGCCACAGTTTCCAAAACAAAAATGTTAATCAGGACAAGTGTTGAAATACTTTAATTTTGTAGGTTGATAGATTGATGAATACCTAAATAGATGAGCAATATGTGCGTAATTAGGCACAAGTTCGTACATACTACCCCATAGTTTTGTTAGAATAACCACATTTCTGGCATTATTTAGGTAGTCTGTTGTTTAATCGTTTATGTAGTCACATTAGCTCGTAGGGTAAGCTTCCCCTTAGTTCTTCTGGCCTGTGTGGGAGGTTAGGACTCCTCATATGCTTTTCATCCTATCATTAAGACTTTGACAATATGCCTGTGACAAACATGTCAGCATAGCACACTGCACACAATAAGCTGCCAAAGCTTAGGCCAATAGGAGTGTTTTTTTGTGATACAACACAATGAATTTTAATTTTCAATCTACAATCTATGAATCAGAAGCATTCTTATTATATAACATCAAGGCACCCTCCAATGGCCGCATGTTCGGCTTAAACAAAACACACTTCATGGTAGAAAGGAAACACATCCTGCCTTTGAATTATGTTGTTATTATTTTCATCCCTGAAATAATCAGGCAAAGTACTTGGATAGAATAGGTCTCTTGTATCAGACAATCCCATCATGAAGAGAGACGAAGCAAGAGCCGTAAAATGACAATTTAAAAAAAAAATGTGAATGTGCTAAATGTGCCATTTCTCTCTTTCTCTCTCTCTCTCTTTTTGTTTTAAGAGAGCTCAGTATTTTGTTGTTGCTGCCTACTGCTGATGATAACAGCTGCAGAAATGTCTTAATATATTTACTAGTGCTGTAAAATTACAAGTATATATTTTTACGTCATTAATGTTACTAATCACAATATATTGCTGCTCGGTACATGTATTTTTTCCTGCGTTCAGCCTGACTGTGGTGGGAAGGGGTCATTCGAGAGAGGGAGGCAGTTACCGTATCGTGTCCAAGTGTAAATGTTTGTGATTAAACCTGCAATTTTGATGATGCTGATATCGGAAAAGGATCTGTTGGCTGGAAGAAACGGGGAGGTATGGTTTTGTTTAGATGGTTTTGCTCCAAAGTCAAGCTGCAACACGGTCACCTAGTGATGCTCGTCCAACTTTCTCAGTGTTTACACCCATCCAAAGAGCCCCTGAAGCCCCCCCCCCCCTCTGTGCATATGAAGGAAGATGAGATAGTGAGATAGTGGAGGAAGCACTGTCGAGGTTCTGTTTCAGTTGTACCGTGGTGATTGTGAATGTGTGCAAACTGGAATATGCAATGCAATTATGATATCGAGGAAAAATAACAGAAAAAAAGTTCAATCACTGAAAGTGTTTTTGTTTTTTTAAAGGTTACAGCGAGAAAAATGAATCAGGAGGTGCTTTTTTTGGTTCAAGCTTACAATACAGGTGTTTACTACATTGTGTCTGCATTTTTTTTTTTTTTTGCCAGTTCACAATAAGCTCATTCTTAATGTTGTGTAAAAGTTTGCAACTATTATTTCAAGCGTAGAAATGTCCCAGACACTTTAGAGCAAGCACTTTGTACACACACATACATGTGATGTTAAAAATAGTATTCAGATTTTGTATTTTGGACTAAATCAAGTCTATGAATTAACTGATATTATAAAGGAGAATAATGTTTTTTGTTGTCATTGTTTTTTATTCAACACAGTAATCAGACAATGAGGAACCTTTAATATCGATATTTGTTCTACAGAGTTTATGTTCATATTTTACACTACCAGATTGATAGGATGATGTACTGTAATGGAGTATTTAATGTTTGTTATAAGATTTATGGATAGATAAAGCAGATAGATAAAGTATTTTATCAAATCGTATAAAAATATAGGCAGATGGAGATAGTTATTTTTTAACTTTACACTCATATGTTTATCCCACTATGTGATTTTTAGCATTTCATTATTGAAAAATACATTGGAAGGGGCTATAGTGTTTTATAAAGATGTATTTTGGCCTCCACCTTCTTGGTTTTGTGTCCGTTCCAGGGTGGCTGGTGTCGCTCAGTTAAGCTTCTAAACAAATCTCAAATGCTGATCGGAAACAAACGATCAACCAGACAATTTTCCGTTTGTTGGAGTAATTCAATTTGGGTAAAGCATGTACATCCTGTCTGTCTCATGTCTACATTCTGTGGCTCTACTCTATATTTCTATTCGTTTTTATTTATTCGTCTGCGTAGAGCCCTTGGATCATCCCACCGCCTCACCTGTCAACAGTGCAGCGCGAATAATGTGCGCACTGTTATTCTTTGACGTGTTGTCATCCAGGCTCATAAAACTGGAAATATTCTACACATCAGCATTGGAAACAGCTGCAATGCAGCCGCAAGCTTGAAAAACTCAACACTGCGATTTATCAGTTTATCTTGGCTTTGTTAATTGATATGACATTGTTATATTTTCACTACCCTTGACATTGGAGCCTCTGTCTCTGTCTCTGTTGGCTGCCGTTTTAGTCTTTCAGGCCAAGAACGTTGTTGATCTTTTGATGATTTGATATTGTTGTCCGACCAGTTGAGCCTTTCTGGTGTTGTATGTGTGATCAATAAGCTTTCAACAAGTTACACAATAAATGTATGTACAGCATCTCAGTTGTCTTGTCCATGTGTTTTTTGTTTTTCATAAATTTGTCCTCAGAAAGAAAAGGAAACTTTGGACTTGCTTGTTTTTAGTTGTTAAACCTTTCAGGTCAAATGACATCAGTTGCTCCAGAATAGTATGTCAAAGTGAAAAAATAATTGTCAGGTTATGTTGTGCTGAAAAAAGATAACAAACTTTGGCGTGGTAATCATTTTTTTAAAATCAAAATTGGGAGTAATTGGAAGCCTAAAACCTCTCAGAGGTAACTGTGCTTCCTCGATGTTGGTAACACACCTTAAATTGGAGCTGGTACTTTCTTTAATGTCATAACATAATGTTAACGTTGGAAATGCAAGAGTGAATACAACTAATTAGTTTTCATTAGGTTATCAAGATCATGTTACTGCTGCTAATTCCAATTCAATTTAAACTGAAACTCGCCAAATCTCCACAAGACTGCCCAAACTCACTGCCAACCGTGTCATTAAAAGTGCACAAGCGGCATGCTGCGCGGAAAAGGTCAACTCAGATCAGTGCTCTGCGCAAGACGGAGGAAACTAATGAAGAAAATGTACAGCCGACTGTTAGGACCCTTCTAATGCAGATGGATTTGTCTGTTTGCATGTCTCAGAGAGAGGAAAATAGGAACTGAGCATGTATGCTGGTCGCAGGGTGGAGAATGCGTACTTGTTTGTGAGCAACACAGAAGCACTTTGTGTGTGTGTGAATGAGTTCACAAGTGTGTGATTCTCTCTCTCTCTCTCTCTTCCTCTCTCTCTCTCTCTCTCTCTGTTTCTCCCTCTCTCTCTCGCTGCTGGGGTAAGCGGAGAGGAAACGGCTGCAGAAACAGTTGTGCATCGTGGGGAAAGCATATCGGACAATTAAGACAGAGGCTGTGTATTGCGCTGCTCTGTGTGGGGCTGATTGAATCAGAGAGACAGCCACTCACAGCTCCTCGTCTCAGGACATTGCAGGTAATTACCCATAAGTCACTGTTCCCCTGTATTGGATCTTCAGCCCAATTACGCCCACACAAGCAGCCCACCTCGGCCTCATTTATTACCTCCGGTTGCTTGTTGACCTTTTCAGACACACAGTCCGACAGGCAATTCAGATACATTACACTGAGCAGAGGGTGTTGCACTTTAGGCCTTGGAGACGGGGGCTGTAGGCTGACATCATTGCTGAAGTGTTAGCATGGAAAAATCTGATGCTTAAGAGCCTCGTCTTGTCGATGGTACATTTGTCAGCACCACGCGCATCGAAGGCCGCTCCACATGCAAAACGATATTAGTGCAAAGGCAAACAAACAATACCACACCAACGAATAAAATGGACAGTTTTCCATCAAAATAGAATACCAGCTGTTGTTTCTGTTGTTCTACAGTCTACAACCAGTGTTTTCAATACGAAAAAAAAAGAGATGCAACAACAAGTGTGTGTCATTAATGTACAATATGCGAGTGCAAGTGTCAGGAGTATAGTTGGGGAACCAAAACATTTTCAATTTTAAATGAGTTTCACCAAAGTACAAATTTTTTTTTCTGAAATGATGAATGGGCACTTTTGTCCGCCAGTAGTTAAAAGCTGGCACCGGGCATGTGATATGCGTGTTAGTCCTGTGCATGGAAAAAAAAATGAGAAAAGAAAAAAGGGAGAAAGAAAGAAAAGAAAGAAAAGAAAAGGAAAGAGACAGAGCTTGCACGACTGGTTTTAATTGGGTTTGCTTCATGTGTGGTAGAGAGAAATTAGGAAAGAAGGCTAATGGGCCACACATGGTTCCGCAAATGCTAATGCGCCAAAGAGTCATCCAGAAAAAACAAAAGTCACTTATGTGAAGGGAAGAGGCACGCTGTTAAAAGCTCTTTTGGGTGGAGCTGAATGTGGTGAGCCTGTGTGAGGTCAGTAGAGAGTACAAGCACCATCAGAGTTCACCAACTGGCTGTCGAGCGTGGTGGTGGTGGTCCATTGTGCAGACCTCCATCGCCATCTGCTGACAAATATTGGGTAAAACACTTTGAAAGCTCCTTTTTATATAAATCTCCAAAACATGTCAGTGAAAACAGTTGTATCCATTCAGCAGCATGAGGGACGTTGCGGTTTAAGGCGGGTGTATCACTGGACTCCAACAGCATGTCTCAGATTGCTGTGGAGATCTTAAATGTATTGTGGGAAATGTGATCCGTCTGTTTTGTTGGAGTCACATGCGTCCAACTTCTCAGGCACGTGCAGGATAAGAGCCAACCCCCCCCCCAAACATCCCACCTCCCACCAGTCAGACCCCCAAAGCTCCTCTTATGCAGCCAGTGTGAAAGTCAGTGTGTTTAAATGCATGCATGAATATCGACTTTAAGTTTTAACTTCGCCAAGAACACACAAACCAAAAAAAAAGTGACTCAACCATCTTTATTCAACAACTATTTCCATGTTTGACAGCCTTAAAACAACACAGTCGTCTGTGCGAGCATCAGATCTTCAGGGTGACTTTAGTCTTCCCACAGAAACCGTCATTAAGCACAGAGTGTGTTCCAACAATCCTTTATTGCTCCACTCCTATTTTCTTTCTGACCTTTTCTAAACAACTGAGCCTTGTTTTGTTTTGTTTTTTATTAAAGCAAGCATTCTATAAATGTGTGCAGTTTGCAACCCACAGAGCAAATCTAGAAAAATGCAAAGAAATAAACGTAAAAGAATGCCAAGAGCACAACATTTAAAAGGTGCTTGTTTGCGGTAAAATAAACATTTGCTACATGTTTAAGCCTGTGGACTTTATTGCAAAAGGAAAAGAAAGCAATTCATGGAAGTTACTGCTGTTATATGTGCCCAAATGCAATTTCTAAGCTTTGTTTACATTTTTTTTTTACTTTTTTCCCCTCAGTAACGGTCCAGTGCTTTGAAGTATATTTTTGGTTGTTTATAGCTAATTCAAACAATGTAATGCAGTGTTTTTAAATGCATTCTTTTCTGTTCCCTCTTATATCCTCCGATTCTAATCTTTGAAATTTGTTTTTTAAAGTGTTTATCGTGCTCCTGAACTCCCCTCTCCTCCCTCTCCTGCCTGACTTCATACAGACGCCACTAGAGCGTAGTTTCTGCGCCTGGTTTCATAAAGGATGGAGAGAGCAAAATGGAGGAGGCAGTTCATGACCATGACAACCACAAACTCCTGAGAAAGGATGAGAGCAAACCCCTGACAGACATGTTGAGACAGGTGAAACACGCCATTTATCCTTCAAGGCACAATCAAATTAAGTTAATAAACTGCAAATTGATGCTTTGGTTGGTGTGTTTTTATTCACCTTATTACCATGTGGGAGTGATGTTGGACTCTATTTGTTCATCTATCCAACATTCTGTCAGGGATTGCCCTGCACCTACTCAGGGTAATACTTGTTGGTAAAAAGAGTGCTTGGCCCCCGGTGTTGCTGGCTGGTATTAATATGAGGCTGATATCAGAGCCAGCTTACAGCTGCTCTCATGCTCAGCTCCCACCTGGGGGTCAGACTCATTCGGCTGGCTGAGGCTGCTGTCAGTCAGCAGGAGGCGAGCGTCACTGTCAGGTCTCCCTAACATTATTGACTCCATCGCCCATCAGCCCGTGTCACTGTCAGGAGGCGGGCAGCGCCTCATCACAGTGTCAAAGACCGACTGGCTGCTCACTCCCTGAGTCGCCAAACAGCCTGCGTCAGTGTCAGCATCAGCTGGCCTGAGGAGAGACTTCAGTGTCAGAGCCTGCTGTCCACTGTCAGCTGTGCTTTGACTTTCACCTAGCCTTCTCTGTTGTTCAAGGCCTCACAGGTGTGTCCTGTTGCACCTGGGGCGCATTCATTACTTGTTGCACCTGACTTAAATCTACTTGATGTTGCCTCTGAGATGCTCCACCATCCTGCTCATGCTCATGATGTCTAACACCTTGCTGACTTTGACCATGGTCAATGCCATGGCTGCTGCCATCATGACCTCCATGGTGATGACCATGGTGGTGACCATGACCACGGGGGTGAAAGCCGTGATTATGCCCATGATGGCCATGACCATGATGATGTCCATGACCATGCCTGGTGCCTTCCTCTTCAGGTGGTGTGCCATCTGCATCAGGCTGTGCATCTGCTTTAGCTGTGCACTCCTCTGGGGTCTCTGTGCTCTGTGGAAAAAATAGCAGCACAGATGGATATTTTGTGTTTTAACATACCTTTCTTATGTATAAATGAAGACTCATGTTCATTTAAATCTGTGTATTCCTGCAGTAATATTCGGTCCATACCTCGTATGTGCAGTCCCCACATATGCGTTTGCAGTAGGTATCTTTGATCGCACCCTCCACATGACCTTGTCCAATGATGGCGTATGGAAGTGAAATGTGGTGGGTGAGACGGCCACACCTGATGGGGGAGGGACAGAAAAGTACTGTGATCAACAGATTTTGATTTACTTGCTAAATGTAAATAAACAATCCAGTGCAGGTAACCAACCTGTCATAAATCAGGAAGTCATCTTTCTCTCCGCTCAGTGCCTGCCAGACATCAGGCTGTTGCTGGTCCTGTTTGTAGAGTGTGATGTTCTC
>JAOXYL010000086.1:19052838-19064502 GCA_028564955.1 Terapon puta | reverse complement strand
TGTGTGTGTGTGTGTGTGTGTGTGTGTTGGGGGGAGAGAGAGCAGCTGCTGCAGAAACGGCGCACTCAATGTCACCCGGCACCGGAGAGGATGATCCCGCTGCTCGGTCCGTGAAGCTCCGGTCCTCCGAGGCGTTCAGGTGAGACCCTATGCTTCTTTATTTCGTTGTTTTTTTTTGCGTGTGCGTTGACAGGATTAAGATGAGTGGCTCAGGGGAGGAGACGTGGGGGTGAAACGGCCTGCTGCGGGAGGAGACGGCGGAACTGTTGACTGTTGTCATTGAGCCCCGATGGGCCGGTCACCTCACCGATGCAGATTTATTTTCTCGAGAGTATATGAGAGAGGGAGAGAAAGCTGCAGCCTGAATAAAAAAATCACGCAAATAAAAATGAGAGTCCGGTGTGCGACGCAGCGCAGTCTCGGTAAATAACGCGTGAAGGTGGACGTCAAAGTGAAGCTGTTTTACGCATCTAATTATCTAAAGGTCTTTTTTAAAATTGTTGTAGTGGTTAAAGTGGATGCATCGCCCCCAGTTAAAGGATCACAGTTCATCTCCTTAAGCGCACGCACGTGACGCGCGCACGCACGCACGCGCGCATTTTTTTGGGAGATGAACTTGGATGTGGATGTGACACCTGACTTATCCTCCAATGACTGTTTTGAGCTTTAGATGAAGAGCTGAGGAGTTCAGCTGCGGCACCTGTTGCACTCTGATGGGTGGGTGGTGGTGGTGTGTGTGTGTTTGTGTGTGTGTGTGTGTGTGTGTTTGTGTGTCATGCAGCATCCATCATGACTGTCACCTTCCCATCAAAGATCCTTTTGATTATAATCACCTTGCCCTGTATGTATATTTCTTTTCAGGAAGAGGCCTACACTCGAGCTGAGCAAAGGTTTAAATGTAAATGTATCAGAGAAAAGCTACATGTTGTAAAAATTAGTCCAAAAGCTGCTTGTGCCTTTTTAAAATTATTATTATTATTGGCGCTGTCTGATTTGTATTTTATGCTGACTGTGTTTGCAGAAGGCCAAAAAAAGGAGAGGGGAGATCTGAATGACTCAGCATTCAGATTTAGATGTTAAACTATATTACATGTCTTATGAAACTGAGCCATCAGACCGATCCATATTCTGTCTTTAACTTTGTGATTCATTGAAATTAAAGTATGCAGCAGGTGCTCTTTAATGCATTGCATTTCAAGAATAATCTTTTCAGACCAGCCTTAATCATCCTTCTCAATGTAGTCCTGGATGAGAGGCTGAATGTATTTCCATATTTTTGAAGCAAAAATAGCTCTTTTTCGGGGTCTGTTTGCTTCCGCCTGAAAGAAATTTGTTCTTGATTTTTATTCTTTTGATGGTCAATCAGTCAGAGCACATGAAACATTGTGCTGCATGTGTTCCTGCTTTGATGCGGGACCCCTTTGAAGCGGTGACGGCGAATAACGTGCAAACTCAGAGGGCTCTTTTAGACCGACCAACCAGCCGGTCAGACCCAACAGATGCAGGATTTAAAGTGTCGTCTGCGTTATGTTATTGTGCTCCCCACGTACAGTGTCATGGTAACTTTGTCAAGACCTCAGAGACGCTCGCTCTCCAAGATGTACTGGGAGCTGTATGCAGTTCTGTATCTGCAATAACACGTGAACATGTTTAACCACCATAATAAGTCATACTACATAAAAAGACAGGAGTAAAACAAAATATATGTAAAATCAGTGGTTTACAGAGCAGCAAACAGTTTGATTCATGTGCTTCCTGTCAGTTTAAGTTCTCCAGTTACAAAGAAAGGTATTGAGTGAATTGTTCCCAAGTGCTTTAACTTCAGTGTGTCCGTAGAGGCCTTTGGTTTGGACTGTTTGTGTGTCAGGGGGAAGGGATTTTAGAGGTCAGTCTGTTTTTTTGGAAATGTGGAATATTTGCTCCATAGATTCCAGAGAGGCCTGCCCCTCTGTTCCCAGGGCCCATGGTCTTCATTGTCGCGGCTCTTTCACTGTCGAGCTCTTTATTCTTGTCAGCCCTGCATCTCAATTAACACACTGGGGAGCTTTGTGCTCGCTCGCCTGTGCGTGTGCGCCCGTGCGTTCGTATCTACACGAGCTCGTGCGCGTTTCTGTCCGAGGGAAGGGGCGCACGGATGCGTGTGCGCCGTTTTTGTGCTGGCGGAGTGAGGGAATGGGCGTGAAGAGGACGTTGTTTTTGTGGGTTTTATTTTGCAGATAAAACAGAGAGGAGGAACCGTTTTTACAGATTCGTACAGTAGCTTGTGATGTGAGAAGCGGCTCCTCTGCTCTCGTGGCTCGTCTAACCACAGGCGCTGGGGAAAGAGTGTCTAATTCACAGCTGCTGTGGATGGGCTCTCGTGTTTTCCATTGTTGGAGCGTGTGAAGAGGCCGCTGATGCTAGCAGTGCCATCAGCCACGGGGCACGCCGGGCAAACCCTCCTTCTTCTCCTCAGGGATCCTCAGACCAATGATTGACTGTCTGGTGAGTAAGGACCTGCACTTGGCATGGCTGATAGCGTGTGCTGATGAAGGGCTGGCCGTGTGCCGACTTATGAGCCCAGTAAGCAGAACGCTGTTTTAACTGAGTGAGGTTTTTGGTGCGTTTGTCTGTAAATCGAACCTGAAACGGCAAAGTTGAGCAGATGTGATGCGACTATCCGTTCATCCGTTTTCTGCTGGTCATCTGGGACTGAGTCACAGTGGCAGCGGGCTGGTGGTAGCTAGTTCAGATGTCCATCTCCCCAGCAACGTTTCCCGGCTCCTGCTCAGGGATCCTGAGGCATTCCCAAGGCAGATGAGATATATATAATCCCCCTAGTCTGCCCCCCTCCAGTGGCTCAGGAGCAGGGGATCCCTCTGGACGTCAGAGCTCCTTACCCTGTTTCCTGAAGAGGAAACTCATTTGTGCTATTATCCATAATTCATTTTTTCTGTCACTACTCATGACTATTGGTGTTTTTTTCAAACTTCCATATTCTGCTTCAAATATCACCACAGGACAGACTTGCCTTAACCCTCTGAAGTCGACAGACGCATTTTAAAAATGTACAGTCTGTAACAGAAAACAGAAGTAAAAGTAAAGGAAGTATTTTTGATTGACTTGAGGTGTAATTAAATGATTTAACGTGTTGGTCAGTCACTTTCAGCTTTAAGTCACAATCAGACAAACATGAGCAAGATGCTTTTTGATCAAGGTTCCACTCCGTGTGTGTGTGTGTGTTGGTGTGTGCATAAATCCATCAGTACGCTTGCGCACAAAGTTAAAATGGGTACTCTGAGGCTCAATGCAGCTCTGTATAGCTGTAAACATGGCACTGTGTGCTCTCTTTCTTGACACTCGGTGCCAGTTAATGCCTAATCCTCTGCATGAACAAAAAGCCAAGCAAACACGCTCGGCCGCTGTTCATCACCAAGCAACCAGGCAGATGTGGAAGCAAAGCACAAAGCAATCTGAGTAACTATCAGTCATCTATAGACCCTCTGTGGGGATGCCCTCCACTTAATTATCCGTAGATCCAATTAGTTATTTAAAATAGCCGTACTCAATGTGAAAGGTGTTTCCCTCTCTGTCAAGTGATTTTTAGCTAAATATTTATGAAGAATGTAGAAGTATAAAGCAAAATGAAAAAAGGATTATGCTATATATATGGAAACAGTTGTCTGACAAGCTGTTTTATTCCAGTAGTTATAATCAAAGACATATCAATCCATTCTTGTTCAGCAACTGTTCATGTTTAATTCAATTTCCTGTTGGTGATTTTGTCCCAGATCTCTTATTTCCCTCGTCCCCGCATTGATGTGTTTATCCCATGCGTTGTTGTCATTCAATTTGTTTTTTTTAATTTACATACATAAAAAGCTGGTATTCAAGGCGTGTTGCTTTGTGCTGTAAAGTGGAGGCCTCTCCTCTCTTAGCAAGTCCTTTTAGACCACCTGAGATCAATGCTTAGATATTCATGCCGCGGTGGCAGGAAGGTGTTTGAAGGCTGCGAGACTGTAGGCCTCACAAAAGGGGACTGCTTTGATTTCCCAGCAAGGCTTTAGCGTAGATTCATTCATCTTTATTTCGAGACGGATGAGAGAACACCTTCCAAAGCGCTGTGATACACTGAGTTAACCATTTGTACAAACACACGCCATGTTGTGCCATGACACGTTTCCCCTGGACCCATTAGAATAGACTGTTTACTTGATTTTGCTATTGTATTATATTATTTGCATTCACGTTACCTGATGACTTGATGACGGTCTTGCTCTACGCAAAGTAGATAAAACAACTTCACAAATCCAACACAATGAAACATCATTATTTACCATGAAAGGTTACTTTTTGTAGCTTTATTGGTTTTTGCCAAGCTTTCAAAAAAAAAATATCTTTGAATGAATATATACTTGCTGTGTTAGTGAGGATACAGTACCAAAGTTGTTTATGTGGGACTGAATCAAAATTAACCACAGTGACCAAGTTCATCATTCATCTTAATGAAATTCTACTGCAATGGTGTCGATAAAAAGAAAATTCTTGGACACTGCCATTGTACTTTTAATGTAACGTTGCATGTGTTCAAACTGTGAGTGTGGTAGATTAAATACGGGGAACAGTGGAGATTATAGGACATGGGGATTTCCCACCTTGATTCAATTCAGGTGTCAGGTTTAATGTTGAACAATTGACTTAGGCTGGTTGTAAATATTACATGTGGAGACTATTATTCTGTTAAACCCAAAAACTAGGTGATATAGTTTGATAAAGGTGAATTTACACTGTAATTTTGAATAAACTAACCTTACTCTGCTAAATAGTGTGGTGATAAAAGGTATTCTGAGTAATAAAGCATCATTTTCATTTGGCTGGGGTTGTCACCGTAGAAAACATCTATTTCTGCGCAGTCAGGAAACGACTTCACCTGAGATTCACCTTTTCTTTTCACGCTCATGGGACATTGTTAGAGCTCTGTTTTCTGAGCAGCATGCAATTATCACCTAATTACAAACTTATCCATCCACACGTACTGTACCATAAACACACACACACATACACAAGGGAGTCATCACTCACACTCTCCATTAGAAATGAAATAGGTTAGCCAGGTTGTAACTAATCTCCGTGCTGGTAGAAAGTGATGGGGGATCTCTGATTTGTTTGTTTTGGCTCTCATGGCAACCACGGCCTGCGTCGCCCTCGAAGCAGGACTCAAGCACTAAATTAAGTAAGGATTACAATACGCATTAACGGACACTCGAGCAGATGCGGCACAGACGCGCTTGTGTTGACGTGTGCAGACAAAGTCTTTCACATGGGTGTGGAAAAACATAGAAAGAAGACAGATTAAAACACAACAATTTGACCAAAAAAAAGTAAAGGTAGGGATACCGTGTGTACCAAAATGAATATAAATGCCTTTTTTTGTGTGTCTCCATTCCAGGTTTCCTCACTGAACACCCTATGGCTGTACCCTGACAGTATCATCTGTTCAACCTCTTTCCTCCATCCCCCCCGTCCAGCTCCTTTCCTCCTCCTCCTCCTCAACCTGTGGCCTATTTATACCCTGGAGACTCAAAAGAGCCCATTAAAGCTGCGCAGACCTCTTCAGCAAGAGACAACAGGGAGCGGGAATCCGATAACACATGGTCGATGTCATCCCCAGCGACGCCTGCGAATAAGGAAAACTAAGGCTTTAACCGCCGGAGATTCTTGAAGTAGAACGAGACAGCAGCTGCGCGAAGCTCCTGATGGCAACCTGTCCCTGATCTTCCACGGTGACGACGACAGTTTGCAGCTGCAGCAGCAATTTTTGGATGGAGGACGGGAGGTTCTGTCCTGTGTGCAGGAGAAACCTCATTCATTACAAATACATTTCCTTATGGACTCAGTTGTCTAAAGAGCAATGAGACTTGGTCCAGGGAAGAATTTACCTTCCAAATAGCTCACATAACTCAAGGTAAGTCAATGTTTTTGTCCCATATGAATTTGGTCATATTTAATAACACTTAATCATATTGTGTATTAAAAACACCACAATGCAGGCATGAATGGAGAACAAATGTGTTTGCTGTTTAACCTGTTTTCATTTCACGTCAAGTAGGTTATGTGTGCTTTTTTTGTGTGTGAGGCTAATACTGCAGCTGCTGGGTACACACTGCGACAATGCGAGCTCATTCTTTAGTTTATAACAGTCTCACAACAGGGATCACATGTTGCAAATCCATGTATTGTCAATCTGATATCTGACAAGAAAAATAGATTTTAGACAGGCAGCACTATATCACTGAAGAATTTGTATTTCTTGTCACCCCGTTGTTTTTTTAGTGGGGCACTGGTGATTTTAAAAAGGCACTGGCACAATGCTTTTTGCAGAACACGGTCAAGAAATATGTACATATATATATATATATTTTTTTTTTTCCTTCATCTGCATCCAGTTCTCCACCGCTCCCAGCCATGAGCTAAGCCAACGCCACCCTGGGTGTCCCTGGCAGGATGACTGCTGTCTGCCCCTCCGAAAGCAGCCCAGATGGGGCCGAAGCTGGGGCAGGGACAGCAGGCACCGCTGGGAGTATCTCCGTTTCTGGGGCTGAGACCGGGGAGTCTAATGGGGACTCTGTCGGAGGTTCAGTGGGAGGCGCTGGAGTGAGCGCAGGTGGCCAGAGATACAGCCGCTGGAGCCGCCAGGACAGCTCAGACATCAACACAGACGATGAGGGAGCCACCATCCGCCGCCTCACCCCGCTGGAGAGGCTGAACCTGGATATGTGTCAGGATGACAGGTAGGGGTCACGACATGAAGCTGTACCAGTAAAGTAAGAAGTTACTCTAGGATCCCATTGGGTGATGTTTCTATTTGCTGTTCACCTACTGGGAGATAAAATTCTTACTGCGTCTTACTTTAGCGTGCCATGCTAATCAAGAATGATTATAAATTGATGATAAAATTATTATAAACTAATGCTACATCTGTTGTGTAATCTGGTCACAGGGTGGTCCGTGAGCTTACAGTGGGCAGAAGGATCGGCTTCTACAAAATACGAGGAGAGATCGGTTGTGGGAATTTCTCCCACGTCAAGCTTGGGATTCATGCCCTCACCAAAGGCAAGAAACTGCACGACAGCAGCAAAATGAAACTTTTATGTACACCAAGGAAAACAATCGGGGGAGTGGCCCTCATGTGGACTGTTGAGGTATTGTATAGAGATACAAGGCAGCTTTCCATCCATCCATCTTTAAAGATAAAAATCTTAGGTAAGCTCTAAATTTTCCTCCACTCTGGCTCTTTTTTATTAGATTTAAGTGAGAATTTGGCAGATGAGCTGTTTCCATCAATGGCCTGCAACGCTAACAAGCGTGTCCTTATGTGGCAATTCACTAACAAGGCGATGTGTGCCCGGCCAGGGGGCTGATTCAGCCACAAAGAGACAGACTGTCTGCTGCCCTTGAACAGATGGATTGATTAGAGATCTCCAGTTTCCTTAGCGACGGCTAAAATTGCTGCATGCCTCATCAAAGGCTAAAGAGAGGGAGGGGAATGAGTGTGTGGCTGTGTGTGTGTGTGCGCCTGTGTGCTATGTTTTTAGGATTATATGTACTGT
This sequence comes from Terapon puta, assembly GCA_028564955.1. Taxonomy (NCBI): domain Eukaryota; kingdom Metazoa; phylum Chordata; class Actinopteri; order Centrarchiformes; family Terapontidae; genus Terapon; species Terapon puta. The sequence continues at coordinate 19,056,913 of JAOXYL010000086.1, read as the reverse complement.
CTGTGCTGTGCTATGTGCGTGAGCGCGTGCGTGTAAGTGGTATCATTTAGTCCTCCAAAAACAATAAGAGCTGCGATGCATTTTGAATGCTCCTATTGAAAGCTATGTCACAAGCTGAAAGGGAGCCTAATACCAGCCTGAATAATGCATACTGACGCACAATTAGATATCTCAACACCATTTTGCCTCTCAAGAACTTTTCTGTATTCAGTTACCTGTAGTCTATTTGGCTTCTTGCTATGAATCATTTAACAGAATACAGTAAAGATATCAGCTGTTTGAATTTGATATATGTGAAGTATTTTGATATTTATTGGCTGTAAAATTGCAGACGTTTTGAAATGTGCTCTGTACTTTCCTGCATACACATTTTTAAAGATGATGAGTTAAATTTGACTCCGGGACAATCCAGCTAACTCAGCACTCTGCGTCCCTGTCATATTTGATCTTCAGCCGGATTCGACCCACCCCATCTGTGACCTGAAGTCACTGCGGTGTGACAGAATAAACAGAGCAATTTTTCTTCGTACAAAAGAGCAAATGTCCTTTTAAAAGTGAGAATTGACCCCCTGGGAGAACATAATCACGAAAAAATTGGCTTCTCAGGGCGGCTAATCCTCCATCAAATTATCTAGAGCAGAGCACCCGGCTCGGCCACTTACGGGAAAATTCTGCCTTTGCTAAGAAGATCCAGGCTCACATTTTCTCACCTCTAGCGATGTGAAATTTATGTAACGCATTGGATACTTCAGTTGTCAGAAATGCAGGCTATTTTAAAGAAAAAAGAGCTTTTTTAATCACGAGCGACACAATGGGGACACTTTGTATCTTTGTTTCTGAAACGTTGTGTTGTGTTACATGAAATGCCACTTTAAAGCATTTCTCTGAATACTTTTTGATGATCTGTGCCGCTGACTCTGGTAGAAAGAAATCATTTGTCAGTGATCATCTGACCTCAGTCTTCTTCTTCACCAGACAAAGTGGCCATAAAGATCCTTGACAAAACCAAGCTGGATCAGAAGACCCAGAGGCTGCTGTCCAGAGAGATCTCTAGCATGGAGAAACTGCACCATCCCAACATCATACGCCTCTATGAGGTTTGACTCATACACACACTCTCATATTGATTGACATACGAACATTGTCTGATCCCAAAGGGCTTTCTCAATGATCCCTGCATCCGGTCGACATCTGATACAGATCTTAGCGATTCGCTCTGACATTCGGGTCACCCCCGTGCTCTTCCTCACTCTTCTGTAGGTGGTGGAGACGTTGTCACGGTTACACCTGGTGATGGAGTACGCAGGCGGAGGGGAGCTCTACACCAAGATCACAACAGAGGGGAAACTTTCTGACAATGAAAGCAAGATCGTCTTTGCTCAGATCCTCTCAGCCGTTAAACACATGGTCAGTGCTATATCATTTTATATTGAAGTGGACTGTTTAAATAAAATAATAGACAACATATCAATCTCAAATTAACCCAAATAAGATTGAATTAAAGTTTCAATGAATTACTTGAGTTTTGGCCATTAAGATGACAAACTATACTGCCTGGTATATGTAATGATTTATTTTCATATATAGTATGGCCTTTTCTCTGCAGCTACAATGACCTTGTTTAATCTTGAGGGTGATTTAATCTGATTTTCTTGACAGTTTCTGTTAGTGCAGACTATTACACAGTATTGATTTTGCTGCTTAAATGGGATTTATCATTCCCTATGTCTACAACACATGTATACAATTTCTTTTAGACGTTCATTCTTTATCAAGACTAACATAAGTACAACATACAACATTATCATGTTTGTTGATGTCACATGGTTAAAGATCCCACTAGTTTAGACTCGTAAAAACACTAATATTACTTGTAATAATCATATTTGTGTAATATGTTTTTTTACATGAAGAGCTTCAGTCTGTGAATACATTATTCTATACAGTGACAGTCAAATGTCCAAATTAAGTAACGATGAACAAACCTCATTATCAGAGGGAATCACTTGGATTCAAACATAATAACTTCCACATTTAACTATATACATTTGTAAATGTTTTTTTCTGAAAGAAATCAAATTATACCAATCATGGTTTGCGTAACATGAAAAGTTGGGGGCACTTGCATAATGCGGTTTCTTCTTTTTCTTCCACAGCATGAAAACAACATCATCCACCGCGACCTGAAGGCAGAAAACGTCTTCTACACCAGCAGCTCTTGTGTCAAGGTCGGGGACTTTGGCTTCAGCACGCTGAGCCGCCGTAGCGAGACACTCAACACGTTCTGCGGCTCTCCGCCTTACGCCGCACCCGAGCTCTTTCGGGATGAGCATTATGTTGGCATCTTCGTGGACATCTGGGCCCTGGGGGTGATGCTGTTCTTCATGGTGACGGGCACCATGCCGTTCAGGGCCGACACCGTGGCCAAACTGAAGCGATGCATCCTGGAGGGGGCCTACGTCTTGCCCTCGTGGGTGCCAGATGCATGCCAGAGGCTGATCAGGGGAATCCTCCAGCCCATACCAATTGACCGCTGCACGGTGGAGCAGATGATGGGCTGCGAGTGGCTGCTCCCCGTGGACTTCCCGCGCGCCATGGAGCCCTTCAAACTAGACCCGTCCCACCTAGCAGAGAGCGATCCATCTGAACTCAAGGAGGAGGAGACGGAGGTGAAGGCAGCACTGGAGACTCTGGGGATCACCTCAGAACACATCCTGAACAACCAGGGAAAAGACTGCAGGAGCTCCATCACGGGGGTCTACAGGATCCTGCTACACCGCGCTCACAAGAGACGGGCTGTCGAGAGCATGCCCGCGGTCACACAGGTCGTCGGACCAACCACAACGAGTAAAAAGGAACGACTAAAAGTGTACCGCAGCTTAAGGCACACGTCTAAACTCTGTGTGATTCTGTGACAAAATACTCTGCTTTGCTCTGGAAATTAATTGACTTTATAGTCTGGGATGAGATTGCATGGATTTCATTAGAAATGCTAATAAAAAAAACAGCTTTTCAGTCAAGCAGTTTAAAATGAACTCGTGGTATATAACCCCACTCAGCTCCTGAAATCTGGGATTTCTTACTTTAGTATCTTTCTTCTAGTAAGTAAAATTAGTCTCTGTGAGAATGTTGCTGCTGATGAATCATTATTGTCTCCTTTTTGGACAGGGACAGGGACCTGTAATCCTCATGAGATTTGGAAATGTTATGGAATATAATTTATTTATGTAAACATAATGATGATTGGACAGCGCACATAACTTTTTATTTGGGTCATGACAGACCGAATGTTTATAACCCACATGTATTCTATGCTCAGTCTAACACCAAACTGAAACCTTATGAGAAATTAATGTAGCATAAATCTTGAGGAAAAGAATTAGCAACATTATGCTGAGGCGATAACATGGTGAAACATGCAGTTGATACATTAAATATGGTGTCTTTGATGTTTAATTGCACTTTTCTTCGATGCCTTAGTTTTCTATCATATAATGAAATAAGACAGGCTGGTTTCGTTATGCTCCTTAATGTTTGTGATGATCTGATAGAGATTTCCCATCTTACCTTGTTATTTGATGTATCTCTATGAGATGTTGGGCTGATTGACCTGAAAGACATTGCTCTTGTTTTCCTTGTGGCCTGATAAAAAAGGCAATAATTATCAATGAGCTACCAATACCAACACACCACACACCAAAGTTATTAATTTTTCATGTCGCAAAATCACGTTTCAGTTTCAGTTTTCAGTTTGGACTCAGGAAATTTAGGAACGAGTTCGAGTAATAAATTCTTTTTATAATTATCGGATGCCATGTTCATGCTCATATGTTGATTAAAATGAATTTAACATTTAAATGCATCAGTCTTTTTTTCATGAAATATGGTTTAAACATAATGTGCTTATGTGTGTTTTTGTAATATCAAATCCAATATACTCTAAAGTAATATATAATATTGCTGTATTCAACATAAAAAGCTAATGACAACACTAACAATAATTGTCATCACTCTCAGTAGCATTATTATTATTATTATTATTATTATTATTATTGTTGTTGTTGTTGTTGTTGTT
>JAOXYL010000086.1:19032451-19052738 GCA_028564955.1 Terapon puta | reverse complement strand
TTGTTGTTGTTGTTGTTGTTGTTATTAGTAGTAATAGTAGTAGTCTAGTAGTAGTAGTAGTAGTATTGTTTGATAGAATAAAAAGTACCGTTCATGGTATGGTATGTTATGGCACTGTACTACACTTCCCAGAATCACCCGAGAAAGCCCACGTAGCCATATCCGCTTTGACGTGATGACGCAATTTTTGCCTTGTTGGAAGGTGGTTTCAGCAGGATTCAGGAAGCGCTGTAGTACCGCCGAGGAAAGGGGGGAGACAGAAAGAGAGCCGGACACACTCACTCGGATGGTATTTTGTCTCCTGTCATCAAACGGTAGGAAAACTAACATGGACACTGACTTATGTTTAATGTTTTTCAGCGTGTTTAATGTCGCGAATGACCACGCCCTCTCGGTTGTACAGGATTTTTAAGCTAACATTAATTAGCTGTCTGCCTCTTCGATTTTGGCCTAAGAGGCTCCTTTCGTCTTGTCAGTGGAGCGAATCGTGCTGTGTATTTTTTGTCTGTTAAAAGAAAAGCTCATGAATCGTATTCCTCGTGTGTGTTCACAGCTGTGTAATCCAGCAGAAACTCGCTGCATTTTGACCTAAATTACTATGCTGCAAGACAATGCTTTTATTGTGCATCCAAAATGCAACCATGTTTTTTTCTTTTTTTTTTTAAAAATTTAGGAAGCAGTGTTGCATAGCATAATGTTTTTCTGCTATTAACTAAATGAAATACATCTTATTTTGTTTTGACACTTGATAATGTGTTCACATCTCGTGACAAAGGCATGCGGGGGCGTGGCTCGATAAAAGATGATGTCATGATGGGAACGTCGCGATGATGCAATGTGAAGCTTGTTTTCATGCCGCTTTAGTATACGTGTTGTTTGTAAAACGAAACATTTTTGCCCCTACATATTGTGGCTGCTGGAGCCATTAAGTCTCTACAACTAAAACAGTACCTACATGCACCTGCAGCCTCAGCGTGTTGGAAAAAAGCTCCAGATGATATTTACTAAACTTGTCTGTGGCACAAGTATTTCTGTAATACCACCACAAATTCTGTCGCAGGGAATGTCAACAATTTACATTTTATACTTGATATCTGACAGTTCAACACTGTTAAGAAATGCATCTCACCCTGATTTTCAGTCAGATGAGTTCAGAAGATTGCATCACTTCATCTGCAATCTTCTTTTTTTGTATTTTATTTCATCACAACTTCCCCAAACTCTAAATCTCTCAGTGGCTTGTTCAGTGTCTGACTAACAGTTCAAAATCCAAATATATTTCTGTGCATTCACAGTTGTAGAGAAGAGAGAAAAGTACTGACATACAGACAAATGGGATTTTTTGTTTTTGACTACAAAAAATCCCAATTGACTAATTGTTTTTTGGGAAACTGTATTACCACTACTTAACCAGTTATGAGGGTTAACTACATATGCAGGTATTACTTAATGCAGCCTATAAGACCAATAATGACAATAATAATATTGATAATAAAAGAGCAACAGTAATAACATTTAATTTATATCACAAAATTCCAACATCCCAGACTACTCAGACACCATTCATTAATTTCATACTTTACAGATATATGCTGTCATTCACAAATATGTAACTTAATATAAATGCTGCTGTTCTTATGCTGCTGTGTTGCTACAGATGTCAGTCACTGAAGAGCTGCCAGACATGGATGGAGCAGACCTGCTGGGGCTGCTATTCAACGGTGGAGAGGACGGATCCAATGAGCTGCTCTTCCCTGATGGGAATGGGCTGATTGAATCCTGGCTGTCGGAGCAAGATGTAAGAATTTCAGTTAAAAAGAGTTGATTTTAAGGTGAAGTTGGTTAAAGCTATATCCAAGACGGTATTTATCCAGTTTGCTCTATGACTTTTAGTCATATTTGCTAAAAGTGCCACTATCTCCTGAGAGTAATACAGCAAACCGATAATCTATGAATAAAATCAGAGTTCTCAGCCTCCATTTGCCAAGAATTCCCATACCCAAATCAAAACAACCAATCTAACACAACGTCCACCATGCATGTGCTAACAAACAACTGAATGACCAGGCAGTGGGAAAAGAACAGTTTGCTGGAAAGACAAGGAAGCAGAATAATAGTAATGAGGAAAAAGAAACTAAAAGGAATAAGAGCAATGATGAACAGGACTTTATTATAACTGACTGTCCCTTTAACTTTGGATGACTCAGAGTTCTTCTAATGTCTATATTTAAACACTTTCACTTTGTTTGAAATGTAGTTTCACTTAGTTCTTTAAAACAGTAATGTAGCATTGTGCACAAATATAACGGACATTTCCAAGGTTTGGACATGACATTATCAGAACAGAATCAGAGCCTGGTTGCCTCCCAACAACATGTATGCATTTTTGAGTGTAACTCTGTTATTTCCCCCTTGCCAGATGCTGACAGGTATGGATACAGAAGACTTTCTGTCCAGCCTGTTGGAAGGAGAGGACAACATGGGGACGTTCCCTCCCTCTCACTCTCCCTTGGGCAGCGACAGCGGCATTTCTGACGACAGCAGCACTGGGGCTGGGAACAACAATCTTCTGAGATGCCCGAGCCCCCAGGGCAGCGATAGTGACATCGTGCCCAGTCCCAGCTACTCCCAGCCCAGCCCGGTGTACTCCGACCCGGCCCCGGCCCCTGGAGAGCTGAAGACGGAGAGCCTGGAGGCCTTAACAGTCCAGGCGGATCACAGCTACTCCCTGCTGCAGAGCGGAGGCAGGGACACGGACATGCTGGAGAGCGTGAGGGCAGAGAAGCTAGATACAGATGTCTTCATTGATCTGGGTATGTGTTGTCCAGGAACTCTCTGATTCTGACTTCCCTTTGTGAGTTTTGTAGTCTTTGTAGGTTCTTAAATATTTTATAAGCTATTCACGTAATCCCTTGATATCCATTTACATCCCCTCAAAACACATTTAGATTTAGAGCACATTTTATTTTATGCATACATAATTAACTAATTAAAAACACACTCACTTGCCTGCCAAACGAGGATAGCATATTAAGTTTATTTCCATTGCGTTTCTCTTGTGTCAGATGACTTGGTGACTGAGGACATGGAAGAGGACATCATCGACGAGCTGCCTTGCACTTTGGCCATTGAGGACTCAACACAAGATTTAACTCAAGCCAACACAACAGACCAGGTCAGTTTCTTCCTCCTTTTGAAGAAGAAAGTGCCATTTTCCTCATTTAAGTCTGTAACGTGATTGCGTGCATGTGATGTTTTTCACCGAACAACCACAAATGTGTAACGGGTGATTAAAAAATCTTTGCCTTCTCCCCCTCTAGTTCCAGTTTAAAGAGATTGTGCTCACCGAGGAGGAGAAGCGGCTTTTGAAGAAAGAGGGAGCAACTATTCCCACGCACATGCCTCTCACAAAGGTAACCGATGCTGGGAAATGTTTGTTTACTGAAGCCGATGGTCGTTTACTGGAGCTGATGGTCATATTACTGAGCTCTTTTGCCAGATGTTGTACATTTTATAATGTTGAACATAATCAGACAACCTGCAGCTGACATGATAAGTATTGTAGCTCATTTTTGTGGCAATTATTGTACAATACTCTTCAACAGTGTAATCTATTTAATTCTTTTAGCCACATGTGAATGTTTTTATCTCTGTATAATAGCTATTTAATTGTTTGGGGGGGTGGTTGTACTCAAACTCTGCTTTTCCTGGATGAATATTCAAATGGATTTTCTGTTTGGTCTTTCTGCGGCACAGCTGCTGAGGGCTGTTATGTACACAACGTCATCTGTCATGTCAACGTTCTGGTGAAAGCCTCCTCTCTGTGTCACAGGCGGAGGAGAGGACTCTGAAGAGGGTCCGCAGGAAGATCCGCAACAAGCAGTCCGCTCAGGAGAGCCGCAAGAAGAAGAAGGTGTATGTTGATGGATTGGAAAACAGGTGAGATGAAGAGGCCAAGGTTTCATTTTTATTTCATTTCAGTTTCATTTCCAGTTCCATTTTTATTGTAAAGGATTTTCTTGGCAGACCAGAATATTCATGGTCAGAGTCCAGCTAACAGAGCTTTGGGACTGTCTGCAGTTTTCCATGAACTTAGTTGAACTTAATTTTGCACCAAAGCTTGGAAATGCTTGACTTGATAAAAACAACAAGGGCTTCACAATCAAAGCAATCTGACAGCTATTTGGCAGTTAAGCATTTTTTTAATAAAATTTAAAAATGAAAAAGGTTACCAAAGTAGTCTACAGTCAGCTGACTTTTTCTTGGTAACAGTACATATGAGGAATGGTGGCTACCATACCAGAGAACATGTACACGACGATTACATGGGACATCTGTTGGCTCCCTGTGACTTGTCATGCTAGCAGTGATTCCCTGGATGTGTCGATTACTTGTGTGTTGTTAAGTTTTCATGCTTGGCTTCTTACATCTTTGCACAAGTATGTTAATTACTGTATCATTGTCTACCACAGGGTAGCCATCTGCACTGCACACAACCTGGAACTGCAGAAGAAAGTCCAGATGCTTCAGAAACAGAACATGTAAGAACTGTGAGATTTTACTTCAGCATTTATATTTTATTACACGCACTTTATGTAGGAAGTGTTTCTGAGTACATTTGGCCTCTTCGTTCTTACAGATCCTTGATAGAGCAGCTGAGAAAACTACAGGCGATAGTGAAGATGTCAACCATGAAGGCCAGCACAACCAGCACTTGCGTTCTGGTAAATTTCATTTTAGCTCCTGACTATTGTTCTCATAACAAGTGTCAAGTTCTCTGGCGTGCTGCAGTATTTTTTTTTTACTGACTCTCCTTGGCTGTGCCCTCCAGGTGTTCCTGCTCTCCTTCTGTCTCATCATCTTCCCGTCAGTCAATCCATTTGGCGCAAACAAAGAACAGAAGGAACTCTACACACCCTCTTCCAGTGAGTCAACTCAAATTAAAACAGTCTCGTCGTTTGTTATAGCTCAACCTTTCTTGCCATGATAAACACAATTTGTTGAATTCATATTTTTTTAATCCTTTGTGTGACTAAGGTTTCATTAATTGCTTTCAACAATGTGGCTTTATTGACTCACCTTTGATGACCATTTCTCTTTCATTGTAACAGTCATCTCTCGGACCTTGCGCTCGCTGCCACCGGATAGCAAAGACGCCATATTTTATGTCGAGTCTGAAGAGGACATGACAGATATAGTCCCCCAAGTGCAGAACGTTAAAGCCATGTTCTCCGGCGGCCAGAAGAATCACACCCCAGACTACCAGGGTGTGGAGCAGCCTCACTCGGAAACAGGCGTCAACAGCAACTCTTCGGCAGACTTCCCCAGCCCCGCTCAGGCCGCAGAGATGGCGCCGGGGCCAGCCGGCGGAGTTGGAGCCCTGCAGGAAGGGTCCATCGACGCCGCGGTGGCTTCCCCTGTTGCGTACGAGGTCGCAGGATCCAAAGATAACTGGATAGACCGGAACCCCCCGTCTGTCATATTACAGCAACGTCGCTCAGACGAAATGTAGTAAAGTTCATCTATGTAACCAGTAGAGGGAGCCATATTCCTGGTTTACTTAACCAGAGGGAGGCATAAACTTCTGCAAGGTGGAAGGGGTAATTATCAGTAATTATAAAGATCATGATTAGTCTGTCTGTCTGTCTGTCCCTACTTTGCCCCTCTAACTACCCTCTGATTTACTACTGTTACTTCATTTGCACTTTGTTCTAATTTCCTTGTTCCAGTGAACAAAAAAAAAAACTGGAGAGATTTCTATATTTCCGCAGTGTAGACTACTTAAAGAATAGGGCATTGCAGCTATAATACAGGTGCTTGCGTTGCTGGAGGCCAAATGCTACTTGGGTAACTCTAAGGGCTTTGACCTTAGTGTACAAAGTGGTGCTGACGACCAAAATTTTATAATTTATTGGCACCACCACAGGAAAATTTGCAATGAATCAACAGTAGATTACTTCAGGAGAAGTATTGCTTGTAGCCATTATTATTTATCACCACATTCTAGGGAGAGCTCATCTGATGTCTGTCCAGCAGACAGACATTTATCAATAAGCTGTTTATGAATGACTCTCCCGTAATAAGCAATTGTGAAAAAAACGTAGTCCAGCAGTTTGCACAACCAACTAGCCAGAAAACATCCATCGCTTAGTAGAAGTTAGGCTGCTTGATTCTCATAGAGCTTGGTCGAAGCGGTCGACCATCGTAATGCTTAAGCCATTGCAGGACATTTGGCCATTTAGAAGACTTGTAAAGTTTGTTAGAATTTCCCTTGTAACAAGGGTGTCCATGCTCCTTTTTAATTTTGGAATGCTTCGTTTTACGTTGTACAGTAAAGAAAGAAAAGAAAAATGTCTGCAGTATATAGAACAAGTCACCGAACCCTTGACTTTTGTCACTCTTATTCTCAGTCTCCCCCTCTACAGTCTCCTCTTTTTCGAACTTCTTTACAAACTTGTCTCTGGTACAGTAATGCCTGTGTGCACAAAGTAAGGGGTTTGATATATTTGCTCAGTAAAACCGTGTTGCATTGAAATATACTTAAAAATGTAATGACCTGTTTCGTCAGTGAGGCATTTTTGTTATTATTTGTTTTTGTGCATTTCTTACGTTACCGTTGGTGATAAATGGAAACTTAAATTGTATTGGAACTGCTTTTAGTCGAACGATTCGACTGTCCATGAGATTTTAAATGTTGATCACGCTGAACAAATGCACTGACATTTGACATTAGTCCAAGAAGGGAATGTAAATACGCTTTAATGATTGTAGCTCTTCTGTACATTTGAACTCTTTATGTATAAGACATGTCTGGACCTCTATGATCATAAACTTTTTATAAATCATCAGCGTGTTTTTCTTGATCTGTTATTGAAAAAGGATCAGAACAACATCTCAGCCATAATGAATTTTTACTTTCTCTCTCAGTTTGAGGAGACTGTTTAACATATAAGGCCTATTGAAAGTCACCAATGCAAAAGAGACAGACAACAAGATGTATTGTGTTAAAGAACCCAAAGCTTTATTTATACGTCTTTGTAAGTTTATTTAAAATGCTCTCCTCTGTTTTAACAATCTTCATCCAATAAAGTCTTAGTTAACAGTCCTGCAGTGGCATTTTCGTGACATTTTCACAGACAAGTTAACAATGAGGCCCAACCCTGAGCTGTTTGGCACATTTGGCAGCTGTCACTGTTACAGGTTTAGGGAGTTAGGTGGCTTGTAGGGGAAGCTGTTTCTAATTTTTCCTCCACTTGGATTTTCACAGCCAGCCCGGGATTTCCCCCACTCATCCTCTTAGAGCAGCCGCAGTCAGAAGTGGAAAAGCCGGAAACTTCCCACAGCAGCTTCCAGATACAAAAGGGTTGATGTAATGAAGGCTGCGGTAGATTTTCTTGTTTATACGAATAAAAAAGGTACCTGTTTGGAAGACACAGGGACATTTTGGAAGATTTTAGGGGGCAGGCATGTCTGGGTCTACTTTGTGTCTGTAGTTTTTTTCTGTGTTTTTCCCCCGTCTTATTTACATTCCTGCTCTGTGGCTGGCCAGCAGCAGTTTGTCTGACTTGAGCAGCAGCCTCAGCTGTCGGTGAACAACAACAAACAGGAGGCCGGTGACTCACGAGCCACGAGTCACGCGCTCCAACCAACATGTTGAGACCCGTTAGTGCGCCTGGGGGAGGAGGCAGGTGAGGGGGGAAGATTCTCGAGGTCGCCGCACCCCTGAATGACCAGCAGGTGGCGGTGCGAGGCCACGTTTGTGTCTCTGCGCACGGCGGATGATGGTGAGGACGATTAGGTTAAAGGTCAGGCAGAGATCGTGCAGCCACCTTCATTTGCATTCAAACAAATGTCACAGCGGTTTGACTCATCATTTGAGGAGAAAACACCCCCCTCGACTGTTGCATTATTCCTGTAATTAGGCCCACTTTGTGGCATTTGCACCCCTATCTTGTGGTACTGATGTCTATCAGAGGTCAGGATAATCGTTTCTGTGTTTTTATGCTCGTTATTTTTCTCTCTCTCCGCGTCTGACTAATTCACGCGTGCCTCAGATAACAAACAGGCTTTATTAGAGTCCAAAGGCTGCCACGCTCACAGGTTAACAGACCTGCCGCCCGGTGCGTAAATACGCACGGCCCGCGGCATCTGTCGGAAAAGTGGCACGATGCCGAACGTAAACACCACGCAGAGACCCTCCGATAAGATTAAAAAAAAAAAAAAAAAAAAACTTGCCCCCCCTCCCACCCTCCACCCTACACGGCGCGTGGCGCTTTTCGGGAGGGGCCCCCAAACGCATCTGTCGGGCATCTGGCCACTGACTGGAGTGTGTGTGTGTGTGTGTGTGTGTGGAGGGGGTAATTAAAAGAGCTGGGGGCGGACTCCTGAAAAGCACCCCGGGGCAGGTGGAGGACGTGCAGCATTGTTGTGACACAAACTCTTTTCTCCTCCAGCCCCCCCCTCCCCCTCCTCTCCTCCTCTCCCCTCCTTGGAGAGGCGACACGCGTCAGCTGAAGTCAGGCTCGGCAATTAAGCATCGCCTTTTCTTTAAACCGGGTGGAAGAAAAAAAAAAGTGGCGTGTGCCGTCCCCGAGCTGCCCCCGCTCTGCCCCTCCTGAGCGCACAACAACGTTTTGGGTCAGGGGCGGATGGGAAAGTTTACAAAGCGCACGACAAGGCTCGGATAGAAAAGAAAAGAGGGGGGGAAAGTCTGGATCGGGTATATTTAACACGTTGGTGGTTCCCCGCCGCTGGGGAAGTCCGGGTCGTAGGAGCTTGTTCCAGACTTTATCTTGGAACAGATTCATTTCTCCGTCCGTCCGTCCCCCCCCCCCCCTCCTCCTCCTCTTCTTCTGCTGTTGTTGACGTTTCACCCCGCAGGTGTATCTGCGCGTTCCCTCTGCCCGGACTAAGGTGCGTGTATGTGCCATAACACCCCCCCCCCCCCCTTCTCCCCAACACACACACACACATTCAACCTCTCCTTTAGTTTTATAACTGCCATGTGAAAACTGCATTTGGCACATAACAATTATATAACCTACAAACACAGGGCGAAGGAAGCGGTGGTAAATAACAGGGTGGATAAACTGTGGCCACCTGTGATCATCATCATCATCATAATGCAAACAGCAAAGCGCATTGTCAGAGAAAATAATTGGGGAGGGGAGGGGGGGGGGTTGTTCTGAAGTTGTTCTTCTCAAATGTTATTCCTCCTTGTTTGTTCTCCAAAAGCGCGAGATGTGACGTGATTTATGCTTTTATAAAGTGTGCTCGTAAACATGCCACGGTGTGAGCCTCCTTCTTTGAGGAAGAGGAGGGTGGTGGGGGTGGGGGGTCGGGGGGTTTAACCTTCACTCGGACTCTGAGGGTCCGGGGGACTTTCGGCTCTGGTGATGTTGGATGTTGACAAGTCCGAGGAGGAATCATCGGCGGTGGGTGTATCGGCGGAGAGAGAGAGAGAGAGAGGAGGAGGGGGGGGGGGAATTTCTCGAAAGGTTGCGATCCTGCCCCACGTGGGGTTGTCAACATGCTCCGCGTAACGGCCCGCAGGGGGAACTTTTGCTTTCCTCACCCGGGGCCGCTCTCAGCCAATGGCGCGCGGCGCGAGCGGAAAGCGCCGCCCCGTCCGAGAAACTACGCCGACCCGCTATAAATCCTCCCACCGGCGCGCCAGAGCTCAGAATAAACGCACAGAGACGACACACGGCACGACGACACCGCTCCACAGTCGCTCTTCGCTGCCAGCCTCTCGATCGATCGCGCTTGGATTATAACTATGACTCTGGAAGAGATCCGCGGACAGGAGAACGCCATGGAAAACACAGACAGGTAAATATCAGAAACCCGGCGTTGTCGAAGCAGCTCGTCTCGTGTTTTTGTTTGGAGCTTAGTTTTGGAGCGACCTGTGTCCTGACGATGTGTCTTTTTTTTATTCTTTGTGAAGGGTGCAAAGTGCAGGCGCAGCCCTGGAGGAGCTGCTGGTCGCTGCGAAGAAGCAGGACTACCTGACAGTGGGGGTTTACGAATCAGCCAAAGTCATGAATGTGTGAGTATTTTCTGCATTTTCTGGGGATGTTTTAACGCATTTTTAAAAAAAATAAAATAAAACAAATCAATAGAGAGGATGTTATCTCACCACCCTTATTCTATCCCTGACAGTGACCCAGACAGCGTGGCTTTCTGCGTCCTCGCCACGGACGAGGAGTACGAGTGCGACATCGCCCTGCAGATCCACTTCACCCTCATCCAGGCTTTCTGCTTCGACAACGACATCAACGTGGTGCGCGTCAACGACATCGAGCGCCTGGCCGACCTCGTGGGCGCAGACGAGACCGGCGAGCCCAAGGACGCGCACTGCATTCTTGTCACGGTACGTTTCCTCCCCTTCCCCTCCCCTCATCCGGGAGCACCCACACGCAGACAGAGAGCCGGTGAATCACGCATGCATCATTGCTCTGTCTGATTCTTTTTTTAAAAATGCGCATGCTGGCATGCTTGTGTCTGCAACGTTTTTGGCTCTGCAGCGGGCGCTAAACGTCTCCTCTCTCCTCTAAATCTGCAGAGCCCCAGTGCCGACCCGTGGAAAGACCCCGCTCTGGACAAGCTGAGCCTCTTCTGCGAGGAGAGCCGCAGCGTGTGCGACTGGGTGCCCACCATCACCCTGCCCGAGCGCTGAGGCGTCACGTGCGACTCGACTCCAATGCTTCGCGCAGAAGATGATGAAAAGAAAGTCAAAAAGGGAGCTGTAAGCTTCAGCCTTGGGGGGTTGTGTCGAGCCTTTCTGCTTCACACGTCTGGATTAAGGGGATGTGGCTGCGAGCGTCACCACCCCCCCCCTGCACACCCTGCAAGAGCACAACCTTCCAGTGCATTGTGGGCACGTTGGTTCTGGATTACCCTGAGGGTGAGGGTTCAGCTTCAGGGGGTCAAGTGTGAACTGGGTCAGGTGTATGTGGAGGGGAGCGGAGAGCCCTATGGACACTGAGAAGGATTTCTTTGGACTGTACTGCAGAGTGCATGAAACGATGGGGACCCTTGCTTTAAGAAAAAAAGTCAAAAGAATAAAAGAAAAGGCAGTGGGGAACTGAGCAGAGGAGGTCACAGAGATGGACACTGTGCAAGAAATGGACATTTGAAAGTGCAGAAGCTGGGCTGGCTCTCATCAGACGGGGACGTGGAAGATGCTGGTCCAGAAGGAGGTGTCTGAAAATGTCAGAGTGGACTTAACCTTTCTTTACCAGTGCAGCCTTCAGGAAGTTCTTGGAATAAGCAGAGACTTTGCTTGCAAATCCTGATTAGAGCTGTGTCTGACACTTGGGACAATGATTTTTAGTGATGCAAATATGCAGATGAAACAATGCAACATTAACTTGAATTGTACTCATTTTTTACTGATTTTGTGAATAAACATTTTGAAAATCAACTCTTCTTGTCCTCAATGTCATTTCACTCTTTTTTTTTTATTGTTCGCTTCACAGACACCCGTCAGACCTTTTAGGCTAGCTGAGACTCTGCAGCGTGTAGGAAGTTACAGCAGACTGCACAAATATAGAAGTGTCAGGAAGCGTCGCACGACGTCAGCTACTGGGTGAGAGAGGAAAAGTACAGAGTAAAAAGTAGGTGGCGGATGGAAAGTTGGGTGCTTGTAAGAGAGGCTAAAAGAAAAAAGAAGAGTGGAATAGTTACAACACGATGATGCTTGTGACATGTGCTCTTTCCCGGCACTGACCTTTTACTGCTCGTAGACCAGCTGCCTTGCGCGACAGCTTGCACAATCGCTGCAGCCAGAAACAAGGCCAAGGCTGGGGGTTTTGCAGGAGAGAGCTTTCTTTTGTTTTCTGTGCACATGCAGCTGAGACTTGAGAGGTCTGTGTGTCACTGAGTTTTGTACATCCAAGTGGAAATGGGAGTATCAATAACGTACATTTTCTTTGCAGTAGAGTGCTGAGGTTAAACTTTACACTTCAGATCAGAGATGCCCCGTTTGAAAGTCTGCAGCAGTACACACACAGCTTTCATGCATGAAGGCACAGGTTTGATAAGTCCTTCCAAAATTCATGCAAACACTATGCCACACATGGTAAAAGCAATGAAAAGTGATACATTTTTTATTCCTACACCCACTTCCACTCGCACCATATGAAGTTGAAGCTGAGCTTTTAGCAGAATGGGGGTCAACATGATCATCACTGGCAGGTAAGGGGAAGTGTGTGAGTGTTGCGGTCAACCCAGAGCTGACAGTAAAGCACGGCCCACATCAAAGAGATAGCAGACTTCAGAGGAACTCATCTCTCCTGTTCTTCGCAGCGCCTCGGTCTCCAGCCAACCGCTGGTCATACCCTGCATGTGTGCACGCCTGAACACACAGGTGCACACGAGCGCGAATGAATACGCGCACCTGTACACACACACACACACTTGCACACATCATGCTCACAACCGTACACACACATGAGCCAGAGAGGCAGCTTTTCTCTGCTAAGACTGATCTCAGGTAATTGCTCAGTATTCTAAGAACAGAGGAAGCAGACAGAGTTACAATAACGGAGTTGCAGAGAAGCTATAAAGGGACTTTCCATAGGCATTAACGCCTGCCTTAGTAAGCACATGGTACACTCAAATAAGTTACCATACATGCTGACAAAACTAGTCATTTTCTTACATGAGCTGTAAAAACTGTAGTTAGATTGGATGGAACAGCCATTGTGAGACACTGATATGAAGACCAGTGTGATGCTGTGATGACTATTTGCCTGCGGCTGCAGCAGTCTGTGCTTTCTCCTGCTGTGATCGAACATGATGCCTCTGTCTGAGTGAAAATTGAAATACAATATCTCAGATACAGTGAGTTATGCTATTACCTCTAAAATTCCCAGCCAACTTCGCAGGAATGGAAAAGAGATTTTTTTTTATTGAGCAAATCTTTCCACAGACACCCAAAATGTTGAGGGATTTTTGTCTATGCAGATTAGTGTTCGTCATGCAGCCTTATCTTGTTTTCTGCCATGAAAAAAAAAGACACTACGACCAACAATAGCACGGGCGATCGTGTCTAATCTTGACCCATTTTTGAAAAAAGCAATATTCAATGTCCCAGATAAGAGCGATTTTTCCAAAAATGTAAATGTTGACTGTTTTATTATGTGCGCTGCGTAAACAAAGCTCACGGCAGTTACCAGTGTGTGCTAAGTGCATTGTTTGGCAAAATCCTTGACCTGCTTTGGAGTAGCATTGATGATCTTTGTGATACATAAGGCTCTCCTTTGTGCAATCCAAAAACTAATTTCTCCACATCTGCATCACTTAGACCTCCATTATCGGCTATCTCAGCCCTATTGTCTGTCGCAGCAGCTCATGCAAGCGCTATGCAAGACTAAAAAACACAACAGCATGCCTGTTTGTTTTATGCTATGCTCCCTCAGGCTGCAGGTGTATGTGGGCCAGCAGAGGAAAAAAAAAACAGGCTACTGGAAGTGGTTCCTCGCCTCTGTCACTGTTCACAAACATCTTCTCCCTGTGTTGGCTGATGTGTCAAAGCCTGGAGCAACAGTTCAGTCTGTCGAGGCAGACCGACTGTCTGCACGAGGTCTGAGCCAGAGATCTAGAGCTATGATAGACTGATCAGGAGGGAGCGGGACCAGACAGATGTGTGCTCTGACTCGGAAACATTAGTGTGTTCAACTGTGACACGGAGAGATGGTAAACATCAAGCAGCAGTATACAGTGCTATCCAGGCTGTTTTTCCCCTTAATTTCACATAGGGCAAACCCCAGACAAAATATTCTGATTATCTTTGATGGATCTGTGAAACACACAATTGACGTAATGAAATGGAATAAAAGAGTATTTGACTTTGTAACTTACTTTCCTAGAGGACATGTTAAGAAGTTGCGATGTGAGGGTTGGTACCATGAAGCTGATGCCTGCAGCTGTTTAGCTTAGTTATAATGACTGGGAACAGAGGGAAACACTTGGCCTTGATCTGTCCACAAGTGACAAAATCTTCAAATTTTTACACAAACATAACTAATCAGCATGTTATACTTTTGTTTAAACTGTAGCAAAAAGACACAGGACTATTTATTGGCCGGATGCAGTGACTGTGATGGTTTCCTGGCAATAACAAAACGATGAGTCTGGCTCCAGTTTCATATTAATTGTGAAAATACAAGGGTGATATCAATCTTCTCACTAAGAAAGTGAGTAAGCTTGTGTACCAGACAAATGTTTTGATTGTTGACTATTTGTAAGCTTTATTAATGACGAAAACATGGTTAGAAACTTGAGAAGAAGTCAAAATTAATGCCACAGCAGTGCTTTTGTTCGTTGCTTTGCCCAGGCTACTGAAATCAACTCAGTTGTTCCCTCCATGCCAATATTTCTGGGTTTGTTTTCAAAATATTCACTACATATTTCATGAAGGGCTTCAGCCTCCTTATATTGGATGTACTCGAACAAGCCGGTCAAAGGAAAAAAGCAAATGTCAGGGAAAGTTGGTAGTGTAACATCTAATATTCTGCCTATAGTTAAAGTTAGGGGTCTCTGAGTTATATGGTATTGGTTTTGTATACACTGCTTCCACCGAATTCTGAGAAGGAATGACATACACACTGTTAATATTTCTGATGTTTATTTAAAGCTGCACAATTTGTCCTGCCGTGTTATGACACCACATAATGCTCTCTGTTATGACGGACTATTTTAACCCCAGTGAAACGTTACAGTATGCGTTTCCATATTGGGATGTAATTCCCAGACTTGTGGTTCAACTGTAAATGCTAAGCGCTTCAGAGGGACTTTGGTAGAGTGATACCCCGCCCTTCCCAGAGCCATTACTTTCATGGGGAGCTGTGGTCCCATCTTCCCATTCCCTTCTCCATCTCACTTACAGTAACCACAGCAAGATGAGATTACACCATGAGCTGGCAGGCAGCATCCCTTCTCACCCCACCCAGCTCAGAGTCTCTCTCTCTCTCTCCCTCTCCCTCTCTCATGGCTAGATTGGTACCATGAGCTCAAGGCCCAGCTGGCTCTGGCAGGCAGCGGTAGAGAGCGAGATAGGTGGATGGCTGGTGTCGGGTGTCTCTAATCTAAGTATGTGTCATTCACCGGAGAAAAGAGCTGCGCCCTAGCTGCTTCTGGGTGCTCCTGCTCTTGCTCAGCTTACAGTGAGCTCACTCCTCAGAGGGCGTGCGGTGAGCCAGCACAGTATGCAAGTTTCAGAAGTTCTTAGATTCACGGCGCAGGGAATTTCTCATCGCCGCGGTGGCTGAGGCGATTCCAGCACAACGACATGTACACACACGGCGAGGCTGCTGTTTGTGAAGAAGTCGCTGTCAGTATGTCAGTATGACATTATGTGAGTGGTTTTTGAGTTTTGTGGTTGCGGTTAAGCTTAGGTGGCTGTAAATTTTGAAGCGTACACATGTGCGTGCACGCGCACCCACTCACACCTACACACACACACACACACACATGCACCTGGACACCTGGGATGACCGCACCACAGTAGGAGGGATGAGGTCACATGATTCAAACTTCACAGTTCACAAGAAGTGATCGCTGTTGTCTTTCTGCAGAGCCTATAATCAGTGTGTGTAAAACAGCTGTGTGTGAGCCAAGGGGAGGGTGACCAGGTTACAAACACACTCACACACACACACACCTGACCTACACTTAGAGATTCACTGTGTCCCCTTGGGGGGGTAGAGTGACACACACAGCAGGTCATTGCAGATGAGATCATGACACACACTTAACTGCTGTTAATGTGATATACTACTTTTGGCTCTCTTGGGTAAAACCAATGAGACAATTGTGTTAAATATAATAATGAGGCATCAATAATAATAATAATAATAATAATAATAATAATAATAATAATAATAATAATAATAATAATAATAATAGCTGGGTAGAAAGAACAGCTTAAAAGTCTTCTTATAAATATTCCCTCAACTACTTTTGCAGGATCCAATCACTTGACTGTTTGTTTTTAAATGGGTACGTCGGCATAAATTGCCCAGGGATTGCATCAGGGTGTTTATTCAGTGGCAACTGAATGGATTGACTGGATAAAATGTGTGATTTCTGAGCACAGTGTCTATATTTTGTAGCACAAACAAGATTATTTGTTTGCCCTCGTTGCCTTTTCGCAGCGAGACTCTGGTCACTGAGGATTTATTGGGAAAATATCATATGATAGCCACGATAACAGCGACCTTAAATAAACCTCAACAGCTAAACTTAGGTCACATGGTCTAAAATATGATCCCGCCTCATTGCATTTCACATGAAGGTAACACCAGCACAGCAAACATGCAAAGTGCCTCAACATGAGGAAAAACTCAGGAGTAAACAAGTAACCCTCTCGAGCAAAACAAGAATGTGACCACAAGAAGAGATATGAAGCCAAATGCATTGTTCGAATGAGGCTGGGGCTTTGGACCTGGGCTCTTTACATAAGCTGCAATGAGATAAGTGTAAAAGGCAAAGGCTATTTCAGGACTCCTGAAACAGCTCAGAGTCTTAAAGTCTCACCTGGTTTGCTCTGGCACAGCACAGAGAGCAGTTAGCAAATAAAAATAGAAAGAGAGCCCAATATAGGGCCGAATGCCTTAAGATGAAGTGTGTTATCATTCCCTAAGGACCATGGCATTTAATGAATGCAAGAATGCATCTTAGCTCTCGCTCATTCTTTCTCTCTTATCCACTGCCCGCCTTCTGGATTCTGTTCATATTTTCTGGTTTACTGTGGCTGCCAGTCTGGCTGAGGTTGGACAAATGCTAAGTGATTTGCCAAATATGGGGAGCAGCCCGTAACCTCGGCGGGGCTGACACATTACTGACATAGCTGAGCTTATCCTTCCAGAAGCACATGTACTCGAAGCCTTGCCAGGAATCCCCTCTCATAGCCAGCGATCCTCAAGCAGAGCAGCAGGCCGGAAGGCACGGCCATAGAAGTGCAGCTCGGCGAAGAGGGGCGGCGAGCGCCACTGCCCACGCACAGACAGACACACAGTCATACAAATAAATAAAATGTGGGGAAGTTGCAAGCTATTTGCTCATCTGATGATGGAGTCTCAGCTCCGCCCTGGCATGCAGACAGAGAAGGCAGACTGGATGACCGGTGCGATTTCAAGGGTAGATAGAGAGCGTAAAAAGGCAAGAGATAGACACATTGCACGAAGGGTGTAAATTCCAAATTCCATGGCGCTGATGTGTACGATTATTTCAGGCCAGACAAAGTAGTATCTGAAATAGCATCACTCTCTTACTCATGGGGACTGTTTCATTCAAGCGCAGCATTGGGACATTCACACATGGCACCATTCATTCTGTGCAAGCAATCATTTGAAACAAATAAAAAGGAAAAACAATGATAGTATCACGCTATGGCCGAGGTTTATGGAAGTTCACGGTGCTTTGGTGCAGCCAGTGGAGAAGTGTCAAGGCGGCATGACATTTTTTTAAGAGAGAGGGTGAGAGAGAGATAGGCAGAGAGAAAGAGAGAAAGAGCAAGAGCAAAAAGTAAACAGTGGGACTGCCAGACTGCCTCTCTGCCTGCGGTGCACATGCTAATTAGAAACCTCGAGAGAGAGGGTGAGCAGCTCAGGGACACGGCCTGCCACGAACAAAGGGAGAGAAAAGGGAGAAGGAAGGGAGAAGGAGTGGAGGCCAGACATCAGGATACGAAAGAAAACATCAGATAAAGAAGTGAAGCAAAGGGCGGAGGAGGATCCCCTCACGAGGCCTTGTTTGCCTGCGCTGTGTCGTCACTCCATTACAGGTCAGGGTTATTAGGGGAATGATGATGCAGCAGCTCATCATGACAGCCATGACTGCACAAACAGGTTGACTTTCTCTCAAAACATGTGTGTGTGTGTGTGAGAGAGAATGTTCAAAATGAGTTACCATGGACAGTGAACTCTCTCAAACCGTGCACACACACGCATTATATACATACACCCGAAAACAAAGGCATGCAATAACCTCGGCAACCACAACATGTTTTCAGTTCTCCAACACACATGTGGGGCTTGCATGTTTTCTCAGGAGTGAAAACAGAACGCGCTCCTTGAACCACCGAGGTATTGCATAACAACGTTAGATCTGGGCTGACTGACCATGTTCTTGGCAACATATCTTATCTCATGTTGCCTTTACTCCACCAACAGCCTCTGAAGACTGCAGATCAAAACAAAAGGCAGCTGGCTGCATGTT
This sequence comes from Terapon puta, assembly GCA_028564955.1. NCBI lineage: Eukaryota > Metazoa > Chordata > Actinopteri > Centrarchiformes > Terapontidae > Terapon > Terapon puta. Next base: position 19,034,513 of record JAOXYL010000086.1, on the reverse strand, counting down.
CGTACTCTTTTCCTTAACTGCCAGCAGCAAAAAAGGAGGAACGAGACTTTGTACAGCTACAGGTAAACATGGCTCATGCATGACTTTTTTGAACAATAACACTGTGAATCGAGAACAAAAACACTGGGAGAAGTTCAAGTCTCTTTCATGCATGAGAGGACATTTTTAAGTTTGCACAGTGAAGCACCCCTGTACAGAATTTCAATTGGTAATTCATCCCAGAGGATGATTTGAAAGTGCAATTAGAATTTTGCACAGGGCACAAAAGGAGAGCGAGCGAGAGAGAGAGAGACGTGTTTTTCAAGGACTTTTCAAGGGAGTGATGCAATTGCCCCGCTGCCTTGCACTTGGGTTCTTTTTTTTTCATAGCAACATACCATACTTAACCCAGTAACACACTGAGGGTGCATGGCAACAGTGGTTCAGTTCATCCCGCCTCCTCTCCCAGTCTCCTGCCTCTGTACCTCTACATTTACCCATGCCGTCACGAAGCAGATACCTTTGCATCCAAACAAGCCCAGTTTGTTTGTGTGGGTGCACTGTCATTGATGAAAAACAAAAATAAGCTCTTTTTGTTTTGCCGGTGTTACTTAATCTGCAGGGATGGAGGGACAGGCAGAGGGAGAACGGGAGAGGGGGGAAGGGGCTGTGCTCCGAGGCCCCGGGTACCAGCCAATCGGAGGGCAGGATTAGCTAGAGGCAGGCATAAACACGGGTTGTTGCTGTTGGTAACAGAAATGCGATTGGTTGTCGGAGGGCTCTTGCTCAATGGGATAGGTGTCTCAGTGTGTGGGTATTTTGATCACTGGTATGGATGTGTTTGTCTGCTGTTATGTTCTTTAATAACCTTGTTATTCCTCCCTCCCCTTCTGTTTTCACTTCCAGAGGAGGACTTTTGGGTCCAGTCACTGAGGACATACCATAATAAAACGTCAGAGCTGTTATGCACCACTGTGTGCTAAATCTCCTGAACTTTGGTTACCCTTAGCTGCTGTCCTGCAGAGGAAAGGCCACATTGTGCTATCTAGGCCGCAGAAATAAACACACACAGCTGCACAGAGGGCTGGACTTCCCGTTAAATGACACGATGAGAGGAAAGTTGTGACGCCGGAGGACAGGTCACTGACACTACTGTCGTGCACAAAGCTACTGCACCCGCTGACCACGCAGACGCTGGTTACCTAACAGAATGTAGTTCATAGCCTGTTTTTGTTGCTTTCTGTAAAATCTGAGCTCAAATTTGATAAGTCCACGTCATGAAGTCACACACTAACAGGATTTCCACGGCTGCAAATATGCAAAATCCTGACAGGCAACAGAAGCCCATGTAATACTAGAGGTCGGTGTGCACCCAGAGTCACACTCTGTTTACCACAGAGTCAGACGGAGCACACAGCGCCGCACATGCCGGCTTTGTTTACACGCGGTTCCTTCCTGAAAGGGGCGGCGCCACACAAGCCGGCATTCCAATGTTGCTTTGGAGACAGGGCTCCCGCTGCAGCCAATGGGAGCGCGGGGATTATGACATGTGTGTTTTTGTGTGTGAATTAATCAAACTATCTGGCAGCGTGTTGACAGGGGGGAGATTTTTTAATCAGCTCACTCAAGGAAGAAAACACACTGGGCATTAATACTGGGATCAAACAAACGCACGCCGCTAAACCAATTAAGAATCAACAGTCTAATCTACAACGATGAAGGGTTATGAGGAGTGCATGTGTGTGCGCCTCTGCGTGCCTGGTTTTATTTGTGATAAATACTGAGCACACTCCAGAAGATTGCTCTGACTTTTGTGGTGACAAACACGTTTTCATCATTTTCATGTCTTGACCTCAGGGGTCTCCTCGAGGCCGTGTGCTTTTTTGCATGAGCAACTGTCACACTGTAAGTCTCATCCGCAGTGTGTGTTTTTGTGTTTTTGAGTGTACGTGTGCCCACGTGCATGTTTTCCCTTATACAGCTGTTATTGTTATGACGGAGTCTGATTGCTGGTTCTGTCACCTGCCTTGGGTCCCTTTTACTGTCACAATGTCATTGTCTTCCAGTCAGCACTCACTTTATC
>JAOXYL010000086.1:19003267-19013510 GCA_028564955.1 Terapon puta | reverse complement strand
TAATTAATTGTATCATTTTTCTTTTAATAAGAAATGAAAACGGGTCCCACAGACCCGAACACCACACAAGGGTTAAACTCAAGACTGCACTTCAGCGGGTCCCCGGCAACACACCCGCCGAGTCTGAAGTCGATCCCACGGATGGCTGTCGACTCCCCATTCATTTAAAATAAGATATTACCGTGAAATGAAACAGAAACCGGTAGTTTAACATTTTGCAGCTCAAATTCAGGGTTATTACACCGAAAGTACCAAAATTGCTTCCATGTAATAAGACTTTTACATGTAATTTGCGCAGTATTCTCGTGAAACAACAGGGAATGTTTGAAACACAAGGAAGAGTGATAATATGATGTTGAAGAATTTTTAAAGTTTTGCATTGATCATTGAAGCTGATAGGTCACCTACAATATTGTAATCAACCTATATCATTTCATAATTATCATGTTATTACCCAATTATCTGGATATCACTCAGTTTTACAGTGAAAGTATTTTGTTATGTTATTGCTGAAATGTTATTACACCATTACTTAATACTTTCACACTGCCCACTATAATACCAATCTGTTAACCGTTTTATTATTTTAGTAATCACACAGTATTACTTCATTGTAGCCTGTTTATTATCAAACTATTACCCAACTATTACCATGTTATTACAGTGTTGTGAAATAAGCTGCTGCCAGTATTATCATTATAACTATTATGGTCTAGTCGTTCATAAATCGCCACTGGATGGAAAAAGTCAGACGATCAATCTGAACTGTATTTGCAGAGGCAATCCTGTTGCCAGCTAAATCCTGATTCGCAAACACCTGCTCATGTGGATTCAGAGGAGAAAAAGTACCACGGCTACATGAGCATAATACATGATTCATCCTTCTAATACAGTTCTGTTGTCTGTTGTTGCTGCTGTTGTCGTGTTTATCCAGAAAGAAGCTCAAGTTAATTTGATTAAGTGGCTGGCAAAAACAACATTGTTTCAAACAAAAACTGATTTGTGAATGAAATGCATCTTGTTAATGAAAAACTCCAAAGGGGACAAACGGGAACATGTAACAGGTGCATATGAAATTCCAGTGACTCATCAGCACCAGAAATACTCCTCTATTTCTGAACCGTTTGGCTATGAATAAAGGCAGTGTGTTGCTTCTTGATACTTCCTGCGATGCCACCCTGGGGGGAAACAAATGTGGATAATAAAAGAAGAGCTTGCTTTAGGGGAGTTTTGTTATTTTTCCTCCTCGTGGCAGAGAGTCATGGATGCATTTTTTGCCTCCACAAAGAGGCGCGAATGCAGATTGTTGCTGAATGTAAGATGGAAATGTTAGAGTAGCTTGTCTCAATTACTAGCTTCAAGCTCAAGCCATAAAGTAATATACCTTTTGCGTCACTGAGGAGTTTTGCTGGGCTTGATAAACTGCAACTGTATTCATTAAAACCCCTGTCTGGAAATATACAACTGACAAACAAGAGTTTTCTCCCTGTGCTCCTACTCCTACTTCAACTCCCCCCAATAAGCCTCCCACTGCCCTCCTCTCATCCTTTGCTGTGACCACTGCCCACTTCATGCTGCCTCATCTCCCTGTCATACTGTTGAACCACACAGTCAGTACCAAAGGACAGCTCAGCCTCTCAGCATTGTGACTGACAATACACAGAAGCACCTGAGTGACATGACTTGTACGTGCTGCCGTTGATCATGTGACCCCATGTGACAGCGATGCCGGGGTAAACAGCGGTGGTCCCCTGAATCACACTAAACCATACTGTGTGTATGGTTTAATTAGACGTGCCATTCTTAAGAAATCTTCCTCAACAGGCCCTTTGTTTTGCTGTGGAGTATAAAGTGGGTGGGAGAGTAAGAAGAAGAAGAAGAGAGAGGACGAGGAGGAGGAGGAGGAGGAGGACGAGGAGGAGGAGGAATAAGTGGAGGAGAGAGTTGGCAGGATTGTGCGAACCTTGAAAGCAAACAAGCTCTATGTGTGCATGCGTGGGGGGTATTATTTCTCATTCTTGGGGAGGGGGGGGGTCACTCTTACCCCCTACAAACATTAAACTGTGAACAAGGGCCACTCCTCGCTCTGGAATCGCTCCAGACGGCCTCGTAACGGGACCAGTTCTGGGTCCTGGAGTATCTGTTTTCTGACGCAGAGAGGGCAAAACCAGGCCGCTGAATCTGGGCAAAGTTTACGCTGTTCCGCTGCTAATCAAGGCCTTCACCAGCTGATTATCCAGAGGACACAGCCAACTGCTCTGTGGGGCCCACACAGGGACACCAGGTCCCACACAGTGGGGAGAATGAGTGCGATAAAGTCACACACGAACTGACGCATCATTAGCAGCCATGCGCAAACACAAGCACGCACACGCACACACTGAGGGGGATTTGCCTCTGGCCTCCAGTGGGGGTGTTTCTTCTACAGATGTGTTTGATGTTCTCTGTTGCCTTTTGTTGCATCAGCACAAGGCTGCCTTTGTATGCCTGGTGCACAGTGCTGCATAGCACCAGCGAGGCCTGGACTGTAGCACCAGCAGGCTTCACTGACCATGGGGCCTATGTAGGGCAATGTAATCTGGGTCACACAAGGAGATTAATGTAGGTGAATTCAGGACTCAGCCGCTGACTCTGTCACTTGCTGTTTTCTGCTGAACATGCGAGCTGTGTGAGATCGGGAGATCGCACCTACTAATGAGCATGTGGGTGTTTGCTTCAAATAATTCTCCATAAGGCGCGTGTGTCTAACACATGTGTGCAGAATGTCATGAAGAAGTTGAAAATTGCACGTTTAGAGACCAAAGTTTTTTTCTTGAAGTGAGAGTACCACTCTTGATAAAAAAAACTACTAATAATAGAAAAAAGGAGAGTGTTTTCAGTGGTTCACAGAAGTGTCAAAGATTTCTAATAAACGGGCTGTTTTCAGCTTGTGCAAGTAATCCTGTCATGAAGGAGACAAATCTTGTATGTATATAATCCAGTATATATGTGTGTTTGCCCACGCAGTCGAGGAGGACTTCTCTATTTGCAAGAAAGCAAATAAGCCCCAAAGTTAGTCTGCTGGGAGGCTGCAAGGCACCGGGAAACTCCAGGAAGTCGTTGTGTCTCAACAAGCAATGATCTGGCGCATTACTACTCGTAAAACCTCAGTCTTCACCATGACCTCATCGTGACCTGAACTATAGCTGCTAAGCAGATTTTTTTTGTTTACAAAATGCAAGAGTTGAACACAGTTATTATTTGGTGGCACAGGGTGACTGCTTGTTATTTCCCAGCAAGATTATGTTTTTCTCAGCACGGCCATGAAGTAATTTACGTATTAATGGTTACAATTAGTAACAACAATAGCAAAAGAGCCCAGTGCCAAATACCAAGAGTTGGCACCCGCCACGTCTCAGAGGAAACAATGTGTAAAAACATCACACATGGTTTTATTCATTTTATTTTTATTATTTCTTTTAAACACCCTGGACTTTGTCATAATCCCCCTGCTCTGCTCTGCATAGTCAAACAATCCTTTAATAGATTCAGCCCCCAAAAGGGCACAGTGTAACCATGTGGATGTCAACAACACAACCGCCACATCAAAGGCCACGCGCCAGAATACAGTACATCCCTGAAAACAAAAACAGAGCAATGCATCCAGATACACATGTTTACATATTGACACATATGCAATCTCAGGGGATCAGTGCTCTCTAAAATCCCCCTGGGATGTTTTTCACAGCACGAGCCAGCGGCTGAACGCCCCCCCCGAGGATTTATGTGTGCGTGTGTCCGTCAGCCGCGTGTGTGTGTTTATGTGAATGACAGAGTTTGGAAAAAGACAGAGAAGTGTGTGTTTGGAGAGGTTAGTCTTGGCACGCATAAATATGGATGAGGAGATCAACATGTTGGCGGCTAGCTGGGGGTGATGTGAGCCTGTTTTTGACTTTCCCTTGGCCCTGTAGGGGATCTTTCTTCGATGTATGGCATAAACTTTCTGCCTCCTTTGTCTGCCTTTGTCTCTTTTGTGCTCCTTCAGACCCTCGATTCAAATTAGTTCCCAAAAAGCAGAGGTAAAATCAGCCTTCCCTGCTCTTACAGTACCCCAGCTGGACTCTTATTCTCAGAAAGTTTTCATATACAAGCCTTCTAATACACATTCCTCTATGATTCAATCCAACTATTTTCTATGGTTGCCTTCATAACATTTCTATGCCACGACTGCTATTTTTCCATCTTCTCTTTCTCATCATTTCTAACTTATTGTTCCCATTTTTCCCACCCGCTCCATTTCATTTATCTCAATCTGTGCATCCTTCAACCAGGAATATGGTAGTAATGTATAGCAGAAGGAATTTAAGCATTTACTAATCTGTCATTGAGGGATTACAATCCCTAGCCACCATTTATAGATAACCATATGGAAGCAACAGATCATGTCATGGTAAACATCCAAAGCCTGAACAATAGGATTGCTCCTGTTTCTTTACGTCTTTGCAGACAGTTTCAACTATGATTATTTCGAAAAGCCAGCTAAGTGAGGAATCACATGGTAGTGGCCCCCGTGTCTTTGCGTGAGAGAGATGTTATTTTATCCGCCTGATTTTCTTTTGTCTTTTCTAAATCTCCCCGGTAGGAAACGAGGTTGGGCCGTAATGCGGGCTGAACCGTCCCATTGTTTTTTAAATTGTAATCTTCCAGCTGAACCAAAGGAGAGGAGGAGATAACGAATGTATGGAGATTAACACATGCGGCGGCTTAAAGTTAACGATGCCTTCCACAAACCTGCAGGCAAGTGAGGCCGAGGCTGTCCCCGTTGGTTTCTTATTTAATTTGCTATGTGAAAAACAACACGCAGGGAAATGTCAAGAAATTCTTAAAGACATGGTATCATTTGTTCTTAGTGGTAGAGATAGTGATAGAGGAAGGATTCAGATTGTTTATTTAAGTAAAAGCAGCAATACCATTTTGTAAAACGACTCCATTATGAGATAAAGCCTCGTCTTTCTGTGAAACTGTACAGAAATATTCATAGAAAAAGTATGTCATGTATTGTACTGCAGTTCATACATTTCAAATTCATTTTATTTTAAAATTGTTAATCAGAAATGTTACTAACAGTAACTCGGAAAGTGAAAAGTACAATAATTTCCTCAGAAATGTAGTGGAGTACAAAGTAAAATAAAATGGGAACGCATAGATAAAGTGAGTTCTGAAAAATGTTAAGATGTATGGGAGTAATTGGTTTTAGTTACTTTTCAACACCATCTGTTCTGTCATTGCTGCAGTCAGAAAGTCTGTGCTGTCTAACTTCAGTGTCTGATGCAGGTCCGATCACGGCCTTAAAAACTGTTTTGAATTAGAATCTTCAAAAGCTTAAATGACAAAAAAGCCAACGCTCAGTCCTATTGAAGTACAGAGGGAGCTCACTCCACCTTGGTGAAATGCAGATCTGATGGGCTTTTTGGGTGGTTTGATGTTCAGCAGCAGGTTTTCCCAACATCACACACTTGTGTCTGCAGCTGTTGCTGTAAGCATTTAGTGTGCACCAAAAGAGCAGGCCCCATGGGGAATCCCTCAGTGCTCGCTCCCTCTCTCTCCCTCTCTGGGCATGTGTGCAGTGTAAAATGAATGGAATCAGTGGTATGCATCCTCGACCCAAAAGCCTGACGTCTGCAGTGTGGAGTTTAGCATAACATTCCTGCGGAGGCTCCTCCATAATCAAAGAAAGAGCCATGAGAGGGGGGCGAGAGAGGCAACTTATACACACTGAGCAGAACTCTCGAATAATGAACTCTCAAGGGATTTGAAGATTAATGTAGTGAGACTTTCAGATGCACATTTAGACAAAGAATTTTCTTAAAGAGATGCGTGCCTGCTAACTACAGTGACAGCTGCGTAACAGACTGCATAAAGTGGCAGGGCAGAAAGCACTGTGAGTCAATCTGTGTGTGTGTGTGTGTGTGTGTAGCCATTAATAATGCAGGAGAGAGGAGGCTTGGACTGCAATTTCAGCACTTACCACTCACACAGGGTCACAGTTTACAGTAATTCCTGCTACACTCCTGTCGTTTGGATAAGTTTTTGGTCACAGCAGCAAAATCCCTTTTACAGTAAATCTCCTTAAATATGAGGACTGAACCATTTCTCTGCAATACGGGCATGTGTGTGTGTGAGTGTGGGTGCGTTCATTCCCTCCCTGCGCTCCCACTCACAGTAATGAGCTTCATAACAGCTTGCTCTGCATTACAGATGAGTTAGTTGTGCAGCCAGCCCTCGGGGTGTCTTCAGAGTGTCATGTTTGAATAACACTGACCAGCCAATTAATCCCAGAACTAACCATCTGATAAGTAGCTCATTATCTTTGTTAACACACACCCAGGAGAATTAACGTGAGTGGATGTGGCCGCGTGGACGTGCACTTCTGTGGGTTTAATAGCAATAGTGGGAGAGAAAAGGTCACTCGAGCTTCTTTAATTTCTGATCAGTTGTACAGCTGCATTTTAATTTGACATTTAGGATTTCTGCTGTCTCTTATGAAGGGAAAAATACTCATTATGAGGGCGTTGTAAGAGCATGCAGTTCTTGCAGGTAATTCATGCAATGAATTGATCTCTTTACAGGGAAAATTTGAGGATGAGGAATGAGGATGAATCTCAAATGTGAGAGCAGATTCTTGTTATTCAAGAATCTGTGGGCAATTGAGTCATTTTTAACCCTCATTGTCAGTAGCATGTGGCGGTGCTAATGGTCACCTGGTCACATGATTGGATCAAATGGAAAATTACACTGCAGATAATAATCTCTCTCAGATTTGTCAAAATCCAACAAATAAATCTCCAAAAGCAGCAGCTAGTCACAGTTGCTGCATGTTTCATTTAATGTTGCCGTGGCAGAAGTTTTATTTTGAAAAAGACGAAGAGGTAAATTCCCTTCAGTCTTTGAGTTCTCACTCTAAAATTGACTTTTTTGGCACTGACAGGAGTTCACAAGATGTTTTGAACTTCTAATGAGAGCGCTGTCACCACCTTCAAATCACTGTGAAACTGTCGGCTCTATTCACGCTGTTGCACAAAGGTGTGCAGCCTGTATGCAGTGAGTGTGTCTGCACAGACCACAGGTGTACGAAGGTGCAGCGCTTTAAAAGGCTTGAGTGATATTTATTTATTCATCCAGAAACAGATAGACAATAGATAGATATGAAAGCCCTGGATGTGTTTCATCCTGTGCTCGTGGGAGCACCAGACTTGACAATTTAATTATGTGAATCAGATTAACACTATTTGTTTGAATCTACCTGGGGAGTGGCGTGGGTAGGTGGGAGGTGGGAGGTGGGGTGTGTTTGGTCGTTGGCATTAACAAGGTGGAAGCTGTCCTCCTCTTTGTCAGCTCACCCCAGGAGTTCCTTGGAAGTGGCCTCCTATTCTCTACCCCTCTATCTTCTCGGTTACACCCACTTCCTGTGTTAGTCTGAGTGGGTGTTGCATGATGTCCGTTAGAAAGGTGTCACTTCTGCTGTAATACTGACTGAATGGGTGGGGCAGACGAAGATAAAGGTAGTCATTAACGCAGACGTAGTGGGTCTGTGATCCCTAATGAACGCATCCAACAGGAGCCTGTAAAAACACCTTGAAAATGAATACCTGTATGACACAATTACTGCTAATCACTCTGCAAACTTGTTGAAGGTGGGGCTGATTTTCGGTGCTGCTGGCCCCATCTTGAGTATCAGTGGACTTCTTGACTCCCTCGCAGCATGACTTTGTCCAGCTCATGTCACGTTTCCAAGCCACCCCTTGTTCTCGTGGTGTTTCCAAACAGTTACCGGTCACCGAAACATCTGTTAGCTTGTTTTCCACCTCTAGGACAAAGACAACCTTCACAGAGTTTCCTGACGACTGGCGAGCACACGTCAACGTGCTCTCCCAGCCACACCCACGGCATACAGAGCGATGTGATATATGCAGGGGCACCAGAACTGCTCCAGCAGGTGGTTATCTCGCTCGTTTTGACCCATGACCTGCATGTTCAGCTGTGGTTGGTCACAGGTCCTGATAGTGAACCATCAATCAAGGTGGAAGGAGGAAGTGGCACCATTAGGCCCCACTTATCAGCCTGAACACTGGGGACCCCAGAAACTGTGTTGGTTGGGGTGAGTAGATTGGTAACCACAGGGGATTTTACAATGTGTGCATTTGGGTTTATGTGTATTTTCTTATGTTTTGTGTGTGTGTGTGTGTGTGTGTGTGAGAGAGAGAGAGATTCTGTGTGTGCTGTTCATGCAACTTTACTACCTTTACAACAACGGTGAAGTTCTCGTAAATCAGACATGTTGTGAACACACAAAAAAGACAATAAAAGGAGAGAAAACATTTAATTATTTTTGAAATATTGTATAAATAATATACAATTTGTATATATAATTTGACTCATCAGTGCTGTGTCATATGAAATTTGAAAACTGACAATTCAACAGAAATGTATTCTTGAATGTTTTCTGAAGGCTGTTTAACTACTTTCTCGCATTTTAGTGACAAACCAGAACATTGCCCAACACCAAACACATGAACGGACGTTTATATACAACTATTCAACCTGAATCTTGATCTGAGTCATGGGCACACACATGGATGCCAGGGGTTCAATTTATCTCTCCGCCATATGCATCATCAGCAGCATGTGTTTATGAGGACAGCTGTGTCACTTATGACTCCCTCCCTCTCCTCTTTCCCCTTCCCTCTCTCTCTGCCTCTGACCGGCCACTCTGCTGTGACAGATGTATGCAGATTTGTTTTGCAGCTGTGCTCTCACCTGTTGGCTGAGGGTTAACGAGACGTGAGATGCCACCAGCCGACCGGCTAAAAAAAAGGGGGTCTGCCACACAAAGGAAGCAATACATGGCTGGTGTGCTGCTTGACACACTGACCTGGTTTTACTGCCTATATGCAATATATTACTTCTAGGAATATGTAATCCCTTTACAACACTTGAGCATACTCTTAGAACATGCAGTTTTACCCAGATCAGGTATCCCGGGCACCATTATAAATTTGGTAACAGTTCATGTAAAGTTACCATAGATGTTGATTCGTGGCCTGTGACAGCAGAGTCTGGTCTATGTAAAGGTTACTCACTCTGTTTTACAACATGTTTCTATTACTGTTTATGGCTGGAGGAGATTTACTCTGGTTCAACGCTGCTGCAAATAGTCATTGACACACAGCTGCTGAGTTTCTCTGCATGTTACAAAGCAGCTAATGACAACCTTTGTTCTTCAAAACAGCTCACCCGGTCTCGCCTCACTCTCTTTTTTTTTTCTTTCCCTTGCTTCCACCCTGTGTTTGGAGTGCACGCAGGTTCACACCCCTAGGCTACATGACTGTGGCATATGGGAGGCACAGGTAGGGAATCTGCAAAGGAGCGATTGGGAAAGAATGGGATGAAAAGAAGCCAACAAGGCGCAGGTTCACTGGATGAAATGAGCCGAGAGGGGGAAAAAAAAGAAGTAAAAAGGAGAGGGAAGGGAAGGAACACGCGAGATAGCGAGAGATGAAAAGAGGGAAGCGAGGATGAGTGTTTGATGTGGTTTACACGGCTTAGTACCGATGGCACTGCACCCAGTGAACTCGCATGACTCGCTGTTCAGAAATCAGTCATAAAGTCAGGGCAGCCACGGAAATATTACATCTGGCCATCTGGTTACTGTACGCTGCCTTGAAAGCCTCCTCATGCCAGATAAAATGGCTTGTCAGCATGTTTTTATTTTTTTTTCTCGTTGGCATCATCATATGAATGTTTTTCTCTCTTTGAGTAAGTGCAAACTGCAGGTGAACAAATCTGAGGAAGCATTAGTCAGAGGGGCTGGGCCGGTAAAATGACCTGAGATCAATGCCTCCTGGCAGCGGGAGTGCCACAGGGACCTCTCTAAGTTACTTAAAATTGCTCTCCACAAGAGAAGAGGCCACCCCTCATATCCCCTTTCTTCTTCCAAAGCTTTGGCCTTCCTGCTCCTCCATTGCCTGCCTGTCTGAAAACATTAAAGAGAGCCATGCCTTAGATCTTTACCTTGTCTTTACACTCTGCCTCTGATGTCCCTCCTATCAGGCACAAGTGAGGTGATCAAGTTTGATTGTTTTTGCCTTCAACAGTTTTTTGGGAAACCAATTCATTCACACACACTGACACACACACACACACACACACACGCACACACACGCACTGGACTATGGAGCACTCACTTTCTCTAACAGTGTGTCAG
>JAOXYL010000086.1:18991824-19003167 GCA_028564955.1 Terapon puta | reverse complement strand
ACACACACACACACACACACACACGCACACACACGCACTGGACTATGGAGCACTCACTTTCTCTAACAGTGTGTCAGGTCTGTCCTGACTCTGGCTCACCCCACCAACACACACACTCTCTGTATAAAGAGGCCACGCAGTTGTTTTGTCAGTGGTCAGGAAGACAATGTTAGGAACATCTGGAGGCCGCTAATCACTTTGTGGCCGTCACCCCCTCTGAAATCCCCCTGAACACACACGAACACCAAAATCCCTCCAGAAATATGCTTTAATGAGCAATAATGCTACCACAATGGTGACCCCACCTTCTGTATTTTAATCCTGGCTTGTGTGTTTGTCAGCTTGTGTGTGTCTGAGTGTGTGTGTGTACAGTACACACGGATCTGAGTACCCATATGCTGCCTCCTTTGAACTCATTAATCAAGGATTGGAATAAGGGGGAGAAAAAAAAAAAGAAGAAAAAAAAAAACACGTACAGGATTGAACAGGATTATCCCAGAGCGGTTGTTAAAAAGTATTAATTTAGCGCCTCTTCAAAAGATGATATTTGGTCCGAAAGGATCACAAGCAGTATAGCCCTAAGCTGGAGACAAAGAGGTGGGGTCTAGGAGCTGAGTGCGCATATTACTGCTGAGAGGGATGGTATCAGGGAATAGGGTTTAAAAAAAAAAGGCCAATAGGGAACGGGGTTTGGTTGTGAGGCAGAATGGGGAAAGGCGTCATAGAACAATAATTCACTATTACCAGACACACAAGGGTAAGAGATATCATTTACACTGGGTCTTTAATAAGGTAACACACACACCTCCAGAAAGGCAGAGTTTTTTTTACCATTTGAAATCCCCGGAGTCTCTAAATAACAAGGCCCTCAGAATAAGACTTTTCCCCCCCAGATCAGGTTGTAAATGTCAGGTTTCTACGTATTGTTGCCTCTTTTGCTATATTTAGAAAGCTTTCCCCTCTGCCTAGTTGAGTCCCTTCCAAAAGCAAACATAAACCTCAGCTCCATTTGCTGGATTTCCTGCTGAAGTAAAGGTCGGGTGTCGATTGTTTCCTCGTCTTTCTTTTTTTTTCTGCACAGTCATTATGACAGCGAGCACCACGTCAGCAACAATAATACCTCTCAGTCTCCCCGTGCTCCTAACTCCTGTAATCTTGGCAATGCTGAGGGAGACTGGGCTCTGTAATAACAGCAGTCTCACCCCTATTGTTTATGGTTTACGCTGCACTATTTTTAGAGCAGGGGCTCTTTTTTTAGCCCCGGTGACACAAGGAGATCCAGCAAATCACAAAGTCTTTATTGTGTTTTTAGCAAAAGCCTAGTGATGTCATGAGTGAGGTAGAGAGGCTGTGAGGGTGTAAACAGACCTGCTCGCAGCTTACTCAGGGTATTTTTGGAATCAGGGAATCCGGCAGACTCATGTTTTTTTACCACTTAAGGCCCTTTGTTATTCCATTTTTTTTCAGACAGAGAAAGAGAAAACAAAGGTTTTTTTAATAACAGACAGACACAACACACCCCTGTTTGGACCATGTATTCAGCCCTAACTTGTCAGCTATCATGTCTTTATTCTGCACACTGAGACTTTGACTTGAGTTTAGACTGTTTAACAACTGCTTGACACTTCAGGTTTTTGTTTCCATAAAGGAACTAAAAACACATTTAGAGGCACAACAGCATCATAACTGGGCCTAACTATGAGTCAGGTTCAGGAACTTTTGCTCATAATTTGTGCAAAGCAAGCTGATTATATCAAATGCTGTGGAGTTATACAGGATTACATGTGTGTAAGGAGTCATGGGGGCAAAATAACTTTTCTCACTGCTTTTTATAGTTCATGTGAATCGTTTTTGTCAAAGACATAACAAAAATAACCCCATTATAATAAAATATACTGTAGGAATGCTCGGGTAAAGGTCTAATTAATCTGTTGACCTTACATACTTGAGGTGCTTAGCCTTCATTCTTCATTCATTCATTCATTCTTCATCCCTTGCAAACAACAAGCAAGGTGGGTGACGGTGTGAGCCCTTCATGCTGTTTCATTCAGATCTGCAAACAGTGTTTTTGACCATTAAGAGGCCACAGGTCGTAACACTGCAAATGCTGCAGACGTTCATCTGTGGGCCATAGGACTCAAACATCATTGCTTTGCCTCATGTAGTGACAGAAATTAACTTAAATGAAAATATGAGGGATTATATCATTATGTAATGCTGCTATTTTCAGCACTCAAGAACTGAATTCCAAAATTTAAACTACTTGTTAAAATGCTGCATTAATACATAGATAGCATTTTACTGCTGCAGCTATATTTGTGGTGGAGCTAACGTTAACTGTCTTATGTATTGTTGAGTCCAGTGGCTCCCAGCCAAAGGACATGGCCTCTTCAAAGAGTCACAAGATAAATCTGAAGTCTGAATGTCTGAATGTTAAATGTTTCTAAGAAGTCTGGTCACAAGCCTTGAATCACCGCTTTAATCTTTAAAAAAAAGGCATTGTATTTCAGAAACGAATATATGCATTTTATTGAAAATCTTGATATCTGATGCTATTAAGCACAGCACTCGAGTTACTTTTCACCACTTTCCACGCATCAGTTCAGTTTCCCCAGCTGCACTTTCACTGCCAGTTCAGTAAGAAAAACCCACAACTCTAACTGCACATGAAAGAAAGTCATAACACTCGGGGGGCTTTATGCAACGGTATAACTCACATGCAAATAGACGTGATGAGGAGTCATAGCAGCCTGTTTCATTTTTTCACTACGACTAATATTACGAGAGAGAAGTGCTTCATGTGACCCTCACTCTCTACTACGCCGAGCCCCGGCGCTCCACACAAATGTCATGTCACCACACTGTTTGTCTGTAATTGCTATTTCACTCTCAGCTCGGCTCTGTGGTTATCCAGCGCGATGGAGCTCAGAATCAGCGCAGGCAGATCTATAAAAGGAAACAGCTGATCAGCCTGGATTTGAAAACACGACTGTTTTGAGAGCAGGGCATTTTCAGAACTGCTCATGCAGCAACATGATTTTCCCCTTTGAGGAGCAGAACTTTCAAAATGACACATCTCTCTGGCCTTTTTTTTTTCAGGAGGTAACAGCGGAGAAACCCAGAAAGTGTAGATTCGTGATATGTGGCAAGTGTTGCACACATGTTGCTCCTGCACGTGTGCAGATAATAAAGATGGTGGTCAGGAAAGTCTTATACATGTTTGCGCGTGACCTTGTTACCAGTGAAGATCAGTCAAACATGCAATTCTAAATATAAAGCTCATATGCCTTTTGTGTGGTGAGTTCTGAGACATTTCTTGTATGTAGAAGCTATGTGTTTTTAATGCTGAACACACCTTAGACAGAAGCATAGCTAAGATTAGGAGCAGTAACTAGAACAAGAATTTTATGTTGGTAACAGAGACATGTGTTTTTGTACACACATGCAATTCATTATTAGAAGGTTTTTTTTGCACATTGTATTTGCAGTTGCACCAGTTACATGGACAATGTTGCTGGTGTCGTGCTGTGATGATGAAGACATAAGGAGAGGCATGAACATGGGATCTGATGAAGTTGCAGTTGCTGCAGCCAAGAGAATGTGATGAACAAATTGGTGTCGACAGGAAGCCTCTTCGTTATTTGCTGAGTCAGGCCACGTTGCTGGTAGATTATTTGAGTCCGACTGTTTCAGCAGATTCAGCGTTTGTTTATGGATGAACACCTAATTTTATTCCGAACTGCACGCTTCTTTGCATGAATAACCTTTGGAGCTCAGCGCACCAATTTCTCATGCAGTAGAGGACAAAAAAGCGGAGGGCAATAAAATACACTCCATTATGCACAGCTGAGTGAAATGCAATCTATCACATAAACAAACAATAACTGCACATTAAGGCTCATATCCCGGTGCCTCCAATGCTCGGTGCAGCTGCCGTGGCTTGCCTTTGAACTGCCTCAAAAGACAATTCAGCATCTCAAAGCCCCTCTTCTCTCTAATTACAGTGTCTCTGTATTATAGGGCAGGCGCAGAATTCTTAGTATTCTACTTTGCCAGTGCTTTGTAAATGGTAGAATCAGAGCTGGCTTGAAACAGGAGCTGTTCTCTCTGCTTTTGATTACCCGGCTACTGAAGCTGCTGTGCTAAACCCTCTTTTAAGCACTCTAATTGACAAAGAACATTTTATTATGTACAGTAAAGTCTGGGGGAGTAATTGTAGAAGAAGGGACAATGCAAGTTGCCTCTGAAGTTTCATGCCCTGTCAGGGCCTTCTCTTTAGATTGTAACTCATGTAAGAGAAAGGCTGCACCTTTTCTAAAGGAAACTGCTCATGGCATTGTATCTTAAGCTTTGCTGTGGTTTACTGGGATGTTTGCATGTTTATATAACAAGGGAGAAAGTTCCTCTGCAAAAGAACATGCAAGGTGTTTGTAATGAACTAAGGGCCGGTAAAGCAAAGCTGGAAAAATACATGTGCCCATGCCTCCTGACACCCAATATGCTTTATTCTTTTGTTTTGACATTGACACCTTGGGGTCTCTAAAGAATGAGACAAAGCGTTGTGACATGGGCATCTCCACTTTTCCTGTATTTTCCCACAATTAACACAAAAGAGGTAGATGTAGGTTAAGATATCTGGGCCAGCACATAACTGTTCGACTGACCTGCTTCCATGTATCAGCGGGTCCTGATTCGATTTGACCTACATCCGTGGATACAAAGGTGTGCATGCGTGTCACCAAAAATAGACAACACAAGAGGCAGATCGATTCAAACAAGAAAATAGAGCAATGCCTTGCATTTGTACACATCCGGAGTGTGCAGGATAAGAGCGAGAGGCGCGTGAGTCATCCTGTAACATCTAGTAATTTTTTTTTTGTTCTATGTACATGTGGATCGAAACCACCGGGAGAGCAGATTTCAAATTGATACTTGACACTTAGATGAAGCTGTTAGTCATACAGTATCTTGTGACATGAAAAAGAAGGGGGCAAGATGGAGGAGAGAGAGAAAATATCACAAAGGTGCAACAATTGTGAAAGCGCCGACGCGTACGCACATGTACCTACGCTCGAGCACAGTCCTGTGTGGATGTGTGGGAAGTTTAAATAGAGCGGCGCAGGCCTAGCGGGGTGTGCGAGGGTGTGTGTGCGCTTGTGCTGGTTTGCCCACGTTTTGTGCGTTAGCAGAAGTTTGTGTGTGCATGTCAGCGAGCATATCTGCAAAGGGAAAAGGAAGTGTTTCAGAGGGAAGTGGATTAACAGCAGGATACAGCAGAGACACTCTAAACAGCCGTCTCACACGCCTGACTGGAGGTGGACAATGACCGTGAATATGAGAGGGAGAGAGAGCAGATGATGGAGGCTGATGGAGAGGGGAAAAAGACACAGGGCGAGAGGAAGCAACGGAGCATATTAAAGATCAATGTTTTATATTGGTTTAATCGATAATGTTGTGCAGTACGAGCACAGTCCTCCTTTCAAGAGCCCTCCTTTTTTGCCTTTCTAATATTTTCATTTGGTTTCATGTAGGTTCACACAAAGCACAGCAGGACTTGAATTTAAATAGGTATATACAGGCTGTTAACATGTCACACCAGTCACTGAGGTCAGACAAAAGTAATTCTGGTCCATTTAGATGAGCAAAATAAAATAGGCTGCAGTCTTTGCCATCCTTTTTCTTTTCTGGCAATAGTTAACAAAATGTAAAGCAATTACTGGAAATGAGCATCACGCTGTACTCATTTTGCCAGTAGAGCATCACGGCAGTCTTAACACAGGGAACTGCTGTCTGTCATATGTCCTTTAAACCAACAAATCCGTGCAGAGCGGAGTTTCCTGTTTCAGCGTCAGGATTATTTTCTCAATACCAACGAACTGCAGCACAGTTCACTTGGAAGAAAACGCAGTCTCAGATGGGGAATGCACTCAAAATGAAAGCCATAATTTAAGTGTAGAGTCCATCGGGGGCTGTCTGCTGACTGAATTAGGCCATTGTGTGTGGGGAGTGCACGCATTCATGCATGTACTCTCAAGTGTATGACTGGCACTAAAGTCAACGTGGTGTGCATGCACCTGCACATAAATGTATTAAAAATCATTCAGAACGAGGAAGTGTCACATGTTGGAGATGCACCTTTCTGGTGCTCCTTTATGTAACTTACAAGCCTGGTTTGCTACGATTTGCTAAATGTAAAACCTCTAAGCACCCTCTCTCACCCCTACAAACACACAGGTACATGCAAAGACTCGGGTGCACTTGCACGGTGACACAATTAGCAGCTTCTGCTTTCCTCTGGTGTTTTGTTGCAGCAACTGGTTAAGACTAGATTCCGCTTTTGCTCAGAACCGACTAGAGAGAACTGGATATTACGTGAGCTACCTCTCACCTGAATACTGTGGATTATCTGTCTGTGCTGCAGAGGACAGCCAAGTGAGCGTGGATGTAGGGCAGCCAGGGAGGGAATGTGTGCTACTTTAAGTGACAGCACAGTAAATATCCCCTAAGACGTCTCTCTGTTGTGCTCTGTGTGCTCTGCTTGGGAGCTTAATGCTGACCGGGCCTGGATGGAAAGGTTTATTTTTGGAGCCCCAGTTCCTTTTTAAAGTGACTATTCCTTCTATTTCCAGCAAACATCATCTCGTGGTTTCCATCTCTGGCTATCAGTGTTTCTAAATCAGGCACCGTCTAAACCTGTCGGAGCTTAATCTACTCTATGCTGGTCTTGGAATAATCTCATGTGATGGTGGTTATGCAGCTGAAGTCATGCTGCAGGACATGAACACAATGGTGGGTCAAACATCGGCCAGCTTGTGTTCACATCAAACAATTTGTTGCAACTACGCATCCGCATGTAAAAAGTTGTAATTTGTAGACACTAATAGAAACTGCTGGTTATATCTGCAGGTGCCTGTAACTCGGAGCTGTTGCAGTTTGCCAAATAACAGGTTTTGGATGTCACAGTTAAGACCTATTTACTTGTATGACTGTGTGTCTGCAGCCCTACCCTTTTTAAAGGTTTGTTTTTTTGGGTTTGACGGTGTTCAGAGGCAAAGGAAGTGTCATTTACAGATACTCCTATGAGTGTCTGTCTGTCTGTCTTTCACTCACATAGGAGCGCTGGGAGGGTGGGGATCAGTTTGATTCAGACAGAAAGACGGCTGAGGAGCGAAGAGACACAAAGTTGGTGGGAATAAAGAAACATACTCATTTCTGAAGCTCTGACTGAAATTGAAACATTATAATTTTGGATTAAACCCTTCAATTTGCCTTTGCTTAGCCAGTCTGTCACAATGAAATCTTTCGAGTGACTCTGTCTGTCTGAGTCTGTTCAGCATACCGTCTAGGCAGAGCAGGGATGCATGTGCATGTGAATGGAAATTCAGTAGTGGGTGTGTGTGAACCATCTGTCTGAGGGTGTGTGTATCTGTCTCCCTGTGTATGTGTGCGCGTATACTTGTGAACAGTCTGTTTGCGGGTGTGTGTGAAGAATGAATTGTCAGTTACAGCAGTAGGTCTCCATGCGCCAGACACCTGTACATCGCCCAGTCCCTGAAATCAAACCAGACAAAGCAGAAACACCACACCGTCGCAGGACAGAGAGGGCACGCACAGATGCAAACACTTAACTGCCAGTGCACCAGTAAACATTTTGGAGTAAAGAGAGACCTGCTGAAAGGCACAGAATTGCAGGGTTTTCCTCCCATCTGAATTAGGTTTCTTTGTTCTAAATTTAGTGTGTAAAAAACACACACATATGCATGCAGACATGTGACCACATGGCAGACACACAGAGATGCACTCCGACGCAGATTAAACATGCAAAGTCCAAAACACAGGAAGGGTCGTTTCATGTCACATTCCTGCGCCCACACACACGCAAACATCATGGGAAAACAGGGACAGGGAAAATGCAGCGTGCACTTCTTGAAGCAGACTGACTGAGGACAGCGGATCTAAGCTGCAGTGATAAAGTGCCCTCAGCTGTCCGCACAGCAAGAGCTTTATTTTAAGGGCTTGCTCGCTCAGGATGATGTCCTACTGCAACCTTTTTAATAGACTGAGCGAGACCTTACACAACCCAGTCTTGTTTACAGCTGAAGCCTGTTCGCCCTGGAAGACTCCAGAATGCTGCAGAGTTTGCACCCGCAGGAAAAATGATTGTGCACAGATAAAAGACCACTTCTTCAATCAAGTTTTTTTTTTATTTTATGTGCAAATGTGAATGCAATACAGTTCAAGCTTTCAGCGGTGGATGTTTAAAGCTCTTCACATCTGTTCACTCTGAGGATACAAACAAAGGGAAGACAGATCAAATTACATTTAGATTGGTATCTATCATGTCATCTCTAAAGGAAAATTGTATGTTGTGACTTCAGTTGAAAGGGGGGCACAGCAGGCAGCTCCCTACAAAGGCCCCTTTTTTTTCTCCTTGTTTCTTTCTGTCCCACTATCACCTCAGGTCTCGGATGATTAGATGAAGAAATTCTGTTAACGGGATTAGCGAGCCTTTCCACCTGCCACAGCACCATGGATAAAAAAAAAAGGAACATCTCTTCAAAGTCAGCAGATCCCCTCTTGCGGTCTTACAACTCCATTTCATTAGCTCAGAAGAGCAGCTGACACTGAGGCTGCAGCCGTTTGTGTCGGACAGAGAGAGGGGCCCTTACTCACCTGTGTGTGACAAAGAGATTACATGTGGATAACGCTGAAAGAAATGCATTAAAACGCAATACTTTATTGATCTTTTGTGGTAAAATTGCACGTTGCATCAAGGTCACATGCGTCAGGACAGCTCCCTCACGCTGGAAAAAGATTTGATATCTTTTCAAGAATATTTCAGCAGAACAGATGCTCGCCGGCATCAGCGCTCACACCGCTCCTCCAGTTGAAGGATGATCTCTCTGAACGCGAGCCCACCCTGCTGCTCAAAAGAGGTTGTGTTGTCTAGCGCCGAGCGTGGGTGCTGGCTGTCTGTGGTCGAGACCATGGGCCACCTGCAATCTTGTGTGGGGAGCGACAGACCCCAAAGTGTCGGCCTTCCTGCCTGCCTGTGAGAACCAGAGCGAGAAGAGCACAACACTGTAATGCTACGTAAGGTTAGATAAACCACTAGACACGCAGACCTGGGGGAACCTCTCTCGTCCCCCCACAAACACGCACATACGGAGCCCTAAGGTGTTTTGCAAATCACAAACAGACCCACATAAATCCCCCTTCACACAAACACCTGCACACAAAAACACCACACAAACAAGTGACCCTTTGTCCCCTGTGTGGTATCAGTAGAGGTGTAAACAAGGAAAAGTCCCTTTTACTGCGGTAGAATTGCAGACTTTGAAGATATCCCTCAAATGTCAAGTGTTATTAGCAGGTGTGCATCATGCATCATATCGTGCTGGATCTTAAAAAGATAATAATGAATGCGCATTAGGAGCTTCATAGCAGTCATGGTTGAATGGTTAATGAGGTGTGGAGGAATGCCTGCAAAACGACACAGATGAAGCTGAATCATATGTCAAATAATGCTCATTCACAAGCCAAAGATCCCTAGGTGCACCGCGAACAAGAAGAAGTGTTCTGCCTCTAGCTACTGAGGTTGAAAGATTAAAAAGTATTTGGCGAAACAAATTGTGTAATCTGTGCGATCTGGAAGATAGACAAAAACGAGTATGCTTCGCCTCTGCACTGTGTTGTACATCGTGTCATGATTTAAGGTCACTTTTTCATGAAATGGTCGAATAAAAGCATGAAAAGTTTTGATGTGCAGGTGATCCAAAATTTAAAATGTTATTAAACTTTGTCTCAAAAGCAGGGAAAATAGTGCCATATGAAGATAAATAGCTCTACTAGTTTATAGCACATAGAAAAATATGAATGTTACATTAGTGGTCTTTTGGATCTGGATTTGTGGTGTCTTGAAATTGAGAGACTAATAAGGTGCACATCCTTGTGTTACAGTATATACAACTAATCATTCTAGTGATATCATGTTGTGCTATATCAGACTGCTGTGAGGCAAAAGGGGCTTCTGTATTTATGCAGACTATTCATCTTAGCCCTTACGCTATCTTCTGCTTTCTAAACTCGGCTCAGATGGACTTGTAAAAAGTAAACCGAGGACACAGGGAACTGGAGCATGTGCTAGACCACCGTGGTGGCTTCGGTATACACTGTGGGGTCCCATTACTCATAATTCCTGTGAAATTTTATGTCTGGAAGCAAGCGCTCCATAAAACAACAAGAGCAGCAGGACAATGAGGGCAGAGGGGGGCTGCAAGGGGAGACGAAAGGGTGGAAGGAAGAAGTACACATGGATATGGAAGAGGCAGAAAGTCGGGGAAATGAGGGGCCGTGTGAACCCAGCATCCAGCCACACAATGCATGCTGTTCTAGGTTAATGAAATGTCAGCGTGACCAGCAGGATTAAAGGTAAACAGCAGCAAGCGCAGAGGTGAGCGTCACACTGGAGACATCTTTATTTGTCTGTGGGCGCACCTACAGGAAACAAGCGACAGTTGTACGCGGTGCCAGTGAAATGGCCTTTCTTTCTGTCCTCCAGCGCTCACGTCATCTCCTCTGCAGGCTGCCAGATAACCCCGGAGACAAAAGAGTTTCCTGTCAGTCAGATAATCATCAGGCAGCACTCTCACTTCCTCCGCCCTGGCACCCGCACTGACGGCGGGGGCAAGAGGCTAACATGGTCACAGATGCTGATCCGGAGCCAGTTTTCACTCTTTCTTCAGGGCTAATGTGACAAAGTGTGAGCTGACTCGTGATCTGAGCCAATAAGGGCAGTGACAAGCGAGAGCAGACAGGTCAGAGGTCATCATACTCCATTAGAGGGGTCAAGCCAATGACGACCTATGTCTTTTTGACCGTCTGTCGCTACACGGCGTCATGTGTCACTAAGATCCGGGTGACAGATTCTGATTTGAGGTTTGATTTGGCATTTAAGTTCTTGAAAAGTACACCAACATTTAACATGAAAGGTTGATAGAAAAGTCAAGAAGAGTCAAGCATACATAATTCACCTTTAGCAATATCAGACTGCAAGAAAGATGCTATTTATTACAAAGGATATCACAGTATGTGCAAGGTGAGCAAATTAAAGGAGTCTAAACAGCTGCACTGTATGTGGTACAGTATGTGTGGGTGGGCGTGTTTGTGTCTGTGTGAGATGTGTGAGAAAGACAGAAACCAGGTCTCTGCTGGGGGGATTCCTCCACCAGAGGAAACTCCACTTTGCTCGGCATTCTCCTCACAACAAGACATCATGGGCACTGCCGCCGGGTTTGTTTTCTTTTCCCTCGAAGCAATTTCTATCAAGCATGTAGTTTAACC
>JAOXYL010000086.1:18960814-18975909 GCA_028564955.1 Terapon puta | reverse complement strand
GATAAAAGGTGGTTACTGCAAAGAGAACTGATACAAAAACTGAAAGTTACTCTATACTGTGAGTTTTGTTTTCACAACATAAATGTATGTAAGCTTTAAAGTGGTATTTTAATCATTTTCATGAATATTTTTACACGACTACACATTTAATGGAAGGGGTAACTCTCAGTAATGAAGTTTATCATTTCCCCTCGGCTCTACAGAGTCTTTAGGCGTCTTTAAAAAGAAACTTAAAACCCCAGAAAATCCGGTATGGGCCGAGCTCCTGTGATTTCTCTTGGGTGTGGTCAGAGGTGAAACAGACTTGAAATTTTCAACCAGAGAGGGCAGCAAAACACAGTTTTTTCAGCCTCATGGTCCCTCTTTAAACTCATTGCTATGGTTGTAACAAAAAAAAAAAAAACTTCTAATTTAACATGCAACAGTTTACTATTAGCAATGATAAAAGAGATTTACCATTATGGGCCTATTTAATGCAGCAAAGTGATCTGAAAGTATCCTCCGGGAACATGATAAGAATATCACCGACCACTTAGAAGAACATAATGCACTGCGCCACACAGTGACAAAACAAATCTAAAATAAGACTGCAGGGCTTCTTTTGCTGACTCACTCTGGTTAACGACAGCCCAGGCCGGTGCCCAAAGGCTTATATGTATTGGTGGTAGGTGGGAAGCTTGTCATAAATATGTCCGAGTTACCATGCTGAGTGCCGTGTGAGGTCAGCGGCCCTGAGGCATTGGACGGGAGGTTCGCACCAGGTGAACTGTGTCCCTGAGGAGACTCTTATGTGAATCAGTAGTCCTGTGCTTAGACCCAATCTCTATTCTCCATCTGGACTAATTGCCCTACTTGGCCTAATCATACAAACACGGATGAATACTAAACATTTCGACCCCTCCTTTTCGCTCTTTCCCCCTTCTTGCTCTCTCTCCCTTTTTAGGTTATACATTCAAGCCGTTTCCCTACCAGCACCTTTTATGCGCTCACCCACTCAACGCACCGCTCTTCCTCTCTTTCGGATGCTTTTCCCCTCTCCTTCCTTACTTACTCCAACTGCTTGCTTGTTTTTTAAGAGGGGGGAGAGAGAGACTGACTGGCCACTTCAGGGACCAAAGGCATGAGGTAATCCACCAAGGATTGTAGGGATCCTTTGTCCCACATCTCAAGACTTCCCACAGCTCCATGTGGGAAAGTAAGACCACCGGTCTGCATTGAGGGGGGAACATTGGACTGAATAATCATGTTGACAGGTGAAGAGGAACTCTTTTGTATTTGCAGAGGAAAACATGGTATAAAAATGTTTTGTTGCTGAGTACCCTTGAAGGAGCTGCCGCTTGCCAGTCCTGCCACAGCTAGTATGTGAGTGATGAGAACTCCAGTGGGCATGTTTTCAGCTTGGCTACAGCAACACAAGACAAATGTAACGTGAAAAGGAACAACCTTTAATGAGGACGAGTAACTGTTGCCCGGTAGCCTTGCTCATAAGCATTGTCAGAATAAAACAAAGAGGAGATGTTGATCTGAATGCAGATTTTTTCCCCCCACCTTTCAATAATAAAAGCCTCTTTTGAATACAAAATACTGTATGTTTTCCTTCAAAATCAGCCCGAGGAATACTCTCTTGGTCCTTCTGCTCTCTTGCAGTGCACCATTTTATTGAGTGCTGGAGTTTATTGATGTACCTCGATGCAGAAGCTGCACAAAATACTCCGAATGTCAGTACTCGGGTGCTGAGTTGAAACTTTTCTTGTTTCATTCTTATCCCCCTAAGTCATTATAAACAGAAAAATTGTCATTGCCTCAAATAAAATTAGGTCTGCAGAGAGAGACAAATAAAATACTGTAGTCCACCCCATGTGTTTGCCAACATCTGCCGTTGCTGCTAAAGAATGTCCTCCCGTCCTAAAGCACGTACAGAGGTGCTGCTGACAGCTCTCAGCTGCGCCTCATACCTATTGCATCACTTCCATTAAGAGCCAGTTTCATCTTCATTAAAAGTAAATAAAAACAGCAAGCATCTGGTCAGCAGGTCCGTGTTGAGACAATAGCGTCATTCAGGCGACGGCTGCAACTCAGAGTTTAATCGATTGGGGAAACACGAGAGAGACTGCCGAGTCCAGAATTGGATAAAGGGCGAACAGACAGATATGTGATATTGGATGCTCAATATTCTGATTATGAGATAAATTAAACAGCAATGAATAAAACCGGGAAAAAGGGCTGAGGGCTAAAATGAGGACAAATTCATATAGAATTGGTAAACTGTGCCTGTATTAATTTAATCCGTGGCCTAAATATAAACATCATGTTTGCTCTGTGAGATCATCTATGTCCGTCTCTCTACTTGTATGTATAGTTATTCACTGTACCTCCCTCCATAGCTGCAGCCAAAGGAGTCACTGAGCCCCATTTTCACTGATTACAATACACCAGAGCCCAATCATTGCCACGCATGACATAATATTTTCCATAAGCATAATTATACTATTGATTAAGCTGCAGAGCTTCCTTTAACAGTCAGCTGGTATTATTCTCATGCCGAACATGAAACGTCTATGTTTCTCTGTTGACAGCGCAGAACTCTGATAAGTCTGCCTCCATCTTCATCAGAGCTGCAGGACTGATGGGGAGCTGGTTCTTAGCCACTGGGCCGGGAAAAGCCAAAGAAAGCAGAAGAGACAAAAAATTGGGTCAATTTAGCATAAGAGAGTTGAGAAAAGAGGAGAAGATGAGAATACTGTAGCTTCGTGTGAGGTTTTTGTTAGCCCGGTGTCTGGCACCACTTCACACTCTGGGGGTTGCGGGACCTGTACAAATGGGCCTTGAGATGATAACCAGAATAGGATACAAGGCTGAGGTTTTTCTCTAAACTTTGCCTTTCCTTGGGAAATATTGGATTATTTTACCTCTTCTGG
This sequence comes from Terapon puta, assembly GCA_028564955.1. NCBI lineage: Eukaryota > Metazoa > Chordata > Actinopteri > Centrarchiformes > Terapontidae > Terapon > Terapon puta. Next base: position 18,972,991 of record JAOXYL010000086.1, on the reverse strand, counting down.
GCTCTAAAAATGATTAAATGTCAGTCAGTCTGCGGAGAGAAAATCGGTCGATCGAGTTACACACAACACTACACTCAATGACAAGGGGTCACAAAAAGATATTACTTCACAGCAAGGGGTCAGGCATAAAAGACTGGAAACCACTGATTAAAGGTATATAATAAAAAGATTTATTTCATTCTAATATCAAAGCCCTCTAATGTCTCTTGACTTGCAGCGTGACTTTCGTCTTTGATGATCTTCCACATACTGTTAATGAGAAAAATATAAAGTTAAACTTCTGGCCTCAAGTGACATGTTGAGGGAAAGCTTTAATGGTGTTTTTGCATTAGGCAGATTAAACCGTCTTTCTCCAGATTCTACCCTCATTCCTCACCTAGCCTAAAAGGCCTGCCAGTGACAAGCAGAATATAGAATAACCTCAGATAAATCAAATGAAAACAGATGCTGCGGCTGCTGCTGACCAAACGTCTTCGGCTCTGCCGTGGGGTGTGAATGTGTGAATGCGCACTTGTGCATCTTGCATCTCCTCTCTCTTAATCTCCCGTATCGCCAAAAAATGGTTTTATTTCTCCCCTCCCACCCCCAGTCTCAGCCGTTAATCTGGAGCCTTATCATCATGTTCCAGCAAGAGCGCTGACACACTAAGTCCCACTCAAGGTCGCTTTAATGTCAGTTTGAGGTCATTTCGCCTGGTATGGTGCCTTGGAACTCCTACTTGCCCAGTAGGGGACTGGCGTTACTCCCCTCAATCATGGACGAATTTACGATCCGAGGAGGAACCGTCTCCCATATGCTACTGAGCCTCTCCCTGTGTTTAGCCTGCTAATCCCCACAGGAGATGGGGAGCAGTAGACCATGGTAATATGGACGGAGAGAATGAAAGGAGGAGAAGCTGTGGGAGGAGGGAGGGGATGAGATGGACAACTCGAAAGGAGGAGAGGAGAGGAGAGGAGAGTATCAGTGTCAGCAGCGAAGGTGGCCTTAACAAATCAGTGACAGTGGGGATGAAAACTCATAGCCACAGCACTTTCCCTGAAGTGTCTGCTATCAGATAAGCTGAGAGATTTAGTTAAGACTTCATATTTAGAGCATGGCTTAAGCTGTGAGACGATGTCTTAACTGTGGCAATGCCAATGTCACATTGTGCCTGCTATGCTCCATTTGTCAAATAGGATTTTATCTGCTTTTTTCGTAGCCGTAATGCTGCATGCCTTCGCCGAATTATCCAAGACCACATGCAACTACAACACAGATTTGATGATCCCTGCCTCTGCGCGCAGCTAATGCAACTCCCATCGAGTATCCCTCCTCACGAAAAGCTTCCGCAGTTGTCGCCGAAGTTCGACCGGTGACGGATGCCGTCGACGAGTGGACCGTTCCCACCCACAGGAAGATGTCACTTTGTATCACTGTAGCGCGGCCTGAGCTCATTGAAATTAAGTCAAGCACGCACCGCATCCTCGCACGCCTCCGATTCACTTTTCTCCCATTACACTTCCCATCATCATTAACAACAATAGCTGCAGATTGTCATAAAGAGGTTTCAAAGAGAGACATCACGCGAAGCTTTCTTCGTTCTCCACGTCAGCTAGTAATAATGCTGCCCATAAACAGCCACATTATAATCATCATCAACCACCCCTTAAATGTAGCTGCTGTGGCTCAGGATTATGAACACAGATAGAGAGTACATAATGCTCTCTTTAGTATGGGACTGGGATCTGTTTTAAAACCCTCTAAAACAGAGAGACAGGGGTGTTTGTGAAGTGGAAGTCCAGGAGCGGTAGTCGTTACGAGGTCCAGTGTCTTAATAGTGAAATTGCGGACTGTCGGTTAATTGTCTCTAATGCGCAGTATTTTTGACATCATTGATCAGATAAGATTGAATAATTTAATAAACACTACATCATGCCGGATTTTTGTGTAATTTGATATTTCATAATTATGCTGATTGCTTTATTGTGACATTTTAAAATGGCACAGATTATCCCAGACACTGATTTGTGTTTTGTTTGTGGCACTAATGAGGGCTTGAAAGAGTCCCAGACTGCTCTCCACAAGAAAAAAAAACCAAAAAAAACAAAACATCATTCATAAAAATGTTGCTTGACGTGACAATGTGTTTACCTCTATGATATAACTTGAATCAGTGAGTGCACCGATTGTGAACAGAGACTGGTGGCACAGTGGTACGACAAAGTAAAGTATTTTAATGACACTCTAAATTAATTAATTATACCCCACATTAAATTACAGACTTATGATAATAATGATCCAGAGGAACATTTGTCGCTGCAGTCTAAAGTGCCATTTCAGATACATCTCCCCATTTGCAATTAACTTTAATCATGTGTCTCAATTAATGGCCACAGATCCAAGGTATTACGCAATTAGTCTAAATGTCACAAGGTCCTAAAAGAGTTTGACTTGGGAGATTATGTCTATGTCTTTGGGACTCTTACAGTCACAGAGATGACAAGTTCCCATCTTTTTCCTTTTATGGTGTCAATGCCACCAGCGAGAGTGTTGTGAAAGTTGCAAATTAACATGGCGAGATGGAGCTAAATTTAAAGGAATCACAACTTTTCTCACCTGTCAACTTTTTTTAGGCTGTTGAAGAGAAGGAAACATCCTGTTTTTGCATAGCAATAGGAATCTGTGTGAAAGAGAGATGTACTCTATGGATCCATAATTGTTGTTTCACCTGTATTGCCTGTCAGGTGAGGCGGTGCTCTGGTCATTTTTTCTTAAATTTGGTCTTTAGCTTGCTGACAACCGTCCGCTTCCTCCACATGCTTTGAGGCAAGCCAAAGTCCTCTCTGCAAATGAACAAGCGAGCCAGGGCTTAAAGTGACGGATGTGCAGCACGCATCAGAGGTAGACAAATTGATTTTCTTCGGGTGGATAGTTCTGGTATAGTGGCTGCTTTGGGCAAGAGAGGGGACAAGAGATATGTCAGAAACGTTTGGCCGAATGGGCCCAAGAAACAAGAGGAAATGGAGGCACAACACTTGGGGAACCGAAGCGGCCTTAGCTGGAGAAATCTGCCAGTTAGCATTGGAAACTTAATGTTTTGTATTTGCTCAAGTGGATAGTGTTGAATTTCACAAATATTTATGTATGGCAAGCACTCTGCACAGACAAGTGAGAAGAGACAAGTTGTTTCTTGGAAATCTGCTGTTTTCTTAAACAGCATGAGCTGATTTTGAGCAGAATGCAGTTGGTTTATCAGAGCTTTTTCATTAAGTGAGTGTCGGGAGAACAGCAAGAGTAAAGATGCAGGCCGTGAAACAAAAAGCAACTACGGGAGAGATGTTTAAAGTCACTGTAAAACAGAGGGGTCTCTGCGTTCTTCCCTAGAAGTTACTTTCACATTACACTTGGTTATGTGACCCATTTAATATGAAAATATTGATTAGTGCAGGTTTAAAGACTGAGGAAATAGGAAAATAAGGTACCTAAAGGGAGTGTAATGCCAGTCTCATAGATTGGGGTGGGCTTTAGTTCATAAGGTTTGATTAGATGGTTTGTGCACTGTTGAAAAGTAACTGTGGAGCATGGCCGCAGCCAATTCCACTATGTCACCCTCCCAACAGGATTACGACTGGCTGGCAAGTTTAAAGGTGCAGAAAGTGGAGAGTTCTAAAACTGTCACTCCAGTGGCGATGCTTGGGTAATTAAAGCTAGCAATTAAAGCTTTTATAATCAGCACTGTCAGTGAACTGGTGCACCAGGATTAACGTTCGGAGTTGCACTTTAAATGGCTGGATGCATGCTCTGCCAGGGACTGTTTTTAAATTCAGCTTGGATAGAAATGGAGTGACTTATAGTACAGGGGACAGGGGAGGGCAGAAGTTGGGTGTTTGCCTAGATGTGTCTGTGCATAACCATATGTGTATTCATATATGTGGGCTTTTTTTTTTTGTTCCTGTGCCTGCTAGATAACACGTACTTCATCATTACAACAAAAGAGAAAACAGAACATGTCCAACTCTGGCTTCGAAAAACATAACTAATACATCATGATATATCCAGGCTTTCGCCATATGGCTTTGAGGAGCTGTGATGCATCAAGCCAACTCACTAACAGCACTCCAGTGTATGTCCAGGCCATGAGAGAGCGCTCCTTAATGGTTAGAGTGATAATGCATAATAAAGACACATAAAAATGAGATTTAACTTTCTCTATATGGTGCATCCTGGATGAATGTGTCTGCAGACCTTGGCCAAGGGGAGTCCTAGCAGAAAATAATGTTGTGTCTCTGTTTCCAATAAAACAAAACAGTAAATTATTTACAGCGGGCCACTGAGTGCGCATCCACCTCATTTGTATTCCCGTCGCCACGGTGATAGATGTGACATCATGGTGATGAATGAAAGCGTAGGGATTTTAAAAAGCGCTTCCTCTGGAAACCAAGGACAGATGGTTATTTTTTATGAGAGCTGCAGAATAATCAAACCAAATGAGCGGGACTATTTTGGTAGACAGATTTGCCAGACATGAAGGTGGTTGTGTAAATGGGAAAATAAAGATGTCAGCTTCGAGAAACCACACGTGAAAATTTCCTCACAAGGTTTGCATAGTCCCATCAGGGGAAAAAAACAAAAACACAATACATAAACTGAAGTTAAAATAAAAAGTTAGTTTCTCTAATTACATTCATGCGGGTGGATTGATTATATCTGCGTAGTCACAAATCCCTGAAGTTCCCACTGCGTCAAGCCAAAATAAATCTGTTTCCTCACCTGTCATTTTCAACTTGAACTGCACTGGTGACCTCTGTTTTTAAGCCAATTTAATTCCCAGACTCAGCTGTTGCTCCCGTTCCCGTGACGGAAAAAGAAAAAAACCTGCAACATGCAAACACACCAGCACTAAACAAACGCACTCACACACAGAGACGGATAAAACCTGCAATGTGTTTTCATACAAATTTGGTCTTTCACAACCAAGGTCAGCATATGGGTCTTAAAAAATAAATTGCCTCTGAAAGCTTTCCCAGCAGATGGCGGCCATCTTGGCTTATCGGTGCATAGGTGCGATTTTTGAGCCGGGTTGTGCTCCATCACAGCCTCCCCTGACCGGCTGATTGAACACAGGTGTAATGGCTGAATTACAGTCTCACTGTTGGACATTAACCCCCTATATCTGGACTGAAATAGTCATTACTGATGACACCCAATGTAATTGCTAATTTTACGCCTCAGCAGGCACATTTTCCACTCGTCTTCTCCTCATTCAACTCCTCTTTCTTTTCTATACCGGTCCAGGCTTAAGTTATTCACCCCTCTTTTCTATCTTTCACTATATCCCAGTCGTAAGAGCAATTTATACCTGTCTCGCTCACTGAGGTGTCAGTCAACAACCTCAAGGGTACAAACTGCAAGGAAAACATAACCCCCCCGCCCCACCCCCACCCTTTGTAGTTCTCTTTTCACATGCAGCTATATCCATATGGCTGCGTGTAACCACTCATCCACTTTCCGTACTTGATGATCATCAGCACGCGCTGCAAAAAAACACCCTGGACACTTCATTAGCCTACTGCTGGGCTCCCGCATAAACACATACACTTACACTCATAGGAGCAATTTAGAGTTGGTATTCACCTGTTTGCAACTCCAAAAGAAATGCAAGACTCTACCCAGAGAAAATTTGCGTGAAGAGGGGAAATTGGGTCCACACAAGGACAGAAAGTTTGCACCGCTGAGCCGCGCTTCTGAACTTTTCGCCTCCGTGTAATCACAGATCTTCAAATGCGCTTGTTAACTGCTGAAAAGCACAAACTAGCAGGGTTAGAAAAATATATTTGAACTCCAGGTTGCTCCATTAGCATGAGCTGAAAAAGAAAAAAATCATTTAGTGAATGACAAATTGAAAGTGATCCGTTGCTCAGACGTGTCAAAGATTATTACAGGCTTACCCACTGCTACAGAGTTAAAAGGCTCCTAAAATTAGATCTCAGAGACCAGTCATGAGATTATGCTCACCTACATAAGCTATTTGATCAAATGAATGGAGACATTTAGCTGCCTTTTCCTACAATCTTTTGCAGATTCTGTTGCAGTTTCACTCAAATAAAACCCACAGAATACTGAACTAGATTGTGGCAGTGGGAAGCATGTAGCTGACAGTAGTTACACTGATTTCCTGAGGCACGTTGAAAACACAAAGGGATATGCAAAGAAGCTCAGCTGTTCCAGGATTCCCTAAAATTAGAGTGAATATTTACTCTTGCTTCTTCTTAGTTCTAAGGAGCAAAGGAAACATCATCCTCTGAGATAATTTGCTATGTCTACCATCAGCTATTGTAGTAGTCATTTAACAAGCAACGCTGTGTTGGAGTTTTCTTTTTAATGTGAACAACATTTCTACATGCCTGTATGTCTTCATTTGCTGTTATGTCACAGGATGGCAGGTGAAGGGCTGCGTAAATAAATGCCTTTCCTTTGCATTACTTCTCACCTGTAATTAAACAGGACCTCTGGCACTCTTAAATGATATGTACATTGTCAACTCTGGCATCCACCTTTCCAATCAGCGTCCCGCCACTCACAGTTTTATGTGGGATAATTATTCCACTTAATCCTTTGTGTAATTCCCATATGATTCCCCTATCTGCCCTCAATAAGGGACAACGTGATATTAAACCCGCCATTATCACATTGTGCTGTGAAAGGTTAGTGTGCTTAGGAAAATTAGGGGACGACATGCGTGCCACTGAGTACAATAGAGCCGATGTGCCGTGGAAGGAATTGCTCAGAAAAAGCGGTGGAATAAATGTAACCTTCTGCTGTTTTGCAAGGCTTGTTGTGAGTGCTGCTTATACTTCATGAGACTGGCTGAAACAGCATATCAACAGTAAGAGTTAAATAAGATGTAACCTTCAGTTTATCCTCAATATTGCACTGAAAACATAGAAGAAGAATCTATAATTATATAAGGTTGCAAAACTTTTAATTTTGATTATTTATTTATCTTTTGTACAAGAATATAAATTGTCGCCTGTTATATTGGTAAATATGCATAATAGATATGCATAAACATCCTATTGGCATTATTCAAGGCTTTTTCCACACTAGGCAGCAACTTAACAAACTCTATAGAAAAGACAGTAAAATTCAATACCTACTGAATATATCAATTTACATCTCAGTGCAACAACACTGAGGCATTGGTATGCAGCAGTGTTACTGGAGGACAGCTCTTTTTGTCAAGGTCAGTGTGACTTCTGAACTGCTGCATCCACTCGGTGACTGACAGGGTGCTGATAGAAGACAGATGAGAGGCAGAACACTTATAAACATATTTTCATCCAGGAAGAAAAATACACATACACACACGCGCACAAAAACAACTGTAGGTGCTAAAATAACCCTTCATGTTTGAACCAAAGGGAGCAAAGGTCTCGATCTCGAGTTGGCACCGGCCACATGCTCATCTGCATTTGCACTGAGGTCAGCGCCGCTCACCGGGGGGAATCTACGCTCAAGGATGAAACGCAGGTGAGTGGACTGCCCTTGAACGAGACAGCACGTGGCCGTACATAAGAGAGAAGTGATGAAAAAAAAAAAAAAACACAAAAAAACATGGTGTTACAAAGGGGGACGTTTACTTGGACAGATAAGCGCGCGCACATGTTTGAAAAGGTTTGATAAACAGAGCAAATTCAATTTAGATATGGAGAGCAAATCCATCAGCTTTGAAAACAAAAAATCTTGAGAGCAAACACCGCTGAGAAAAGCTTAAGGAAATCATTTTATGGGATAAAAAGAGAATACATTAGTGATTATTATAAATGTTGTGCCATTCCTATGATTTCCTGTATCCTCATGTTGTGCTGATTCCATGACAGCCATCTCTTACCATGTGCACTGTTTCTGGCCTGATGATAAAATGGAAATTGACACAGTGAATTGGGCGCCATGAATTTGCGTGGTTCACCTTTAACCAGGTGTCAGTCATGTTTACTTATTTGTAACGAGATGAGAGGAATTAACATAAAAAAGCTATCTGAACATAAATGATTAGATGTCATGTTGCTTCAATGTGAAACGACAGAGGCAAAGCAAATTAATATAAACACAGTTCTAATCAAAAAAAGATTTCAGGTGCCTGGAAATATTCTTGACAGTCTTGTTTCTTGCTTGTCATATCTAATGGCCTCAGATGGTAACGCATTAGACAGACAAGAATACAATGACTTTGAGATGGTTGTTTTTCAGTCTCATTTTAGTTTTTTTTTTATCATTATGCCCAAGTTGCCTACTTATTGAAAAAAAACGTTTGTGTATTCATATATATTCGACTTGCTTGCTTCTTCTTGAATAATAATGCAAATGGAACAAGGAAGAACGCAACAAGGTCATATTAGATTGGTACTGAATGATGCTCATTAAAGCCACTATCTATGAACCCTGTGTTCCTGCACACACGCATGCACACGCACACACACACACACACACACACACACACACACACAACCTAAGCATTCGCTGAACATCATTATTCCAGCATCAGGTGAAAGCTCTTAAAAAAAGAAACCCAGTTCTAGAGAGATGTGTTTTATTATAAGTCACAAATGGCAGAGTGTAATGAGAAAACAAGAGGATGTGTTGAAGATAAAGTTGGAGAAGTTAAAGATATTTTCTTTTGGTTTGAAGAACCTCTCCGATGCCATACATCCAACTTTCAACCAGCTTTTTTCAACATAATTTTGTCAGTGGCCCAAAAATAAAGAGAGACATTCCCTTCTTGTTCTTTATTCTTTGGTGAGTTTAACACTCACGGTCAGAGCTCCCCAGGGCAGATGTGACTTCCTTGTCAAAGGACACTTTAGTTTGGCTTGATTGCACCCAGGGGCGAAATGCAACTAATTTCCAATTCGGTCATTACTGTAGTTAAGAAGTGTTTTTCTTCAATCAACAGTGAGATTTGTGGTGAAGTATTGTCGGCGTATACCTTTAGAAATGATGGAACTGCAGCATAGCAGCATTGATACAGTGGTGGAAAGCAACTTATCAATTCAAGCACTCTTCTTAAGTACATTTATGAATCACTTGTTCTTTGGGTCAGTATTTCCATGTATACTCCTCCTGTACCACAGGCTAATATCGTACTCTTTAATTCTTTCTACAGAAAAAAAATAATCATAACAAAGTAATTGTTTGTCAGACATTAGCAGTACTTAAGTAAGAAAACATAAAGTACTAATACATCAGTTTGAGAGGGACACACACACAGGCCTGAATCCATTCGCTGCTCCAGGGCTGCTCTCTTGACCACCCCGACACTTTTTGGCTGCGCGCATGTGCTTCCTCTGTAGCTGCCTAAATCTACACTGAGCCGCATTTCTCAGCTTTCTCCACTTAATCACTAAATTTAACTGATTGCACATAGAGGTGATCGACTGAGGTGATTAACAAGGGAACAGGAGCTGAAATGGCAGCAGCTAATGAGGCACACTGGGACTCGGAGGGTAAGGCTCTGTTGTTGCTCCAACGACAACTTCAGTAAACAACATGCTGACTCATCCGGTGACACAGAGAGAGTTCTTACCGCCCTTTTAGCTGCACTGTTTGCATTTATGCACGCAGTAAAGTACTGTACGCATACAAAATATGAGCTGCAAACAGCTCGTCGTGTCAAAACACATAGATGCGCGCGGTCACGCGTGCAGACACTCCGCAGTCAAACTGATACGCCAAAAAAATAAAATAAAATTCCCGTTCTCCCTCTGGTCAAACCTTCATACTTTCCCCTCACCCCTCTTCTTTCACCCCTGGACAGAGGGGGGGATCGGGGGAATGTGCTGACAGACTTCCATACAGCCAGAGGGAGGATGAGGCTCCGAACGAGTCTGGCAGATGTGTATGTGTCTCAGGAGTTTCCGCCTCCTCTGGTGGACAGTCACTGAGGCCGGCGTTAACCCCTCTTGTGCTTGACAAATACCAACACGCAGAAGAAATGCAATAAATGTGTGTCTGCATATATATAGCAACAATGAAAGACCATCTTTTCTCCCCCCAGGGTCTCCTCCACACCTCTTGTTTAGTTTTACTGTAGGTTTATCTGAGCAAGGACAGGCTTCTTATGCAACTCTTACAACCGGTGCATGTGCAAATGACTAACAGGTCATTTGGTTAATTGCGCAGGGCCCTGGCTTTGCAATAAGCCACCAAAAGGAGAGGAAGCATTTCGGTATCCTATGCAATATGATTCGTGTGTTTGTTGACAGGCACCTGAAGGTATCTGAAGCAGACTATTGATCTACACATGGGCCGGGAACAGATTTATACTTTGATTTCCTGGAGTAAACACTGAGTGTTTGGATAGGGATGTAAACCAAAGCCCAGTCTGTTGACTCCATTTGTCATATATATTCTCTGTTCGATAACTCAATAAAGTGTTTGAGACAGCAGCTGCTGAGGGAGGAACTTCAAGGCGAGCGTGTCTCAGTTAATGTATTTCTGTCAGCGCGGACGGAGGGAACCCGGGATGGAGGAGGAGAAGATCGGGCGGAAGGAGATGCGTAATCTCGGCATCGCTTTCTCCACCACTCTCTTCCTCCTTTTCTCTCTCTCTCTCTCTCATCTGTATCTCACTTTTTTCCTTCTCCTCTTCACCCAACCGTGATAAATTCTTGCATATATTAAAGACATCTGCTTGTTTCTCTTCAGAGAATATCCTGCGCGTGTGGTCCCGTCCCACAGGAACACTAACTGTGGCTGCAGTTAAGACCATAAATTGTAATAAAGTGCCATTCTCCAATTATGTTCTGTTTGTTTTTCATAACTGCTTGTTTCATTGATTGCAGCAAACTATTAGAGTTCTTGTTGACACATGTATATATCAAACGTGTCTCCCAAATAGCTTTTTCTCTGTTTCCTTCCTGCTGTTTGTCAATTTAGTTTACATCCATCAACTTCTAAACATGAAGTCCCAAATGTTTTTGAGACATACCTGATGCTCTCCTTGAAAACACCAATAGACTCTAGTTTGAACTAAATGAGTTGTCATAAAGTCAAAAATGTATCATCTACAGCCACAGGCTTCATCAAGGGTCTCTGTTGCATCCACAACCTCTGGTGTCCGTACGTCACACAAAGTCTTGGCCAATTGTTTCCAGAGAGATTATGCGGACATGACAACCCATCACAGCTGTTTATTACATTAGCTCACATCTGATCTCTCTAATCTCTCATAGGCGAAAGACTGAGCGAGAGAGAGAGGGAGAGAGAGGTATAGGAGATTAATGCACTGACAACGCAGCAAACCTCAGATTCTCCTGCCCTCATGAATATGGATGAGCGAACCCACCAGGAGAGTATACACAGCTAGCTTTAATGCTTTAATGCGCATTATGGCAATAATAAGGGAGAAGCTACTTAGATCACATAATTCTCCAGAGTCTCATCATAAATAACAGCTTACATGTAGCTTACTTAGATAAACAGGCGGATGGATGGTGAGGGATAGAGCGCTCACATTCACTCAAGCTTAGGAGATTTAAAAGAAAATGTTTCCGTGCACATGAACTCCAACTGTTCACAAATCTGTGCAGAGTGAGCATGTGCCACGAGCACACGCATTTGTATTTGCGTGCGCAGGGAAAAATAAAAAGCCAGGGCAATCACATCTCCAGAAAATGTCATTGACTCCCATTACACCCACAAAGCCCTGTGTGCCATTACACCACGGGGCAAATTAGTCACTATGAAGATGAATGGGTCCACAAAAACACAATAACTTACCATTCGGCATGTAGAATTCCCTGTGAATTATTAACAGAGCTACTCATCAGAGCCACAGAAGAGGAGGCGCAGAGGCCTGCATTTCTCCCTGAAAAAATCTTGGATATTTGAAAAATATCTTCATGGTGCATCCTTCCTCACACACATGACCAGCCAAGCATATGGGCACATGCCAGGACACATGAGCACACATAAACACCAGTATATCACCATCACGCCCACAAATCACTCATCTGCGTGCACATACACACACATACACATGCTCGTGCGCACACTGGCCATATCCTATTTATCCAACTGTACATGGAGCCATATATTATCCGTGGCTTGACACCAGGCCATTAGTTACAGTCTCTCATCCAGCTATCAGACAGTGAGTCTCGCCTGGAAATCTCCTACTTTACATTGTACCGCTAATAT
>JAOXYL010000086.1:18950272-18960714 GCA_028564955.1 Terapon puta | reverse complement strand
AGAATAAAAGAGGTAGGCAAGGGAGATAACTGTCCTGAATGTTGTAAGACAGCTCAGATCACAGAGATGGGCAGCACAGCTTCATTAGCAAGGACACTTAAAGTGAAGGCAGTAGAGCGAATCCTCGTTCAACAGCCAAATGTATTAAATCACACAGAATTTCCCTATAAAAAACACTTTTTTGACCACATGTGTGCGGCGTGCAGGGAGGGGTGAGGATTTACTGGCCTTAGCCACGTGCTGTACGGAGCGTATCGGGTTTATGTGAGCTAGGCTTGCAGGGGTATGGCCATTCGACTGCCTTCTTCGGCTGTCTGACAGTGAAAGATGTGTCCATAACGAGGTGGCGACGGACAAACTACGTAATGGGAACCCAACCTGTGAGACGAGCCATTAATCTTGGTAAGGCGGAGATGACCGGCGGACCTGGTCTGCTCACTGTAACAGGAACGGTAACATTAGGATTTCATGCCTCTCTGACTCCTTCCAGGCGTGTCCTGTGTTCTGGCTTTTTGAACAGAACACCACCTGATTTCCCTAAGGATCCAGGGTATAAGATCATCTCTGGTTTTGTGCGCATGAAGCCTCTAAGAATAGGACAACTCATCTAGGTCAGGTCACGGGACCATTAAACAATTCTCTGCGAAGAAATAAATATGGCGCATTCAAGTCGATGTAAAGTTTATTTGGGGTACGACGAGGCAGAACTTCTTCTCATGTATACCTCTGGATGCCGTGGTTTCCCTCTGCTTTCCATAAACACCCGAGGCAGATGAAGCCGAGTGTTTGTCTGTGTAGCATTGCAACAGACTGATGACCTGTTCATTCAACTGTCACATCATCATCTGAAAGGAATGAATGGAAATGTTATGTTATGCATATGGAACTTGTTTATGTACAGTGATGCAGGTTAGTGATCCAACTGTAACTATCCTATGATGTTTGTTATTCCCCATTATTATAGTGGAAAAGTTTGTGTCTCACAAAGACTGTAATCATTAACATTTACATAATAAAATCATAAAATACAAATGTAGTTGTCTGTGTTTAACTTAGTTTGTACAAGTTATGGGGCCTTTTCAATTGATTACAACAACTATAGTTAGAGGCAATTTTATGGCGGACTGAAAATTTATAAATTAATACCGACTATTTCAGTTGTTGTTGGTTATTAGGTGAAGGAGGTGAAAACCTTTGTACAACAGCTATCATGTAAGTAAAATATGAAGAAAAGGTGTACAATGGCCACATTTTAATTCATACTGAATCATATATTATATGAATGTAATACAGAGTATATATGAATGTAAATTAAATACATTATTGCACAGCCAAATAAAACAAAATAAATAAAGGAATCATTAAAAAACATTTGTCTCCACAGGATTAGTATTATAATTATACTTTTTTATGCTTTTTAAAAAAAACTTGAAAAATAGGAAATGCATGTGACTGCCTGAGCACATAACCTGTTGCATGACAGTCTCTGCTGAGCTGCATTTCCTTTCAATTATATGAAGCGAACAGTAGCAGCTTGCTCAGGTAGAAACCAGGTAATTATCTCTCAAATGATGTCACCTGCAACAGGGCTGCAGCACACTCAGTTTACCCGAACCGCCGGAGGGCTATCAGTTGCAACGCTGTGTTTAAAGTTTGGCTCAGTGTGCATTGTGACGAGTGTATGAGCATCCTGATATATGTGCGGCGGCTGAATGGGGGGCCTTTAGGTATGTTTTGGCTTTGGCTTCCTTTGAGGTGTTTCCTGTTGGCCCATTGTTAACTTCTCTGTTAAGTTCTCAAGTTATTAATATTGTAGGATATATGTACTTGGCTTTATGGATGTAAACTTGAAAATAGCACATTGTTAGTTCAGCAGGTCACATTTTTTCTTTTTTTTATCCTACTGTCTGAACAGTATTATATATCTATTTCTTTATATTTCCATCTACACTGTATTTTAGATTTTTATTAGATTTTTATATTTTCTCATATGCTATGTTCTATCGTTTTTTCCTTAGACTTTAGTCACTTTTACTTGTCAGCATATTTTTGAGCTTTCTTAGAAGGAGTCTGTGAGTCAAGAGTTTTGAGGCCAACTGCTGCTTAATGTGATTGTTGTGTACATGACAAAAGAAAAAATATTTATAGCCAGCACATAAAGGAGGGAGGTTCCTTTGTGAAAACATTCTTTCGTATTAATTTGTTTGAATACATAAAAGCTACATTATATCTCCTACATATCTGTTGTGTTTTCATCTTCATGGGTTTTTGGGACAGTTAGGCATTTCACTTCAACTTTCTCAAGGCTTTTTGAGTGTATTTCTTTTTCATAATTTTTAAGAAACTAAGTGCATCATTCCGAAGTTCGGCGCTCACCGCCAGAAGTTTAACGTCCCTGTTTTGAGACTTTCAAGGGCGAGCCACGGCCAACCGCTCGCCTTTGAAAGTTTTGCGAGAGTTTCTGAGTCTCCCGAGGTAAACGTTCATCTGGATGGCCGCGGAGCTTTTTATAAGTGCAGAGCCAACCCGCAAGACCTTCAGTGCCAAAAATAGAGCCAGTCTAATACAGCAAACAAAACAGAACAAAACAATAGCGCACGGCACAGCACCTCTGCCAGCAGGGTGACAGGGCACGGGCTCCGATGATTGATGACGAGGGAGAGGAGTATCCCCTCTCCGCCGTGATAAGAGGCTATAAGAGCGAAGAGAGGTGAATATAAGGATTAAATGAAGCCATGAAGGTGCAGCAGTGGAGACACCGCGTGAGATAGACGATGTTTTATTTACACCTTAGACACGACTCATTAAACCTGAAGCACATCGCCTCCACCTCTGGTACAGCAGGAGGAAGTGGAAGCATATGTTAGCCTATTTAAATATATCCGCATGGCGCACTGTTACAGTACGCATGCAAGTGTGAGGCTTGGAGGAACAGTAATAATGTAAAGGTGCTTACATCACCCACTTTGGGGGTTGAGGATGGGGAGGGTTGGACGACCTTTTCCTTTTGTTTAGTTGTCCTTGTTCTATTTTCATATAGCCATATATTTACATTACTGCACGCGGTTCGTGAGCGCCATAAAGTCACACTGACAGGTGCATTATATGAATGATTTTAATAGAAGAAATAGATTGACAGTGGGCTGATTTTTTTTCAAGATATATTTATATAAAATGATGATCAAATGCATAACTTGAAGTTATAATCTCATTTTTATTCAAATAAAAACTCTGAATGAGGTCACACATTGGGCACTGAGCTTATGGCCCACTGATGAAAACGTGCAGTGTCTGCAGTATTACGACCCGGGTGTCAGCAGTGACGGACTCCGGGAATAATCACAACCGCCTCACAGTTAGGCTTTTAACAAGGCTTTTAACGCCACAGACAGCTCTTCAACTCACCTGCATGTGAAGCGGGGTACTGTTTTTCCAGTTTCTATGGTAGGGTTGCGAGTGAACAGTTTCTGTGGCTCAACAAACAAAGAAGAGATTGATGACTGCAAATGATGAAACTTGAAACTGAACTGAGGTCCAAAACCACACCTGCAATTATTCAAGAGATCATGAAAATTAAAAGCTTTTCAGATTATAACTTTATAAAGTAAGTTTTATTGAATTTCAGAGCGTATATATATCATTTTATAGAAGAAATGTTTATTAGCTGTCTGAAAAATCTAGTTGCGTCTCAGATAAATACAAGATATACCGATACATTTCTGTTTTATAATCACACCTTCACATCTGCTGTGCATAAAAAATCTAAAGTAAATGGGAAAAATAACATCAGGATTATCTATCCTGCCAAATTTTAATGACTATGTACTCATGCCAATAGTAGGGCTAATGCCAGGGTCGTGTGTGTGTATGTGAGAACTTATGATTGACCAAGCAGCTACAAGTTGAGTCGTATCCTCCCTTACTTCCTGTTTCAGCAGCGTCCTACTCAGTTTTTGCCCTTCGTCCGCAATGAGCGTGAGATAATTATGATAGACTGTGTGGATATTTCTTTCCATTGTATAATACCCCTGTCACTAAGCCTGGCCGTTTTATTCTGTTTGTTACTGCTGTTTTGTCAAATTAGATTAATTTCCCCCCTCAGCGTTTACCACTAATTATAAACACCAGAACAGATGGGATGTAATTCTTTTTACGGAAATTCTGCAGCCCGGCCAAAGTGCTGTGGCCACATATTGCTCCATGGTTGATCTTCACAGCTCCGAGTCCGCGAGTGAGAGGGAAGAAGTCTGATAGCTGGCTCAGTCTGATAGAAATAAACTTTTAAAAAAAATGTATTTTCATTCTTGGCGGTAGAATGGTAGCATGTCAATAAACTGTCACATATTCAGATGGATACTAAGATAAAGATTTCTCTTATTTCAGTAAAAAGACAAAGGCACTGTATCACTATATCACAACACTCAACCGGATCGAGGAAACTATGAGTGGAATTTTCCTTTTCCACATCTCCATCCCAACAATCTTTGAGGAAAAACAATACCCGCTCTCCATGGTGATCTGACTCAATAAACAGACTTGTCAGTTATTTCACAAACACATGTTCATCCCAAACAATAGTTTGATTGAGGATTTGATTTTTCTCGACGATAAGGCAAAGTTAAACACAGTTGCTGTTGTTTCCCTCCCAGGTTTTAAATTGGTTCAAGCTGCTTTTCTCAGTGCCGCTTCCATCTCTCTGTGCACGGTTCCCAAGTTTTCCCATGTTTCATGTCCACACAGTGCTTGTGTGTTTTCTCAGTTATGGCACAAAAGCATATAGTGGTGCTGCAGTGATCAGCTTTTTGACAGATGGCATGTCTTCACTTCTAAACTGGCTGATATTGGCTGGTGGCGGCGACTGGACAGTCATCGTAAACTTGCCATATGTTGCAATATGCCGCACAGATTGAGGCAGGGGGCAAGTGTATTTAAGGGCATAGAGTGGCAAGATGAAACATTCATAAAGGGACTGAGCATATGCTCATGTCATATCATCTTCACTTTTTTTCAGGAGCTCATGAGAACCTACTTTGAGCTGCCACAGACAAATAGGACTTCAGTCACTCACCAGTCACTGGTAAAAACATAATTCATTCATTGTCTGACGATACCCATGGTCTGTCACTGGGATATTCTACGTTTCCTCTGCTCCAATTTGACTTATAGTGGATTTCTACCTTTGGAGGGTAATTGTTGACCATTTCTAGCAAGGGCAGAGTGTAACCAGGACAGGATCTTCTCCCCAGACCTGCAAATGGTTCCTTTCCTCACTGTGAATGAATTTTTCTCTGTGGCTTGACAGGTGAGGCAGCAGAAGAGAGCAAGTGATCGAGAGATGGGGGAATAGAGAAGCAAGAGGGGAAAGAGAGAGAGAGGGAAAGGGGGGGTGAGGGAGGCTGCAGGTGTCAAGCCTCTTGAAATTGGTTACCTTCCCTCCTGGAGATGGTGTGTGTGTGTGTGTGTGTGTGTGTGTGTGTGTCTCCAAATGCACATAGAGCCACACATTTTGCCTGAGCTTTCTGTGTGTGTGTGTGCATGTGACTGACAAGGGCCAGTGGTGTAATGATTCGTCTTTGGCATCCCTTGAGCGAAGACAGACTCTCACCCACCTCACCGCAGGACTAACACATTAAAGGAGATAGGTGAATAAGATCTGAATGTGAGATGGAGGGAGAATAGCCTTTCTGACACGGCGCTGTATGAAACTCACAGCTGTAGCCCGGGGACAAAGCTCGTCCTGCAGAGACAAGTGCTTGCAGAAAGTTAAAGTGACATTTCAGCTTGGTGATTTGACGTTGAACCAAAGTGCCAGGGCGAGGATGGATCAGTGCCTCCCACCAGGGCAGATGGACAATCCTTCAAAGTAAGGTGGAAAATAGAGAAAAGGCTGGTTATTCCATCCACTACAAGTCCTCTGTGTGCAAAGAGTGTAATGCATCAACTGCAGCTCCTGCGGTGAACTAATACTATTAGTGTTTTATGCGAACAGGACACACAGTTTTTGCCCAGACAGTCCAGAACAATAAATGTCATTCACTCACTCTGTGTCTCTCCCCGAGTTGTAACGCCACTCAGGAATGAGTGCCAGGGGCGACGCTGAGTGCCTATCACTCAAATTCTTTTTGACCAGTGATCCGTAGCCCTGTTGCTGTTTGACAAATGTACCTCTAAATTGTGACATATGGCACGTCCATAGTTTAGTCACGAGAAATTTTCAAGTAGCTCTTAACTTCCTTTGCAGTAATTGATTGTTTTCAGATGATTTTTCTGTAACATTGTCTAAAACTACTCTTGATGGTGTATGATGACTGTGAGACAAAAGTAGGACTACAAATAAGTTTAATCTGCTGACGATTGTCTCAGTTAACTGAAAAACTGATGAAGGTATATTGTTAAAAAAAGGATTTATCAATAATAAAACTTGCTGATGATTTACTGTGTATCATCTGATTCTGTTCTATTTATTTCAGCTCTAAAAGAAAAGGGGCAGAGAGAGTATAAATAGAGAAATAGAAAAAGTTGAGAAGGATCAGAAAGCATCAATTTGCACTGGCTCAGCTCAAAATGTACCTGCTACGACGAAAAAGTCCCATTTTGCTTTTGACAGCTGTCCACCTTCTTTTGCTTACAGTCTAAAACGCCACGCTGTTTTGTGCCTGCTGTGTTGCTAAGGCAATCAAAGCCCCTCTGCTCTAAATCGGGCTGAATGATATAGCCTTGTTGGTTGATAGCCAATATCCGAGTAAATAAATGATGCTGGTTTATCTTACTCAATCGCCCACAAAATAAGTTGGGGCCATGAGAACACATCTCATGTAAATCCCCTCCCCAGAGAAACTGTTTGAAAACCACAGCAGCAAGTATTGCTTCTATTGACCCAGGCAGGCCCTCCGAGCTCCTGGCCACGTGCCACGCATTACTGCTTCTCCATCACTGAGCAGAGCACTGCTGGGAGGTACTTGTTGTTCACCCACCCTGGCAGCCAATTAAAAAACAGCTGGAGTTTTGCAGAGCCATTGAAGATAAGGGCCATTCTCCGGGGTGCAGCATTCGCACAACTGCACCACATTATCCTCAAGGGATAATCAACAGCCAGCAGCAATACCATGCAAATAAGAGTGAAAGGAAGAGCTTCCCCTCAAACTGGTGTATGCTTTCAAAGATCGAGTAGTGCCAGAGCCCGACCTTCATTTTTGTTGTGGTAGACACCATTAATAGGCACAATACTGCATTTTATTAGCATGACATTACAATATGCAAACCCAAAATCAAAATGGTATATTCACATTTGGCTGTAGTCAAGCATATGCAGTGCAGCTCAATGCTCCATACAAGGGTAGTTATGTGTATCTGAAGAAAGCATAGTGCAACACCTTAGAGGCTGGGGAGGCAGAGCCGCAAAATGTCCTCTCGCTCGTTCTGCGAGGACCCAACTTTAAAAGGGCTCACGGTCCATTTTGGGCCTTGACTGATGTTTAAAGAGACCCTGCTAGACATGCCATCAGGAAAACTATCATACAACCGGCAGCTGGCTCAGCAGTATGCGCCGCTGATTTAATTAGAGCAACCACATTAATGATGATTGCATCTCTCATGGGTCCATGGTGTTTGCATTACATCTGTAGAGTGTTGTGTGCACAGTCACCTCATAGGTCTTATAACAAGCCCATATATTGGGGGGAAATGGGGTAGTTTTAATGTTTTATGTCTGCTGCTGTAATGGCATGCTTCAGTTAAGGCTAGTTAGGTTTAGCTCAGTTCTTAGTGTTAGGGATTGCTGATTCTGTCAGGGTTTTTTTTAATCTAAGAGGAACAGTGTTTAGTCTATCTATGTTAATTTAATTATTAATCTGTTAACTTATTCTTTGGATTTTTGAGTTAATTCATTCATTTCTTTGCATTTGTTAAAATCTCATCTTTGTTGCTGCCTTTACCAACTGTGTTTTTTTCTCCATTTTTGTGAACCCTAATGGAAACAAACATTAGCTTCATGGACATAAATCATATTTCTATATGTAAAGAGTATGTTTACACATTAATTAAATAACTAATAATGCTTGCCATGACTTTGGATGTTCGAATTTTTACACTGTAATCTAATGTATATATTTTTCTTTCTTTGTATCTCATCGGATTTCGAATGCTAGAATAAATCTGGATTATAGAGCTGAAAGTTGATCCAGGAAAGTGTTGGCTCTGAAGGTCAGACTATCCTGTTTCATACGGCAGTACATTATCTGTAGGACTAACCTGTAACATTCTGTTTCTCAGTGTACATAGGAAACAGGTGTGTGCATTATGAAGTTGTCCAGCGGCTTTATCTCCTTTTTGGATGTCTCTCCTCCGGCCAAAGACAGATTGGAATCATTTCAGGTCAGGCCGCCAGGAGTTCACGACGCAGAGAGGACCGCGGCTCAGACAGAATCTCTGATCCCTGATAACATCTCCCCACTCTCTGCTCTGGCATCCCCTTCATCTTTCCCTTTCTGTTTTCCTTCTCTTCTTCCTCTCCTCTGGCGTCACCCGCCACCTTTAAGCAGCCCAACATTTCTGATAAATTACGATTTCTGGGGTGCACAGGCGGCTGTGGGGCTAAACGGTCGCCGGCTACCACGGGGAAATGGCTTCACTCCCAGGCAGAGGCACCTCCTGCTTAGTTGTGCATCCCAGCAAACGTTAATGGCAGTGTTTGTGTGTGGGAAGTCAGTGAGGGATCATGTCCTTGTAGCCTGATGAGTGAGTAACTCAAGTGGCTGGTCAGGGTGGTTGCACACTGGGGTGGGATCTCGCATGAATCATAATTCTGGAGTTTGAGTGATTTCATTCTTATAAATCCCAGTGTGTCCTGGAAAAAAAGTGTGTGTTTGTATTAACTTGTGAATGAATGTATGAGCTTCTATGTGTGTGTGTGTTTCTTTTTTCCACAGGTACTGGTTTCATGCAATTTTGCACGAGCATGTGCGTGTTTGTGTGAGCGTATCTGTGTGCGCCTGCAGCTGTCTAATAGTGTCTCTTTCTAATCCTGGTTTTATCTGCTGGTCACTGAGGTGGGAACGGCACCAAGACGTCAGTCATCTGGCTGGCCAACCAAAACCTCTTTATTTCTACTGTCACTGGAACCCATTTGGAGGGGTGGAGATTTATTTGGGCTCTCTTATCTCTGCAGTCCAGTCAGGAATCATATAGCTGAACTCGTGTATCTTTTCCGCCCTCCGGATAGAGTGAGGGTAAAGGAGCCCTAAAGGCTAAAAGTCCCTCATGAATATGTCCCAAGAATCTGCAGCATATGTCTGATAACATAAAAAAGAATCCACTGCACTCCAAGCCTAAATGTATGCAATAAATAACATATTTCTGTCCGGGAAGATATGCTGCATACTAAAAAATAAAATAAAAACAAATTTATTTTCAGAGTAGCGGTTGAAATCGAAACTGTACTACAGATACAGCGAACATGTTATTAGTTCCTGCCTGATAGGACTCTGATTATGCCCAGAAGAAAAAAAGTTTGATTCAGTCAGTGCATAACTTCTTTAGCTGTCCAGGCTCATGTAGCAGATACACATAGTGGCCTATTTACATTTCTACCCTCTCCTATCTGTGCTCAGTTGGGCTGTTTGCTGGGAGTTGTGGAGAACATCGGAATAGCCTGAGGCCACTATCATGCACACCATTTTTTTAAGGTGGTATGTGATTTAGTATTATCATGCTTTATCATCAAGCATAATTTATATGCTGCAGATGAGTGCTGATCACGTGACAGCATTTAGGCTTCAGCTGACTGGACTTCATTTAATTATAGCACATTTCTTTGTAAGGGCTTGGCAACAGAAAGGGGTTGAGAAGTTGCAATGGGTGCAGTTTTCTGATGCTTCAGAAACTGTCATGTTCAGTTATTTAAACCTCATGTTTTTACATGGGTTTAGTGAAGGACATTTTTTAGTTTTCTACATCCTATCTGTGGTATGTTTTAGATAATTTCAACCTGTTTACATACACTGTAGTAAAATTGTGACCAGCTATACACAAACCACACAATATGCTTGCAAAGTAAGATAAACACAGTGACTTTTAGAAATGGCATAACTTTATTGAGTGTCAAAACCTTTAGATCAATGACATATAAATACATTTTATTTGGTATTGCATTTGCAACATAGAGGTACAAATACAATGATTTTAGATATTCCTGTATCTTTTGATAGCAGAGCCTGAAAAAGAAATATACACTGCCACTGCTTGCTGGAAAGATCAATGAGTTAATGTCTGAAATCTGAGCAAATGGCCCTTTTTGGTCGGCAGTTTAAGGAAGAAATGGTCAGGAGGAAGAGGGAAATGGAGAGCAAAGGAACAGAAGAAAAAAGTAAAATACTGGAACGGCATGTTTCCATTTTAGCCGGGCAGCTCGAGTGGGTTTGCCACAAGCATGCATCAGGCCAGTT
>JAOXYL010000086.1:18934247-18948731 GCA_028564955.1 Terapon puta | reverse complement strand
ATCCATACATTGCAATACACACGTACAGTGGATGTGCATGTATTTGCTGTATTCACACAAGTGTCTTTCAGAGCCTTTCTCATCACCTTACCGCTATGTGCAGTACACAACACCTCTCTCTCTTGGCTTTCTTCCAGCGGGCTAAGCTGCTGCGGGATAAGCTTGTGAAAATGACAACACAATTATACTTTACTGAATTGCAAAAGGCTGAAAGCCCGGCTTAAAGAATCCCTTCAAATGTGCTAATGTAGTGCTCTGACACACACGCACACACACATTCACAAATTTAAATTGAAAAAAAGCCAAAGGACTGGCACACACACACCCCCAATGTGTGTTTCACTTTGCAAACCAAACATCACTCATCCATATATTTATGATACATATCCAGGCCGACAAGACAAGGTTGCCGTTTAAAAAGGATTTGGGATGTGAGTTGCCTCTGTTCAAACAAACACAACAAGCCCAAATGCTCTAATCAGTCCCAGCAGTCTAACACATGCTTGTTCAACCTCAGCAGAGAGCGAGCTGCGCCCATTCGTTTCAGTCGCCGTCGGGCAGGACTCTAGCGAGGGACCACCAACAGTGACACCCACTCCTTTGGCAGTCTCAGCTGTCCACCAATCAAGGGTGTTTACCGCCGCCTGCCTCATGATGTCATTCCCGCTCCCGATGCCAAACTAATAACCAGCCCGGGCCCTGGAATCTGCGTCTGTGTCTACGTGGATGTGTGTGTGAAGAATTCCACATGTCAGAGGAAACCGTCGTTCCTAATGAGTCCTGAGTTGGAATGAGGGATAATAAAGCGTTCAGTCTGTGCAGCGAAAGGTCACAGCCATAAACGACTGTGATGGGTTTCGTTTTTTTTTTCCCTTTTCCGTTCTTTGTTTTTTTTCTTCTTCTCATCCTCTTGAAACTCAGAAGTCACTTATCAAAGCTTAGAAAATATTCAGGTTGCGGGAGGAATGCAGGGAGGCGTGGAGGATCTGCCCGTAAAAGTCTGCAGAGAGCGCGGGATTGACAGCGAGCAGGCAGACTGAGATAAAAGTAAAACAAAGGAGCGGTGTCATCAAAACTTTTTTCCCCTCTTATTACTTTATATCTCATCTTTCAAAGAAGGTTCATGATTATATTTCTGCGGGAACATATTTTTTTTTGTATCTGCTCGGGGAGATAAACCTTCTTTAAATATGACGCATTAATCGAATGCCAAAAGAACAAAAGTAATGTGGCCCCGGTTGCACGCAGTGAAGAGTAAAGAGCATTTTGCAGCTTTCAGTTCACATACAGAGACCTCATAAGAGGCCCTTAGGGGATTCCCAGTTTTGCATTTATCATAATACCTTTGGGCTCACTTTGCTTTGCATTTTTCTCCTGCAGCATTGGCGTCGTTTCTTTCTATGTTTCCAACACACCGAGCTGCATGCTTAAATTTTTCAATGGAATGCATTGAATATTTACATAGTCTCTATGTCTGTACATCCTTTTAGATTTGAACTGGAAAAAAAATAGTCTCAGTGTGAAATTGTGAATTTCCTTTTATTAGTTACAAAACCGTAATTATTAAACAATACATGATCTAATGTGCAGGAAAATGTAACACTGGGAACAGTGAGGAAAAGTTGAAAAGCCCCTTGAGGCATATTATGATTTGTAATATTGGGCCTGACTTGACTTTAAAAAGAAAATATCCCGCCAAGGCCCTTTTTGGAACTGTGCATCCAGACGGAGAAGCAAAATTTAGCCAAGACTTAAATGAAAAAAGTGCGGCAGTAGAGAACGAGCAAGGCCTTCACGATTATTATGTCAATAGATATTTTTCCTTTCTGAATACACAAGAAGCAGAAGAGGACAGCTAATGTGATTGGAGAGGAGGAGAATGGCCGATGTAGAGAGAAAATGAGAAGGCGAGAAAGGACACGAGAGCAAACTATTTGACTGTAAAGATGCCCCAGTGTGTAGAAAGGAACGGAGCGTAAACAGATACAATGCCAGAGCCGAAATTTAAATGACAATCAATTGGAGGAAATAGTCCAAATATAAATCATTTGCTCATATCTGGATGAAGCAGGGAGCAGGAGGAAAGAGAGAGAAGAGAGATAGCCCAGTTGGTGCTCCATCCATCATCTGTTTGGCTCGGATGCCAGCTTGATACTGGGAACATTCGCTGATTAATATTCAGTACAGGGTGGAGGGCGAGGAGTGATGTTGGACGAATTAGCCAGCTTTCCTGCGAGATTTGCAGATTTACTACTCTCTCTCCAAACAGCCCAATGATTCAGGTGGAAGCGTTTTTAAGGACCAAAAAACCCAGATCGTTCTACCGAGCTTTGTCGCCGCGCGTTGCCATAACAGCGCTGCATTTGTTTTGTTCCAGCTCGCCGATTAAACATACATGATGAGGTTAATGGCTCGTGCCTCGGGCGCTGGAGACGCCGGTCTTGGATCCGCTCGGAAACCTGCAGAAACTGAGGTGTCAGCAGAACGGCGGTTAGATTGACCAACGGGGTCAGCATTTCTGTCACACGCGCGTCACCGACGACCGCCATGGGTGACCACTGCTCAGCAGAAATGTCACACTGCCCCTGAAAATGGCACAGCAGACTGTCTGCCTCTCAACCCGCAATCTCTCGCGCATATTTCTCGCTTTTCCTCCGTTTCCTGCCATCTCTCTCTCTCTCTCTCTGACTCTCTCTTTCTTAAATGTACATGCACACACACACAAAAAAAAGTTCCCACACATTTGCACAGTGTCAGGCTTTGGGGTAGAATTCTTAGATGTACTGTAGAGCTGCAGCAGCAGTGATGGAAGACCTTGGGTGTCAGCCTTGGCGTCGGCAGGCGAGATTTGTTTGCCTTGTGTTGTCATTATTTGGCTTTGCTGTTAGCTAGTAATGTCTGCGCGGCGAGGAACACGAGCCCGCGATATTGTGTGTGACACTTGTGTGCTCACGGCAGGGCAAAATATGTCATGCATTTCACGACTATGTAAATACACTTTTCCAGCGGATTTTCAGGCACCTGCGCCGAGTTGTTCTGTAATCGTTTTGAGTGGCTGACCTTTTGTGCCCAAACGGAGCGGAAAAATAAACTAAAGATATTTGAGACAAATGTATGCGATCTGCGCCAACGCTGTGTGCGGATATGACAAACCTCTTGCAAACAATTATCTCTTAAATGTAGTGTTTTTCTGTTTGATTACTCACAAATAACCTATTACGAAGCAGAGAAACACTGTAGGGCCTTGATGAAGATAAAGAGGAGAATCTTGCTGCAATGTAAGTGGATATTTAAAGGGTCAGTTCACCTAAATTACTAACAAACATATTTTTCATCCCACCCAAGCAGTTAGTTTGTGTCTTATTATATATCTGATTAATGACATGTCTCTTTAAGAAAATACATGTCATCATACTGTTTCTTCACTATTTAACTTTTCACTCTGTGGATTATTCGGAGCAGTGGGGACTTTGGCTCTGGAAAGAGATGTCGCCCATGAATGTTTCAAATGTCATTTCTCAATGCTGTAAGCACCCCCGATAAAATATTCATTCACTATATTGGGGCGGTGGCAAACACTTTAGAGGCAGATATCTCAAGCCTGAGGAAATTAAGCCAAAACGATCAGCGTGTGATTCTTTTATGCGCGAGTCTGGTTGAGTCACTCTCACATCATCCAGCTAAATTCACTGTCATGAGCATGCCGGCGATTCGACACACACTAATTAAATGCAACAGGTAACATCAACAAGACTCCAGGTGTTATGCAAAAAAAAAAAAGTAAGTAAATGTATGTTTATTTGCATTAGAACTTTTTTCCCCCAACCCCATCATAGTTGAAAACCTCACAGTGCGAGCATCAGGTAATGAATCAACCTGCTGACTGTGCCAGACGTTCAGTGAGACAGGAGGCACACTGTTTGACTCAGTGTATGGTGGATGGTGGAGACAAATTGGCACGCTGACGGGGGCAAAGCTGAGGGAGTGGGGGCGTACTGGCTCTGCCTTCCTCTGCCATACTTCTAAATGCATACAGCTGGCCTATCTCGGTTTTCAATTCCCATTCGAGGTAAATACAGAGCAAAGCAGATGGAGATATGACTGGCTAAATTGGACTAGGCTGTCCAAATATTACGTGACCTCACACAAGCTTTTAGGGGTCATTCAAACTTACACTAAATGTTGTTGTAGGCGACTTTGCGCCCCCCCCCCCCCCCCCCACATACAGCCAGACACATGCATGCAAACACACAAGGGCACACGCTGGAGAGCACACAGACACACCGTACTCGCACTCCCGTAAGCCCTCCCAATCTTTTTTTTTTTTATTTTTTATCTCTGTGACACATATAGTGCTCCTTAGCTGCAGTGAAATAGTTTTCAGCTGATTTCCAGTTTCATTTCTCTGTTACTCCCCGATGTCTATACAGCATATACTGCCTTCCATAGGAAAAGGTCAGGAGTGTTGGATATCATGGCACAATATCTTGGGCCGACAAATTGCCGCTCACCAAACCCTGGTTTCATTGCAGAAGACAATCTACTGCACACAGAAATAATATGCCACGCTTCTCCTGCCTGGCATTTTTTAAAAAAAAACTTGAATTATTTTCTCAACAGAAGGTTAAGGTAGTGTTTTTTACAGAGGGCAGCAGTTGAAGTCTTAGAAGCAAATCTTTGATCGAGGAAAACAAGCGCTGTCATTTTTCTCGACAGCCGCCCCTGAGCAAGGCATTTAACCCTCCGAGTGCAGCAGCAGAGGTGCTCGGTTTCCAGTAGCTGGACGATTGTTATGGTGCCAGGCGATGCGTAGTGTGAGAGCGTGCAGCCACGTGAGAGTGGAGCAAGGTGAGGCTTCAAAAGAACGAGCATGCTGGGCTGCCTCTCTCAGACAGATAAAAGCAGACCCTTTCAATAAAGGTAGATTCGGGCAGAAGAACGCTCTCTGGAAAACAGGAAGACAGATGTTGATAAAGACGGGGGCGATATTTTGTCTTTAATAAAGCCAAAGAAAAACAGGTCATTATCACTGACTTATTACTCCAAGATGTGAGGCATTGCCAAAACCTTTATAATAAAGACTTTGAGGAGCTGGGTGCCCCCCCACACCGCACCCCTCGCCCCCCCATGGTTATTTATTCGAGAGGCTTTAAATAGAGGGAGGAAGAATGGCAGCTCTTGCTGTTCGGGGTGTGTTGAGGAAGTGAGCGTATCTTATTACGAAGACGGGGCTGAAGCATCGCTTTTCTCACCATGTTCTTCTGTATCTCCTGCATCTGTTTGTCTTCCTTATTGTCTCTCCACCTGCTGCTGCTGTGCGCATTCTGCCTCCCTGTTAGCCTGTTGCTTTCCCTCCGACTCTTTGCTGCTTGTTTTTGTCTCTTTCGAAAGAAGAAAAAAAAAGATGGTAGACGTAGCCATAAATAAAGTACAATTTAAGGGAGGGAAAATCAATAGCAGGACATTAGGTCTTTCATTTGGAGTCTTACAAGGCCATCCTCTCCGTAATGTGCTGAGAAATTAGACTTACTGCTGATTCATGGGGGGCTGTATTTGTACTTGTGTGTCTCTGTGTTTGTGTGTGAAGGCACACAAAGTACGTGTGCTTAATTAGGTATATGTCAGATGTCAAAGCATAAAGCATAAAACAGAAAGAGTCCAACTTGCGTCAGAGCACAATCAACCCTTTTCACCCCAAAAACACACTCTCTCTCTCTCCCTCTCTTCTCACACACACACACGCACTGAGCAGTAGCAGCTTGTAAAGCTGAGGCTGAGTTATTATATCAGAGACATCCAGTTGAAGTGCAGTCTTTGACCTTCATTCATTAAAACAATTTAATAGCTACAGGATGCGAGGACACAGTGTTTATGGAAAAAGCATCTCATTTTCTTGCGCCCCTCTATTTAAGTAAGGTTTTGCACATACGCATACTCATTCCCAGTTTTGGTCAA
Source organism: Terapon puta (assembly GCA_028564955.1). Taxonomy (NCBI): domain Eukaryota; kingdom Metazoa; phylum Chordata; class Actinopteri; order Centrarchiformes; family Terapontidae; genus Terapon; species Terapon puta. The sequence continues at coordinate 18,942,776 of JAOXYL010000086.1, read as the reverse complement.
GCTCTGCTCTTGTGAGTGCTTCTCTATGTGCTGTTGTTGATAACACGCTATTGCAGGCCTCGGGGAGGAGATATCTGCCAGCACAGTTTAGCACCGGGTTGGGTTTGGGATACTAAATTAGCCTTTAATTACCACAAATAAAATCACCTGGCTAGTGGGGTTTTCTTTCCCATTGGCGATGGGAAATGGCTAAAACACTGACCTCTGGGACATTTCAGGGTAAATGGTTTTCCATGTGTAACTTCAGTTGGCTCATAAGCAGCCTAATCACCATTTTTATTCCTCACCATTTGCAGTTTTAGCGGGCTTGTTGTGATTGTCCTCAGTCAAATGCGATCCACTGTAAGACTGTTATAAGGTCAAAACTATAGGACGCCACCGCTCACGTATTCATTGGACCATCGTCCTGTCAACTCATTTTTGATCCATAAATAATTTTGCTGGTGTGATATCCAATAATAGGCCCAAATCATTTGCAGACATTTCCTGCAATGCTAGAACGGGATTCGTTATTGTCTTCACGGGACGATCGACTTGCCTCGTAAGGGGGTAATTTATAAGCTCAGATTCAAAAGTCACACCCAAAAATGTCTGCCTTTAGACATGGAACATCGGTTGTGCTTTCCATTCTGTCAAGGGCATTACGGAAGGATGCAATCACACGGGTAGGAAATTCAGTTTGAAATGAGTTATAACCTGCAGAGCACTATAAATCATACCCCCCTAAACTCCACACTGCCTCTGTTTCCCACACACACACACACACATGCTGCAGTGAGAGCAAGCACACAAGTGGACATGTGCACGCTCCCACAGACACCGCCACAATCAGACATGCACACACAGATCTCCCCTACTACACGTTTGGTCTGTAAAAGTAAGGAAAGACTACGACCAAATTATCCTCAGAATAAAGTAATTACAAACATACAGTAACTTGTGTAATTGACTCAGCTTCCCGTTACCGTTTGCACACCATTTAGAACTGTGGAGAGAAAGTCAATTTCAGAGAAACCACTAAAAGACTGATCAGTGATTAGAGTCAATAACACATCTGCATGGCCACTCATTTGAAGTGCTTATTGAGCGGCTTGTTGGGAAAAGTTGGCAAACAGTAGTTTCATTTAAAAAAGTAGCTTGCGCCACGCTCTCGAACCCCCCTCCTCCACCCTCCTCCCTGCTGAATGCCGGCTGTATAGTGAGTGTTTTGTGGTTTCCCTTTGTAATGATAGAGATTTTTGCAATTACTATTTATGGTAGCGGTGACTGTAATTGCTTTCCTCAGCTCATATCGTGATCATTATCATCACTCCTCTGTCATTCATTCCGGCTATGAATATATATGAGACTGCTCTACTCTATGGGCCTAATTGGAAAAGCATCTATGTGGCCAGGACTGAAGAAACAAGAGAGACAGAGGGTGAATGGGGAGGAAAAGTAATGGTCGTGGTTTTGCTGTGCTCCCCTATTTCTATTCGGTGTTTATTATTTTTCACGCAACAGCGAAATGCAAGCCCATTTAGGTAGCGCAATAAAAGCAAATTAGTAGAACATGTGGATATTTCATTATGTGGTAGGGGGCCCATAGAGGCACAGGTGCCCTGTTTCTTAACATTCAGCTCCTGATTGGCTGGATGCTTGTGAAGTAAGAGACCACAAACTGCAATCAGGTTGGTTTTTCTCATCTGATGCATTTTAAATGTTCTCGAAGATGAATGATTTTTGGTTACTTTGTTCTTGCCCCTTTTTATCTAATTTGCTCGGATCAGTAAGAAAGTAAATGTTCCTCAACATAATGCTATGTTTACTGTCACACTAATTACAATACATTTGGCTAACTCTGAGGAGTAATCTGGTTAGATATGCTTTATAAGATCATTTCTTTGCTCTCTCTAATTGTCTATAATTACCTCTAATGTATTCTTTTAAACCTGATGACAGAAGATTAATGAAGAGATGTGCTGCTATGAATACTATATGTGACGTGAATTTAAACTATTACGGTGTGATACAATTTTTAAAAAGGTCTGCGAGGTGCAAAGCTTATAAAACATTCAGGGGACTTAATCAGTGTTTTTAAACGTTTTAGCCAATTTACTACAAATTATGTGCATTACATCACTGCACCACATCACTGCCAAAGCGCACCACAGTGCGTTTTATTTGCAAATTTCCATGCCTCGTAAAAGTTAACATTTGAAACCGCCTTCACATTCGTAATACATAACAATAGACATCATATTTATATCAGTGTTGATCTAAAACGATAGGTATGCTTTGAAAAAATCCCCAGCAAAGTGTTTAAATATGTCCAATCTCTAGTAACTTGGGAAATGCATACAAAACCATTAGTATAATCCTTAAATCTCATGTGATATTAAAGTAGGTATAGATGTACAGCAACACCACAACAAAGCTGGAATCTGAACACAGTTCCTGGCTCGACCCTCCCCAAGACACTCTCGTACATAAGCTCCAATTAGGCCTCCTGCCGGGGGCTTAATATGAACCCCTAATTGAAACTGGATGTTGTATGTCAGTGGTGAGACAGTGGGATTTAAAATGTGTATTGTTGTTGAAGGTTGGTTCATTGAGGTCCTTTTGCTTGAGAAAAAAAAAAGAAGAAAAAAATTATTACATGCAAGGACACAAGCAGAGACGCACACTCTTAAACCAGTGTGTGTTTGTGCAGATGCACATACTCAAAGAGGGAATAGCACATTCAGTGTGTTATCAGCAAAACACACAATGCACATAATCAGCAATAACTCCATACCGCTTACATATAAATCCCTAATCACATGCAGTACTCTGTTTTATGAGTCATACCCAGATCCAGTGCGCTGTGCAATGAGCACCTTTATATTTTTCCAAGAACAAAATATTCAGGCTTTTATTTGGACTTTAACAAGGCACGAAAACAAATTGAGTTTTATTACAGAAACAGAACCGAGACAACTTTGGAAAATTCAGCCTAGGGAGTCCTTTGTTTTGCCAGCAGGCACTGGATGCAGGATGAATCTGGTGATCACACATGCTGTTAAACCAAGAGAGCTAATTACTGATAGCCATGGTCCTCAACTCACTGGGCTTAACAGAGTCACTGAAGAAGATGGAGCTGTGGCAGAGGCACTGTGCCTCTCTCTCTCTCTCTCACACACACACACACACACACACACACATATATATATATATATATATATATATATGTATGTATGTATGTGTGTGTGTGTGTGTGTATACGTATATAAGTCATCTTTTATTGTGTTTATTTCTTTAGAGCACACTAAAGTATGTTTTTCCTTCATTTGCATATTTGTGAAGAAGTTTTCTCTGCCAATAAATGTCTGGTGAATTAAACTTCAGGATTGTTGGCTATTTATGTTGGAGAGAAATATGAACTTTTACGTTACTTTCCTGCTGGCAGCGCTGGTGTACATGATGGCTATGCTGATGAAAAGAGCATCGATTGTCATTATCCCACCCGTGGGACTCTTCGATGGTACAGAGGACCATTTTATAGCAGCACTGAGTGAACTTAAGAGGAAAGGCTGCCACTAACATCCTGCTAATAGTCTTTTTTTTTTTTTTTTTTACCAAAACCCCTGTTCTGAAAAACTGAAGAAAAAAAGCAGATGTAAATCATTGGGAAATCCTCTTGGGAATGTGGGAAGGGCCTCCGACGCAGGAAGGGCCACGACAGACATAAGTAGGTAAAATTTATGTCTGTTTTACAAAAAAAAAAGGTTTTGCCCAACGGCCACTTAAAATTTGATGTTATCTTCTCCAGTTTAATGGCCTCAGTAAAAAATGTATTCATTATAATGTTTGGGGACACACATGAGATAAAGAGAAAAACACAAATAGTGCATTCTTCTATTTAGGGTCTCTGTCTCATAGCTCATACATCACCAAACCATGACATGTCAGACATCAGAGGCTGTTTTTCCCCTGATGGAAACTTGTGGAGGAAGTGTGCAACTTTGGTGGCTTGGCAGTAACGCACCAAGCAATAGAGTCTGGTCACGTCCTCATCCAAACCTCCATGCAAAAGCCCTGATCTCTCTTCCAGATGTAGAGGCAAAGCCCAACACCAGATAAGGTTCAAAGGGGGGGCTCTCATCGATCAATTTCAGACTGGAAGCAACTGCCCGGGTCAGGGGAGCATCTCATCATCTGTGATGCAAAACAGCTGAAAACTCACCACCTCCTCACCTGCAAGACCAACATGGCAAATGACCTAATAATGCCTCTGGATGTAGTTAACAATAAACAGAGTGTTAGGTAATTTAGAGGTCTGCATACACCTCTCTTATGTGTCTCTCATTTGTAAGCATTTGTTTGACATTCGAGGCCTCAGTCATTTGTAAAACTTACCTACAGTGATATTGTGCGATTCAATGTACTGAGGCTGCTAAAATATAGCAAAAGATTATTATTTTTTCGATATGTTGTTCCTATTTTCTTCTTTCAAAGCACAGTCTCCACAGCGAAATGATTAATGGGTCGATCGATTAGTGAATCAAAATTTGTCTACATCAATTCAAGCAATCTCAATGTAATACGTTTTTAATCAGCCCGAAATACTTGCGGCATCTAAATTTACTGCTTTTCTCTGTTTTATATGATTATAAATTGAATTTTTTTTTTATTTTGGATTGAATTGAGTGGGCCCAAACAAGCAATCTGAAGACATTTGGTTGTCTTTTTCCACAAAAAAACAAACCCAACAGAGTGATCTATAATGAAAAGGATCGTGAGTTTTTAGCCCAAACTAAATCAATAAGATGAATAAGACTCATACTCTGGCTTTTACTGGATTAAAACAACCGTTCACACACAAATGTACCTTTCATACCTCCAAAAATGTACGGTATGCTCCAAGTTTTCAGTGCGGCTTAATGTTTTCAATTAGGCTCCGAAAACTATTCTGTAGTGGTCAATCTCAGCCATCTATTATTTCATTAAGCGCCATTAACTACGGCGCACTGGGCAGAAAAGTTCAAAGCTTTTAGCATTTGGAGCATTATTAAATGTGCTCTACGTGCCAGTTTACCAGTAATCGTTATAGAGCATCCTTGACATCCATCAGCAGGATATAGAATTACATCGCCTCGATATCAATCAAACCTTGCAGGATCCATTTGGGCGTTATTCCTAGCGGCTTACACAAACATATCATGTCTAATGTCAAACCAGTAACATGTTTTCTAAAGGCCTTCGAGTTAAGTAGTATCAAATTAATTTGCAAAGTTTCTCTTTCTGCGGGAGACCCCTCGGTGGAATTCCAGAAGTATGTGACCTTCCATCGGCGGCGGGGCGGCAGTGGGTTCGGCGTGTTTGTTCAACCCTCTCTTATCTTCGGTCCGAAATGAAAAATATAAAAAAAAAGAAGCAGTTCTAAGATCCAAAGTAATCTTGTGGGCTGTCCTCTCTGATACATATCAGTGGTGGAAACATGTTTCCAGTTAATTCAGACCAGGAAAAAGTGGACAGGAGGAGAGGAGGGATGAGGGGGAAGGGGGGGGGGTCAGTTCCCACACATAAATACCGAAGAGAAACACGATCTAAATGCTTATTAATTTCTGCGATGGAATAACATGCGGGACCAAACATCCAGCACTGTGTTCATTTAACCGTGAAAGTATAGGAAGAGGATACTCATCTTTTTGCTGCTTAATAAAAGCCATCTTACTGCAGCTTAAGAGATGTTATCCTCCATTCTCTCTCTTTTTTTTCAATTTATCATTGACTAAAAAGCTTAGGTCATGGGGAGTCATGGAGTGTGGAGATATGTCTATTCAGAAATTTCATGGCACTACTGTAGCGTGAAAAAGTAGACAAGGCATAAATCATAACCATATGGATTGAATTTAAGAGAAACTATGACTGCTGCATTATTATACTTGGAATTCGTCTGTGAGATGTGCTGTGAAATAAACATATATTGTTGAATTAAATTAACCTTCCAACCTGGGCCTATAAAGCCAAATAGACCATGTTCCGCAAAGCCCAACTAAGCCTCATAGACGAAGTGATGTACTTCAAACACAGGAAAGGTCGTCACCACCACATGCGGTGTCTGTTTTGGTTTCGAGACGTGGAATGAAACGGAGGGGAGCGGAAAAGAGGAAGACGCACAGAGGGAGGTCCGCTGAGTGCAAACCAGAGCAGCGAATTCTCCCGCCTCTTGAGGGAGACAAAACGCGGTGTAACTTCATCACGTTCCCCCTCTCTCCCCAGTCTACAAGCAGCAGTAAAACTCCACCATTAGTCTCTCTCTCTGCACCGGCCCACCCTCTTAGATGGATTCTGATGTCAGAAAGAGGCGTGACGCCTAACTCAATCCGTCGACGGCGGCGGATTGTGGGATCTGTGAGAGGTCAGTGCCACGGGCTGCCATCCTGCCACCTCAAATGACAATAGATGACGCTAATAGCAGAAGGAACCATAAAGCCTTATCAGATTACAGACACAATGAAAACCATGACATATCACTGCTGGCTAAACACCACAATGGGAAAAGTCAGTGATGGTGTTTTGCAAGAGTTTTACTGCTGTTTCATTCCTCGCTCTTGTTTATATTTCACAAGCTCTCTCCGGGTTTCAGCTCAGTCCTCCCTATTTTGTGTTTATCCCTCACTCTCCCTGTAGGTTCGGTCCTTTTTTTGGTTTGTATGATTACTCTGAAACGAACAAGCTCACGTGCCCCTCTCTTGCTTTGCATTTTTTCCTGCCTGTGTGCGAGTTGCCATCCTGGGAAACATAAATGGCGTCCCCCCAACATTCATGTGTGTTTGATAAAAATCTTCCTGGTCTCTCTCCATTTGTCGGCAGCCGCTAACCAGCTCCAGCTCTGCCTTCAGCTGCCTCCCATTTTATCATGCAGGCTCTAATCAAAGCCAGGTCTCCCTGGACACACTGTTACACACACGCACACTCGCATGCGTGCGCACACATGCAGACATACAAACAAGAGGGCGCACGCTTGCATATCTCTCGCGCCCTCTAATATGGTTTCAATAGTCTATCTGAGCTTCAGCAGTGGTAAGAATATTCCTGTGTGACCAATAAAATGTTTTGCCCTCAGGGACGTTTATTTATGTATGTAGAACTGGATGAACAACGTGATTCTAGCCTTTACCAACAGAGCCAAACGATGATTGCAGCATTCTTTAACATTTCTGTAAAAGCTGCCTACAGGAAAACTGTTAGAGTGAGCGGCTCCTCCCGTGTGTATTACAAGATTATTTACAAGAAATGTGCCTGGGGTGTCTATGTAATTTTCGGGCCTTATAGTGGGTCATATATTATAATATAAATTCAAAATTACTAGGGTATGCACAATGGGGGTCTAAAGTGGGAGGTAAATGTGTTTTCTATTTTGAGTAATTGACGTGAGGCGTTTTAGAACATTAACATCTCGCTGCTTGTGATTAGACATCAGCTAAATGATCGAGCTTCAACTTGTGTAGTGTTTGCGAAGATTTACGATGTGTAAATTTAAATGAGATAAATTCCAGCGCCCCTGTCCGCCACATGTGGCTTTCTGTCTCTCCTTGTCTCATGGTCCGCGTGAGACATTTCAGCCATTAAATGCAGCGGGCCAGGACACAGGTTGTTGGGGTCAAGCTCTCTCCTGTTGGCAGATTCAGAGCCCCAACTAGAGAAAAAGCATGCAACAGATTTTTATCTTCCCTTCTGGAGAGCACCTGGATTAGTTGTACACCCCCCCAAACATGTGTGCTCACACACACCAACCTGCACTGAAATGAATGACTAGCCAATTCAGACCTTTGACCCTCCCAAAGGAAGACTGAGTGGGAGAGTGTGTGTGATTTGGTGTGTGTGTGCGTGCCTGCTTGGGTGGGAGTGTATATTTGCATGTGGGTGCACATGTGCATGAAAAAAAAAAAAAATGAGTGCGTGAGAAGCACCACATACTTTCTCATCACTCTGTGTTTCTCTTAAACAGGCAACATTTAATTTGCGGACATCGCATTTTGAAGCTTTGCCAATAAAGCATAACTAAATGAAACTGAATGGAGTGCTAGTGATTATGGAGAGAACAGTAAAAGTAGTTCTCACATTTACTGTGGACATAATTTCCAACAGACAGGTCATTTACAGCCCTCTATTCAGTTCAGCCCACATGAGCTCAGCGCGCTCATTTCGACGCCGTTTTAAATTCTTGTCCATTTGATTCAAATTAAAGGAGAATACCATTAAATCTAAGAATGATGTTACGGATTTAAGGCAGGACACACTCCTCTCTCTTTATACTGTTGGCTGCAGTTGTGAATGTTTTTCAGCAAATACAGACACTACTTGAAGTCTTTACAGGCAGAGGAATACCAGATTTTGATACTGAAATTCACAGGTACACCTTAAATATTTATGACTGCATAAACTCTTGCAGACGGAGATGGTGGGATTTTTTTTTTTAAAAACAGATTTTAGTGCTCCAAACTCTAGAGAAACTCAGACATACTGCATTGTCCAAACATAACATAGGGTTGCATTGAAATT
>JAOXYL010000086.1:18882101-18915766 GCA_028564955.1 Terapon puta | reverse complement strand
CCAGCCTGAGGCTTCCAGACAGAGCGTCAAAGCTTGGAGGAAATGTGTAAAAAATGCATTTGTAGCCGGAGCTGTGGTAGACGTGGACTGTGGAGTTTTACTGACAGCGATTTCTCACAGGTTTAGCAGCGAACAGACACGGCACCTCCAATCCGCAACACAGCGGGCACAGAAAAACCAGGGATAAGGCATGTCTGGTAGAGAGGTGAGAGGGGAAACAGATCAGTCTCGCACACACTGGGTGCTTTTCACTTAACATATGTCTAATTATGAGGATTGATTCTATGCTGATATAAGCGTAATCTCTTTATAGCCCTCTAGCCATATACATGCACACACAAGTTTTAATTTGATTCTATACATTAATTCCAACTTTTTTTTTTCCGCCAGAAGCCAATACAAGCCTGCAGTATTAATTTGTTTCAGGTAATTGAAAAGGATGTGATTAAACCGGTGCAATATCAGAGACTAGGTCTTGACAGGAAGTTTGCTTCTCCAGCCACTTAACAGTCTTCCTATCGATCGTTTTTTTGACTAACGCTCATCGATCTTACCTCTCGGCCCATGGCCCCTCTCTCTGCTCAGATGGCTGGAGTCTTGTCAGTTGTCCGTTTCCCCTCCATTGGGTTGTCCTGTCAGCTTTTAGCCAACCTCTATCACCAGCATTATCCCTGCCTCTCCCCTTCAATATTCATCTCTTCCTTTCACACCCCATAATGCCGGACAGGATGGCCCCTCTGCTGAACGGCCAATACAGTGGCTGTCTCGACCAATTAGAGTTCAATAAAAGTCCTATTAGAGCAGTGAGAGGAGTGCATTTGTCAAATCAAAGATATCATTTGGAGCAACGTCTTAGTTCATGGTGAGCCGCTGACTATACCTGCCTGTGTTTGAGTGCATTCATCTGCCCAACATGTGTGCACCAGTGACGTGACCTGTCATCATGGAAAGAAAAAAAAAGTAAAATGAAAAAATAAATTAAATAGTTATATTTAACCAGTGATTTGTACTATACACTTGTTTTTAATTTAACTTCACCCAGAGTAATTTTGAATCAAAATCAATGAATTTTCGCATTTACGATTCAAAAACTGCGGAGATGTGCAGTGAGGCAGCAGTCAGCTGAGCCTCACCAGGGATTGCGCAATGACTTGGCCGACCGTGCTGGTACCCTGCAGTGACGCCGTATTGCTGTCTCTCTGTATGTCGCTGTTAAAATGTTCTTTTTGCCATAAGAACTAAATTTCTTTTAGCTTTAAATTTCGTTTAGCTGATAGTTATCTTTTTTCCCAAAAACTGTATGTGTGACATAGTTCTTGTGTTGAGCAGCTAAAACGGCTGTGAAAAGGCAGTCGGTGAGGCATGCAGTTCCCCTTCCTTATGATAGGGGGCGGTAGTGATCCCAGGAAGTCTTCGTGTGACTTCTTGGCCCGGCTGGCGGCCGCAGAATAAGTGATAGTGACAAGCTATTTGTTATTTACTCCAATCAGCTGGGCTTACTTCAACATGGAGGATTATATTTCTAAACACAAAAAGTTTTCCACGCTGGATTTTAAATCGAAGCAGGAGGTGATAATTAAAGGAAGACCAACCCCGGAGCTAAAGGGTTAGCTTCAGAGTAGTAAAGGTAAGACCATGATAACGTTTTTTTTTTTTTTTTTATGAATTATGCTTTTTGTGTGATGTGGTTAGAATGTCAATTATATTTCATAATTATTTACATAATAACCGTATCAGAAAAAAGCAGCAATTAAAAGATTAATTTAAAAAAAATCCACTAAATGCTGCCAATCAAATGCTGTAACCTCTGTAGGATTTATATGTTGGAAAATCTGATAGTGATGACGTCAGTGCCTCACCAGCCATGAACCTCACAACGTCAATGGTGTGCACATATTCGTTATTAATTTAACCAAACGTGAGCAAAAGCCATTAAAAATGGATACAATCTTAAATATCTGTTAAATAACAGTTTCTATCAGAGTTGGACGTCGATGATGTAGTATTACACAGAGCAAATAACTGTCTGAAGAGAGGCACTTGTATATAGAATAGTGCATTAGGTTGTGTGCGTCTAAATGCTTGAGATGTTCTCACCATATGTGTCAAAGGACCTGTCTAAGTGATTCAGATTATCCCGTTTTGCATTTCACCTCTTGCAACCAATATGTAAGCTGTTAGCCTCGCGAGGAGACCCTTAACGCGAAGGGAAAACAGTTCATCCGCCGTGAGATCCTTGAACTCTGAGCGAACAAAGATGAGCAGTAGCTTCTCACACTCTCTCTCGCACACACACACTCACACACACACGCATAGGAATCTGTATTTAAAGACTTGCGAGGACATTCATTTAAATAAGGCCTCTCCTTGCCGATCGATTCTTACTTGTGACCATGCATCACTGGACTGCCCCCTTGGGATGTAGTCCGCCCCTCTCCTAACCCTAACCTTTACCATTGCAATTGCCTGCCTAACCTTATTAATCCTGACCTTAACCCACACCCAAATCAAACCTTAACCCTGAAACAAAGAGACTGTCAAGACAAACGACGGCATCACTCATTGCGGCAAATACCTCAAAATGACCTTTACGTTCCAGCCCTTTTGTGGCCGTGATTATGACTTTTGTCGGTCGGTAGCAAAAGAGAAAATTGGGTTATGTAGTTATAGAGACTCAAAGACTGGGTGGGACAACAAAACCTGGGACTTTGCCACAGAAAACTGCTGTTAGCCCGTTTCTTACCAACAATAAATGTTGGTTCTTTTTAATGATGGCCGCGATTTTTCTCCAAACCAACTGGTTACCATGATGACGAAGGTCCTCTAAACCGTAACAAAGTTATAGTTGTGATTTATAACGTTTTTGGAAGGGATGGTCTTACGCATGTCGTACTTGGGGGGCAGCTTCAAATAACCCAATTTGTCATTTAATTACTTGGATTATGACTCAGCTGTTGGAGGGAAGAGAGGAAATAGTGGGATGTAGTTATAGAGCCACAAAGAGGGAGGAGGTCTTCGGGTTGGATGGGTCAACAAAGTTTTGACTGATGGTGGAAAAGAGAATTCCAAAGTTGTCAGGGTTTTTTTTTTTAACCATGATCATGAACCCAAAATATGTTGTTTTTCAGCCTAAGCCTAACCAAATCATAAATAGTGGTGCCATGTAAGAAAATACCATTATTTTTGCAACGGTGGTTAGTTTTTTTGGAAGGCACCTAATAAAGGCTAATGAGCGTAGTTACTCTGCAAATTTGAGGACCAGGAAGAGAAAACATGTTCCTTTGGTGGACAGTTACACACGTCATGTGTTTTGTAAGGTCATGTGAAAGAATTGTTGCATAAAGACATAAAGACTCTTTGATGATGTAATAAGTGGCTAAAATATCCTAGCTTTACAAGAATGTCCTCCATCTCATGGTCTAACACTCATTCAAAGATAAAGAGACCAAGAGAACACACACGTACTGTACTCTTTTATCTCTCTCGTCCCCATCTCTCAATGATGGAACAGTCCTTTGGTCCTCAGTTTAGCATTTAATCAGTATGTCTTGAACGCTGGCAAGGATGGCACTATTAATTTTAAACTGTATTTTTGGGAGATTTAAACCCTAATTGGTGAATTAAGAAATATTACTCATGACATTCAAGTTCAGTTCATCAGTGTTGTATTTGTCCCACGGTCAGTTAGGCCTTGTTAAAATGGCTCTCTGGTTTTCTGTTATGAGCATACTTCTGCAAGTTATTGTACAGAAGCACAAAAACACACGTCAACACACAATGCCTATTAATCTTACACATTCAGATTTGGACAGATACATCGATCGACCCACAGTGCACACATTCAGTGCACATTCACACAAAGCTGGGAGGTGAATAACCATCTGGCTTCTGTTTCCCTGCGCTGTGTGATTTACACTCTGAGGCAGAGGGCTGAAACTTTAGCTTGACGTTGCACAGTGTGCTGCTCCAATCAGGGCCTCCATCTTCTGTTTATGGATCGCAGCTACCAGCTGTTAAGCACTTCCACTTGAACTATAGTCATTTCCTGGCGAAGACGAAGGAGGCCAGCTAGTCAAAGGTTGACTCTGACCCAAGAGGAACAAGGCATGCTCGATTTCCAAGTTCGTCAGCGAGAGAGGTTTCTTTCAGGTACTCAACGGGTCAGGCAATGAGGTGAAGAAATATAGCTCACCTAACCAAGTGTAGCATTTCAGTTTTTGTGATCTTTTCAGAAAATCTACTGCATTTATGTCGACATTGTAGGTTCTGTTCCAGAGCAAGAGGGCATCCCATATTTTACAAGTGACAAGTCCAGGTTGAAATTGTGGCATTAGTTCATATTCTTTTTTCCCCATTCCATTCATTTTTATTAAAAATGTATATCATTTTGTTCCCCCCAAATTTTCAAATGAGCTGGACAAAATATTAGAAATACAAACTGCAGTCTTACAATTTGAAGATTAAACAAACCCATCTGGCACAGTCTGTATTTCTGTAACGATCTGTTGGATCGTATTTTATTGTACAAGGGTTTTACATTTGGTTACTCAATTTACTGTGGTACTTGATGTTAAGTTTTTAGAGAACACTTTAATTTTGTATATCTTTGGTAAATCATATTTGGGGAAAGATTAAGTTATTATATTACACACAGTAGTGAAATTCTCTTAAACAGTCCAACTTACAACCGTCAAATGAAATTAACACTCATTGTTCATTTCAGCTTCTGTGTACTGTTGTACCAAATTAGACTTAACTTCACTGTATAGATTGAAACCTTGTCTCTGCTTTGTGCTGTTTTCCTTTGCTTCTCGTTGTGTTTTCCTCTCGGTAAAACCTAATCAAAGCTCTTCAAAAAAGACTGGTGTGTTATTTAAAAGTTTGGCCCCACAATAATATTGTTAATTTCATTTGAACAGTTTGCATTATTTCAGCTAACTTGCAGAGGAATCATTTTGGAAGTTACAATAACATGATAAGCTCTCCCTATAATCAGTTTCCGCGATCCATGAGCATTATCTTTCAGATGAGAGGGAATGAATGCAATACAGCAAGAGGAATACATGATGATGATCTGGCCCTGTCTCTTCAGAATTTCGTTACTGTGCTAAATAGCTTTCTCAATTACGTTGTGGTGACAAAAGAAATCGCTGCCTGGATTCTGTTCAGAACCGCTCTGGATTCACAAGGAGGTGGATGTACAGGACTTCAACTTCAGACTCTCCCATCTATGGTTACATTTGGGTAACAAAACTTAAATCTCAACTTGATCTAGTGTTACCAGCGACTAAACATAACCATGAAAACCCACCGTAGTGCTGCTGTCACTACAGTGCAACATCCATTTTGCAATATTTTGGCTTAAAACTAATTAAATATGTGTCAGTGAACATTTATTTGATATGAACTGTGTCAACAGTATTTGCAACTTTCCCAATGTTAATTAACATTTCCTCATTATGTTAATAGAAAATCTTATCACCATCACGTTTCCTCTCAAAACATTTGCTGTTGCAAAGTAGTTGTATGTAAATTTGTCATTTCTAGAAGATGGGTTTTGATAATCACCCTGATAGTATCATTGGAACATTTCAGTACTACGGTAGCTCAGATATGATATGAATTTTAGGTAAAGCACGACTGGAAAAAATAGGTTTCCCAAAATGAGGCTTTTTTTTTTTCAATGTAAGGTTGGATGTTTTTTTTCTGCAAACATATTTCTGTTGGCACAAAGAAAGCACTGAAGTGTAATACCCAATCCCAGTCATTTAATTGTATAAAATAATTTCATTGTTTTGCTTGCCATTGTGTGCATCAAGCTTAATTTAAAAAATGGGTATTTTAGTGATGAAGCTTGCAAAAAAGACTACCATGTGCAACCACAGTAGATTTCTCAATATTGATCAGTTTCCACAGTGTCTTCATAGTAAACCTCTGTGCATACTTCTAAACATATTTTCTGTGAAGGTAGTTCTTAGAGGCTCAGTAAGATATGCACTCTCGATCCTGGACTTTCTCTGCTTTATGTATGTTTAAAATCACCTTGTTTGGTGACCTTAAGGCAACCTGGAGCTGCAGAAGGATCCAAAATTAGTAATATTGGTCACTGGTTGCCAGGTAACCAGTCATTGTGTTGTAGCTCTGACAGTTCTACTTGAGACCAATCAGAGCTGCGGTTCGCTGTCTAAGAGGCACTTCCACTTACATCCAGACAGAGCGTGGATGATATTTCTGTTTCCTAAATAACTGCCTCCGAAAAGAAACAGATAGAGGAAGAGAAAGTGAAAGGCAGTGAATGACAGAGCGGGAGAAGAAAGAGAGAAAGCGGAAAAAAAAACAACTGTATTCAAAAAAATGTGGACGCGCATTCGCATGCAGCGCACGAGTGACGCAATGCACTGTAATGAATATTTTGTTTCAGATTCTTCTGTGCAATTCCCCTGAATGGTCCTGATTAGACGGATGTGAGATTAATAACATAAAGAGACATCATGATTTGGAATGCATTGTGTAGTGTCTGGCTCCTGGTCAGGTTTATATGCCACAGGCGATCCTCAGCAGCTGAGCCAGTTTTCTCTCCTGGATAAACCTCTAACATTATGATTCCGCACGTACAGTGCCGTCAAATCAATGGCAACTCCTAACCTAACCCAGCCACTGATCTTAAATTACAATTACTACTACTCATTTATCAGAGCTCTGTGTGTTTGCCGTGACGGAGTGTTTCAAGGTAAGATATTGGAAGCATAAGGTTGACAACATATATTTCCAACCAGAACTCAACACAAACTAAGTGATAGCATTTTTCTTAAGTTCTGACACAGGGCTTTAACCTGTGATGTGCACATACAAATCAGTTGCAGAAGCATTGTGCTTTTGATGTTGATTAGCATGTAAATGCCCTCAAGTTGTACCAGAGCAGCTAAACACACTGAAATGAAAACCTTGTGTTATGCTGCACAGATTCACGTCTTGTGTTTCAAAAAGCAATGCCCTAAATGCCATAGTCTAGAAAAACTACGGTCAAGCATGCATCTGCACAAAGTCTAAGCGCAGGCAGCAATCTTGCATTAATTCAATTTAAGATGTGCATCCTTCAGTGAATAGAGATGGATGTGGAAACTAATCAGATTGAAACAGCAGCAAGACTCAAGGGGACTCATCAAGGTGTTTCGGATATTCACTCCTGTCCGTGACGCGCACATGGCAGGACATTTGTTGGCTTGGCCCGGCAAAGACATGAAATATAAAAACACGGGGAATATAAATGAGCCGAACGGGGCGATGGATGGGGAAGGAGGGGATGGTCAACGCAACACAGAGGGAGGATGCAAGGAGGAGAAAGCGAAAGAGGCAAGAGAATGAGAAAGCAATGATGGTGTAAATCTCTCGGTGAGCATGTAGTCTCTTCCATAATGGAAATGGGAAAATGCATTTTCATGATTCATGGTGGGCATTTCCACTTACGGTCTGCAAATCATTAGAGCGCCAGACGTCATATTTCTGCGGCCTAAATGGCAGCTGAGATGCTCGAAATGCTGGAGAAGAAAAAAAAAAAAAAAGCAAATGCAGAGAGAGAGGGAGAGAGAGTCAGATAAAGGGTGTAAAGGGAGAACAGGCTGGGATGGATGGATGACGCAGTACCGGCTGCAGAAGTGGACCCAAGCTCTAGATTTGCCCACTGGCTCCTGTCTGGTAACTAGTAAATACAGCATTTTTCCACATAACCACTGGCAACCACAGACGTTAGTGGCTTCCAAAGACAGAGATAGGTGTATTTAAAGCTGAGGGTGTGTTTTGGTTTGCTTTAGTGTAGCAGGAACAGGCTTTACAACGAGAGCCCTGGTGAGAGCACGGATTTACTGTAGCTTGGAATATTATTCAGCGCCAACATAGTTCTTCTTTTCATGTCACAGACTCAAACTCTGCTGTGGTTACCTCCTGTGAGCCTGTCTCTCCAAGCTGCCACATCAGCACAGTATTTTATTCAAATGCCTGGCAAAGTCTTAGCAACATTAGAAAACACACAAGTCATAACCACAAGCATATGGACGCACACAAAAACACAGACGATCACATACTAACTTAATTCCGACAGATGGGCACATGCACAGAGCAGGAGGGAGGGAGAGCGAGGCAGAGAGACATAGAAGATGGGAAAGTTGCATCGCAGTGGGTATTAAAGTGGGTACCATACGGGATTCAAGTGTTCCATTTCCAAAAGAAATTGAATATATCCAAACTGTTGCAAAATAGTTGTTTGCTTTTTTTAAGGAGATGTAGAAAAATGAGCTGGAGGAAGAAAAGAAGTAAGTGGAGAAAATGGGTAAAAGATCAAATTATATTCACATTGCAGCCCAAACCAAGATATTTTGCAAATCATACTCACTAAAACAGCAGCCATTTGTACTTGCTGTTCCCATACACCATACTTTAGCTCATTGCAAGAGAAGAAAAGGCTATTCCACAGACCCTTTTGTGGTGTGTATTGGTCTGCATGCATGAGAAGAACTCCTCATATAGATTGTAGAGTTCATTCATGAAATGGACCATTTGATTTGATCCCAAGGTCCTATGGGTTAAATTCAGGCCTGAGCAACTGTGAAATTGCAGTGATCAAAAACATTGCATTATAATGGAGCGTGGAAATGTAATATTTCCGCAGGATTCACATATGCCAGCATATTCTCTCTTTATTATATTACCTTTTTTTTTCTTTTTTTCTTTTTCAAATTTATTTGTTTATGGTGAGCAGTGCATTCAATCATACGTGGAAGTTTATTGACAACCTTGTGAAAACAGTTCTTAATTTACAAGAGTTCTCTGACAGGAACAAGTCAATGATCCTTTAAGGTCTGAATAGCTCTCACGTACGCTCCTGTGCACACACATACACACAGACAGGGAGAAAGGAGAATGTTACAAATGTATTTTGTTAGCCTCCAAACATTTTGAAATATTAAGGTTAATTATAGTGCAACATCATCAGGTTTATAATAGGAATTTGCATATTTCATTAAAGCCATTTGGTTGTATACTGCAACTTACATGACACCTTCAAAAAGCTGCCTATTAAACTGACAGCCTCCATTGGTCGCCGGCTATTTGGGACAATTTGTATCTGCATGGCTGGGGTTTAATTGAGCTGCGATTGCTCCCACAGAGCACAGAGGGAGGCAAGGTCAGAATGCTAATATGCACACTCATTGTAGCACATAAAGGGGAACATAAATCATATTTTCTTAAGAAAAAAATGCTCACACTGCGATAACTTGCAATTAAGATGTGAATAAAGCAGTGACTGAAGCAGTCACTTTGAGTTGACACATGCGACTCTCATCCTTTTATGAATTACAACCTCTCCACTCTCACGTCTTCCCTCTTTGATCTTGTCCATCTCTGGAACCGAAAGGATGTCTTCCTCTCATTCGACCATTCATCTCCGTTTGCTGTATTTCCCACAGATCTGACCCGCCGCACCTTCTCGGCCCCGATAGGCAGAGAGCACGGTGCAGCTTGACATCTCACCCTGATCCCATCGGCAGAGTACATTCACTCCCCCGCCTTTAGTGCGACAATCAATTTCTCTGACATCTCTCGTGTGTAAAATTAAAGCAAAAGACAGTCGCACTAAAGATAAAAGGAGCGAAGAATCATGTTGCCGCAATAACTGAGGGGGGAAAAAAATGCATTAATACACTGAAATGTTATCAAAGTCACAGAAAGTGGGACGCATTATGTCTGCACAGTCACATCATTTTCCTTTTATTCAGCCAAAAGAGGACGAGTCTAGACAGAAACGTCAGACCAAACATTTCAAGAGGCTCACAGGCGGAGCATTTCCTCGCTTGCCTTTGCTGGGCTCTGAACTTCTTGGACCTGCACTCCTAAGTGATGTTTAAAATCCCCCTTGTGCGACTGCCTCGTCCCCGCTGTACAATCTCATATCCCCTCTCATCTCTCCGTCTGAACTGCCGTGTTAGAGCGGAGTCGCAACCCCGGCACTCCTCGCTCACCGTCGAGGCCTGGCTCGCAGTTTGTCTGCCGTCACTCCTATATATAAAAAACGTGGGTCTGCTCTCCTCCGCCTCTTGTCTCGAGAGGCCCTTCTCTCTCCGCCTCGGCTGCTTGTTCTCTGTGATTGCGATCTTCGTTCCTTTGGTGGTGCCCTCCGTATCCCTCGCTCCCCTGTTTTCAGAGGAGTTTTATCACCCACCGCACACACCGCGTCCCCGGACGAATATGCAGGCGGCTGACTTGTTACTTTTTCCCTCGGGGTGGTGTCTATCAGATGTAGATAGACAACACAGAGGCAGGCACGTACGGCTGAAGATACACTCACGTGTAGATGTGAATTTGTGTGTTCTCAACATAAAGGCGCCGTCGGCCGTTATCAGTCCGTCTCTGTCACATTGAGACCGGCTGAGATGCAGACAGCCAAATCTAAACAAGTCATTCATAGTGGAATAACCACAGAGAGGAGCTCGCTTAATTCCCTCTTTAATATCTGTCTTAGCTTTCATGAGCGCATCGCAAAAACATCTACCGAGACACACTGCTCCGCTGATAGCTGTATAAAAAGGCAGAGAATAGAAGCTGCAGCCTCCCAGAGCAACATTATAACAGCGATCCTTCCAGAGGCCCGCTCAGCATGGGGCGCAGAAATGACTACTGCGGAAACACCATCGCACTCGGAAAAGGAAATCACTCAAAAAGGAGAAAGTTAATTGCTCAGAGAGAGAAAGAATAAGGCCTGCCAAGATTGGAGGCGCTCTCTGAGAGGCGTTCGCGGATCCTACGAGGAGCAGGTTGTGCTGAGACGTGGGTTTGAGGTTCGCCTCGCAATGGTGTTCTATTGTTAGGCACTGGGGTTTGTTTGCTATCGCGGCGGTGTGGTGTTCGAAAAATGTGGTGGGATTCGCTTGCACATGTTGGCAGCGACGGTCAGCATCCTGCTAGGAGGACAGACCAATATCCAACAGCCTGGGAAACACACAAACACACACATGAACACAAACAGAACCAGGCAGCTGTAGACTAACTAAGCCCTTTGCCAGCTCGTCCTCCTGAGCCCCAGCTCGAGATAGCTGTAACACAGCTAAATCTGCTCCTGCATTATGGCTCTGTTCAGTATTCACTGTTAGATTTATGGCTTTTAATCTTTTTTTTTGGAGGCAAACTCTGCAAATAAGTGGACAGCGGAGCCTAGTGGGAAAGCATCAAAATGACCAATGGCCAGTGACTGGGATCATCCGTCCAAAACAGTGGTCGTCCATTCCATTTGTTTTATTGGAAATACTCACAGTTAGATTCAAATATGTCTGCTAATGCAGCCCTATGGACCATTTCACTCATCCTGGCCGCAGTGCGAGGGAGGGGATCAACAGTGACTCCCCTCAACTTCCACTGATAACTTACAGTCATTGGTTTTATTACTGTAAGTACTGAGGGAGGCATTGTACAAGTCCGCCCACTGATGGATCTGTCCCAAAGCGTTTTAGGATTTTCCAAAAAGGTCCTTTTAGGAGTTTAGGAACGATGCAACAGAGAGATGTATGAGGTGGTGCTTGTGCGATAGCTATATGTCAGTGTTAACCCCGGAGTTGACTACACCGCCACTGAAGCGCGGCGCGTGAGCAGCTGTGCGATGCTTGAAGCCCGCAGTTATCATGATGTATCAGCCGCCTGCTTCACAATCAGCAGTCGAAGCCGGTATAGCGAATCACTCACTTAGGCTCATCAGAAAATGGCATCATCTCATTTGTTGTGGTTTTTAGCCCAAATTAGTTGAGGGATTCAGGGATTAGATGGGAACGGGGATTATACCAACTACAACAAGGGGACGCAAGGGTGTATATGTGTGTGGGTGTGTGTGGGCGTGTGTGCTGTGACTCAAAGAAGGAGAGCGATTTTATGCGTTTGTAAGCTTGTGTGATACGGAGATTGTTTCTGTGTCTGTGTATATGTTTGTATATGTGTGTGTGTATGCGTGTGTGTGTATGTGTGTGTGTGTTTGAGTGGGTGTGATTGATCCATAACCACAGAGCTCTCTCTGTCACAGATGGTGCAAATATGGATGCCAGCGTGATGATTCTTCCAACCCCAGTGGGGGCCAGAATGATTGTCTGAGATCTTGGAAGAGCTGGAAGACAGAATGAGGCACAAATTAGACTTGTTAACGAAGGACAATGAGTCTGACATGCAGCTGTCTAATCTCATATCTTTTGAAGCATGCAGAGAACATTCAGAGGAGAGCCGCTCCTCAGAAAGAGGCCAAGAACATGGTCTGTCTGTAGCAAAAGGCACTCGCCGAGCCATATTCTGTCTGAAGATCTGGCATGATGTGTCGGATATTACACAATGGGGAAAAGTGCTTTATTCATTCACTCATTTCTCCGTGTTCAGACCATAAATCAGCCCCTGTGTTACTGCTTCTGGTCCCGAAGGTTTCACTTATTTGACTGTGGTAGGAAACACATTCAAATCCCACTAAGAAACCCGTGTTGATCCCATGGAAATGTCATTGGATGAAGACATACCATATTTATTGACATTACCAAGCGGGAGCAAAACTTAAGGCTGAATCAGAGCGTCGGTGCAGGCGAAGAGAGCGCTTGTGTGCTTTTTTTTTTTATCTGTTCCACCGACACATCCGCATAGTAGTTCCTGCCGCTGCTGGATGACTTGGCCATCACTTAGCATTTATAGTTGGGTTATAAACTCTGAGAGATACAGCCATATCTCATACCAATTGAAAAACAAGGAAGAATAACAACAGGCAGTCGTTTTCCATGAGACTCCATTTGGCTCTTTTCCTTTTCCTGTTGCATTCTCACGCTTCCTATCACCCTTAAAATGGCTTCAGTCATATGAAGGGTCAGTGAGGAATTATGGTGTAGCGTTCATACCGTTAATGTAGAAATCATACGTTGTGTTTAAAGGGGGGAAAAAAAAACACAATCACCCTTCTTGACGTTACAAGATATTCCACGCAAGACGTAACATTTATCATGTACATCATATTAAAGCTATCTCATAAAGTTAGCATATCTAGAATTGGAAAGTGTGGGATTTGGATTTCACCACACACTCCTTGGCCTGATGTTTACTTTCTTTGGCATGAGTGGAGGCTGAACCTTGAACCCGCCGCGGTCTCCAGAGTTTTCGAGCGTTCACAGACCAATCACGGGAGGCGTGGACGGGAGATGTTAGGATTTCAGCACGGCGCACGTCGCCAAAAGCACTCAATGTTATTTCTTCCCCTCTGTCAGGGATTACAAGGAGACAAGTTTAAGAGTTATAATGTTCTCTTACATGACCTTACAAGACCAAGCTGAATGATTTTAATGTGGCTGCTCATATGAGTTATATTATTCTTCGGCTCCCTCATAGGGGGATTCATCCCCTCCACCGCTTCATAGCTGTTGTGGTTGTGGCCGGTGGTTAGACAGGCCTTGTCAACAACACTGTAGGACCATGACTTTTATGTCCCCTCCTCTGAAACGGAGGAAAAATGCCATAAAGTATAAATTAGCTGAACAATAATAATGAATGAGGGGCATAATGAGATGCTACAAATTGCCTTTCATTGTGTTCTCCCCTTTGGATCATTAGCCGCAGTCCCACATGACGCGGCAGATCAGGAAACTACATGTAACCGTTAGAGCACCAGTCAGGCACATTTTAGGGCTCATTTGCACAGCATGTAAGGAATGTGGAGCTAAGAGCTTGCAAGTCTGGTGATTAACGCCTGGCTCCATTTTATTCTTCATGAAAATGGATTACTTCAAAATAATCCCATTTATGGGATCATAAATATCTTGACTCCAAATCCATTCGCCTTGGAGCCTTTGTATATTTGTGGCAGGAAAATGTTGTTATTTCACATCTGGAATTCCTTTTTTTTTCCCCCTCAAAAAAAAGAGGTGCACATGTAGGCACACACACACACACACACACACACACACACACACACACACACACACACACACACAAATACATTGATGTTGCTCAAACAATAGCCATTGTTTTAGCATTTGAATGGGAAACTGGGACAGTGTCTCAACTAGCCAGGTCTTTTTTAAAATGTGCAAATGGGAGCAGCAGCGGTGCGAGCCTGGGTCTAAACACTTCTTCAGACCGGGCTGGGTATCAGAGTTGACCCTACAGTCCCTAGTCACATTTAATTACAACTATGACTCAGCGAGCAGGACAGCCAGCCAGTCAGCTCGCCCGCCTGCCTGGTCCAACCTGGAGCCACAGCAGAACAGAGCAGACTTAGAGACCAAAGCTTTGACGTTTTGAGAGATAGCAGCCGCACGGCAGTCTGGGGTTTGCACCAACTGTCTTTCTTGGCCCCGGATAGTGGGGCCCGTAATATTCAGCACATTTCCTACACGGCTAATATCTTCGGGACAGTGCCTGAGCCAGTAAAAATACACTCATTTCCAGGCCTTGAAGCTGGTTTGCATCCAGGTCTCCTTGACAATTTATGGAAAAATATTAGAGAAGGAAGGAGGGGGCAAGGGAAGTTTAATTTCTAGCATAGGGTGACGTTATTTGACTGCCACAAAGAGAAACAGCAGCATATAGCACTGAGTCTAACCAATCTTGAGATATATAAAATTGAAGAGACCATTTTTTAAACTTTTTTTTTTGCTTTGTAAAGTCAAAATAATGAAAGATAAAAAACTGACATAGGCTTTCAAAGGGATTTTTAAAAGGAGATGACATTTAACATTAGACAGCAATTGGCAACCATAGTGACTGAGCGCTATTTGTGCCACAATAGAAATGTACTAGATAAATACAGATAACACAGAGTTCATACTGCACAGTCTGAATTATCACCATGAGCTATTGTCTGACTGGAGACCCAGCCAAGTGTAACGGTACGTAGATAGGCATATATGCACACGCAGGTTTAAACACACACTCAAGTGCACACACACAATACAAACAATATGTTGGCAACACAATTTCAATGGTTCTTATTTTAAGATGTTTGCTATTACTAATCTACTGGATTGAACCAATGTGAACTCGTCTCAGCCTGTTTCCCAGCCTGCAGCCAATCTTGGCTCCGGTTCAATCTGCTGTGGTTTGCATTCTTGTGGAAGATTTTGGACATGATGGTGGACAGTTTGAGTTGTACCAACATTCTCTGTATATTTCCCCAAATCTACTGGTCATCAGAAAACACTTAGGCTGAATCTGTTCGGTTGTTTTTGGACACACTCGGTCATCCCACATGAAAAGGGAAACGTTTCGGTGATCAATATCACCGCGCCTGCCTGTCAGCGTGCAATAATCAATTTTGTCTGCTGAAATATCAGCGTATGGATTCAAAGGCATTCATTGGTGGTGTTCCTGTTACGCGCCTCATGATGTTTTGACATTGGAGCGCTGTTAAAGGAAACCAATCTCTTGCCTGCCTCAGGTCAAGATGGATGTGTTGAGAGCCACAGCCCAGACCAGAATCCCCACGGTCGTTGAGCAACTGGCCCGTTCTGGGCTCCGCTCCCCTCTTCCTGCCTTTTCCTTCCCCTCATCCATCCCCTCCGCTTCCCCTCCCAGGGACCGTTCCACCTCGAGCCGCTGGAAATCCCCCTGTCTGTTGAAAGGCATCCTTCACTGGCACTCAGCAGCCATTTCAGACGGACATGTGATTCAGCTCCGAGTGAATACAAAAAGCATCTCAATCTTTCAGACGCTGCGGAATGGCTACTGACTGGTTTGGGGGGAAGGAAATACTCTGACAGGAAAAATGTTTATGCCTTGACGACCCGAGATGTGTAAGCACGGATTATGGCCAGTATTTCATGGGCTGTGCAGTCAAACTGAACAGGATCATGTTTGCCTATCTTGACAAACTGTACATGGGTCAAGCAGCGTGTTTTCTGTCCAAATAACGCCCGTGTTTAGCCGGTGAACAACTATATTGTTTCAGGGACAATGAACAATGTACTGTAACGCTACGCTGAAGTGAGTGGCACAGTGGCCAAAGACCAATTACATTCTGTGAAATTTGCTGCCAAATATGCGGCAATGAATATTTTTGCACATTTTTACAACATTATAAAAGCAGATAATGGTGGTGCAGGGTAGTTTTCAAATAATTAAGACAGCTTTGCTTTGGAAATACACCAAATAGCTCCAAGGAATTTAATTTGTTATAAAAGAAGTTGCTTTTAGTGTACTTGATTCTCAAGTGGAACTAACTTAAGGCCTAAAAAATATGACTGTATTATATAATGTTATTTAAAATCCAGTCTCCCTCTATTTTACAAGGTTCAGTGTTATATGGCTCTGGATGCCTGTCTCCATCCTCCAGACTTTATGATTCTAGCTGTTGTACCCAGGAGGTATGTTTTGTCTCAGCATCTATCCCCATTTCACTTTTTAACACTCCTTGTCAGAAAGGGGATATGTCATTTCCCTCAGTAAATCTGAGTGGAACGTTAGCTTCCCCTGGAAACACATGTTTTACCTTTACAGACCTGATGAAGGTTATAGCCTCTAAGTCACCGTAATATCGTGCTCTGTGACATTCAAACACACAAGAGTGCGCTTTCCCATGCACGAGCTCTCGCGCAGGCACACACGCTGACTCATTTACACACACTCTCAAGGCGCACAACAGCCTGCTGCCCGGCAAGAGTGATATCATGTGACAGTGCTACAGGCCTTAGATGGCGCCCTGTAGTGAAACTGTGAAATGTTATTATTTAGTTCCTTGCCAGTGGTCTGTGACGCTATGAAGGACGGCAGGGCATACAGAGGAGGGGCTTTGGGTTAAACACATAGTGATAAACACTGCAAAGCCCCTGCTAAACACAGAATAGACTTAGGCTTAATACAACTAGTGCGCAGTATTTCAGCCAAGAACCAGACTTACATTTTTTTTCTGTTTCTCTCAGTCAGGTCTGATATACATGCAATGAGTTTCTTTTTTGCCGCAAAATAATAAAATAATCAAGATTTTTTGTTTTTTTCCAACTTAAGTTCCCATTATCATTTTCCCAGTGACCTCAGTGGTAATTGCTTGAATAATTTCCCATTAGCCACAAGTGTTTGCTCGAGTTCAATGGCCTTGACTAACTGTGTCTCAAGGTGGAATATCAGTTTGAGGACAGACTTTGGATGGATAATGTCTGTGGGAGAGCACACTGACACAATTACTTTTGCCATTAAGGTTGGTATAGGCTTACACTAGACCAGTGATTAAATTAATGCTTAGAAGAGGAGGGGTGGGTGGCCCAACAGCCAATTACACCAAACCCGAACCACTGGACCGCATTATCTAATGAGCACTTACTCACACAGTACACAACAAAGGAGGAGGCGAGAGGAAGGCATCTGCTAACTTTAACCCCCCGCTGCAAGAATTTGTGTGAAAATTTTCTGCAACTTCGAGCGAATTTCACATCCTGGTTACCACTCGTGGGCATGATTGTTTCCTGCAGCGTATGAGGAAACTTCCCCCTACCTTTCTACACACACACACACACCATGCAGGGGAATGCCTAATTGATAAAATATGGTATTCATTAAACCTAATGGGGCCCTCTTTTCAACCGTACACATGATATGGAGAGGCAAAATGGCTTCACCTGTGCCCTGCTCGACGCAAGCGCGCAGCTCAAGGTTCACAATAATGGAAGCAGGGCGCTAGTTACAGGAGACATTTTAAGTGCACAATTTAAAGGTCTGTAACCAGATACAGTACGGGGAAACACTCAGCGCTCTTCCGAAGAGCACAGGGGATTGGAGGTTTGAAACTCCCCTCAATAACTTTTTACATAAATGAATCAACAAACCCTTCAGTTTCCTCTGTAAATCCATTTGGATGGATTTGTGTGGGAGAGATTAGATTCTCTACATTACTATTCTCACAAAAATCAGTGTATAGCATTTGAATAGAATATTTTTTCTGTATTTTATGCCAGTGTGTGTCTATCTGTGCATCAGTTTCACCATCTTCCTTTGTAAAGCTGGGATATGTTTAAATGCACATATGCATTGATATAATTTTTAGACTAAACTGAGATTTGCAGTGAATATAAAACTCTCCAGTTTGACTTTTCCTCCTCTGGGTTGGAGCACAACAGAGCTAGCAGACCTCTGTGTTTCTTGTTATAGTTGGCAGGACAGACAATAAGTGATCATTGAACTAATGATGTGCAAACCAGCCTGTCTCACTGTTAGTCTGCTAGTCTGACCTGGCTCAGGGCTCTGCAGCTGTAGGCAGAAACAGTGCCAAAACACCACTGCTAAGGTTGGTGGATGAAACAGAGGATGGTGGGCTTGTGGAAATAACACCTAATGAACGCAGCGCTGTAATGTGTGGCAGTCGTACTCTTCCATTGTAGTCTTTTGTAATCAGTTGTCATGGTTGTTTCCAAAACTACAGTGCAAAGCAAGATTGGAAATAAACAGTCTGGTCTCCATTTAACAGTAAATACAGACTCGCCATTATTGTTCAATCATATTCAAACCGTGAGAGGTTTCATGGAAGCCACCAAACAGCAGCAGTAAAGTATGTGTTTCTGTGCAGCCATCGGGTGTGTTAATTAATGTTTATGCAAGCCAAGTGAGAGAAGTGCAGCTCCACCACACCAATGCTAATCCACCACATACAGCTACTGATTTATTTCACACGGCCTCTCAAAGATGTATGATGAATGGAGTTAATTTATTTCTAATCTGTTACAGATCTAGCCCGGGAGGAATAATGAAAAGTGATCGCGCAAACTAGTCCAGCCGACCACATCAGTTAACACCGAGGTCGGCAGCCTTTGTACCGCTGACAAATGTGTAACACCTCGTTTGGTTTGTGGCACACAATGCTGCCGCGTGAGCAAACGGAGAAATACGCCTGCACATGATCACTTTTAAGATGTGGAGAAATTCTGTCAGAGGAAAAACTGATAAGAGAAGAAGGTAAAAAAAAAAAAAAAGAAAATCCGCGATCAATCACGTGCAACTGCGGCGAAGATAACTTTTCTGTGCCATTTGATTAATTTGGAGCATTAGAAATCAGGATGTGAAACACCAAATGTGCTATGATTGAGGTGTGTGAGGGCAAATGTGTTGGTGTCCCAGACTAATGTGTGTGTCGTTATCTATTACCCTACAGCACAATTAATGATTTTCCAACCACAAGACAGGGATTATACATCAGAGGGCCGAGAAACCACGATAACCACCTTATCTCATACAGACCATACAGTAAATGCATCGTCAATAAATTCTATTGGCATATTTTCATTGATCAGCTGAAGACACACTATCCCAATAACAAACAGATAACTAAAGACGCCTGCGGGCGAGTGGGGGGAGAAATCCATACCTATACTGCCAAACATTTTACAGACTGAAGATGAGGAAAAAACAAGAAGTTGCAACACATAAATGAGGACATCCACTGTGAGAAAAGAAGCAAAAAAGAAACTCTCTCCCCCTGCTTGGTAGTGCTCTCATTTTGTGGTGATGTATTCAGCACAGTGATGTGATTGCAAAATCCCATCTCGTTCTTCCAGACCCTATAAAAAGCGAGTATGACGGCGGCAATACTGATGTGTGACTGTATGGCCCTGAGCGCACCACCAGGTGAATGTCCCAGAAAAGCCAGAAAACACAATTTTGCTCTGAACTGGGGATTCTGTGGCCTCTTTCTGAGAGAGGAAAGGAAAACGCACAATTTCATTCATGCCAATGGAATTCCACACATATTCCCTTTTTTTTTGTAAAAAAAAAAAAATAGAATGACGGATGAATCAGTTGGCATCGTGGAGCTGGAAATGAAGCGTAATGCATAACATTGACCCATCTAGGATTTATTTTGAGAAATAAAAAGCCTCCTTTTTATGCTTTTTTTCACACTTTAACTTTGTCTTTCAGTGTATTGCCTTTATTTTTTGTCGTGGTTGTTTTTTTGTTTTATCCTTTTAGAAGAATAAATCCACAGAAGGTGAAGGGAAAGAGACAGCACGACAACGCCGGGAGTGAATCCGCAACAAAAGAATCGCTCTGTGACCTTGAGATGAGCCGCTGGCACTGTGGGGCCGTCAGCCAACGAGGGGAAGATCATAACAATTAAAGAAAATAAAGGCATGAAATGTCCAGGAGAAAGAGAGAGAGAGAGAGAGAGAGGGAGGGCTCAAATGTGAATGCAACTGCCTGCTTATGTGCCCGTGTGGAGTGCTGAGTTGTATCCGTCACTGGGGAGGGAAGAAAAAAAAAATCTCTACACACCTCAATTAGTGGTACTTAGCAGAGCTCTAAGAGAACGAGCCTGAAAGCAGTTGAAGTGGTTCAAGCGAGGGAGGAACTAGAGAGAAATCAAAGACATTTTTCAGCAGAAGGAGGCTGCGTATGCTTTTATAGCCAGGCCTAGGTTTTTAGCCGGTCGGAGGGTCGTGTAATGCTCGGAGTAAAGCTTGATACAGGCTCTGAAAGCTTTTTATGATGACATGGAAAGTAGATTCTATCGCACAAGTGTGTTCTAATGGGACCCACATTACTGCCATGGCAACAGAGACACCAAATATAAAGTCTCAAAACAATACGAGGGGAATATAATTGAGATCAGGAAAAGGGGGGAGAAAAAAAAAAGTTCCCCGGATGAAGTGTATCATCTGAAGTAAAAGACTAGTTTGTGGTCTACAGTGGGAGAGAGTTCTCCCCCAAAGGAGCTTATTATCCACATATAGACACATCACTTTCCTTCTGAATGACATAGAGGATTGGGTAAAGCTACAGTAGATCTCTCTGTCACACACACACACACACACACACACACACACACACACAAAGGTTTTAAAGCAGACATGCTACAGAGAGAGTTTCCAACATATTTGACCACCCTGCTAATCTAAGATGATGAAGTGTCGGTGGCTCTCTGCTGCAGGAAACACATGTGTGTGTATATGTGTACATGTCTGGGTGTGTTTCTGCAGCCACATATGCGTGTGTGTGACTTTCTTCATCTGTTTGGAGCTCGCTCGTTTCCTCACTGTAAATAATCTCTTGACCAGGCGAGGTCGGTTTTTTGGGGTGTTTTCCTTCCTTCTCTTTTGTAGATCTTAGTGACAGGGTTTAAATGGACCTCAAACAGGCTCCCGTTGGAATGTCGGATCCAGGGTTTTTATTGCGTCTACGGGAACGGCTGTTTGGACGGATGACCTTAAACGCAACCTCTGGCGTCTGGGATCAACAGGTACTTTCCCGCTGAATCACCGGCCACAGAAGACTTTGTGTGCAGAGGAATATCTGTTCCCTGGCCCAAAAATTTGAGTAGCGCGGTTTTAAGTTGACGCGGTCCGTTACGACTCAGGTCCGTGTAAGCTCACCCCGTCATTACGGCAATAGTGCTTTGTCAAAGGCCGGCTGGGTCAATGCATGCTGCAAAAATCTCAGTCATTTCAATTCTGGTTTTGTATTTGGTGCAAAGCTCTGACTCACACGGGGTTATAAGAACATTTTGATCTCAACTAAAACCAGAGCCGGTATTGATGAGATTATGTAGATCAATATCGAGATCATCATTTCTTCTTCCTGTGTGGACGTAGCCCTCTGCTGATCGATGGCAGCCGGGCTCGTACGTTGTCATTGTTTGTAGCCGGTGGATCCTTGAATCTGCGTAGAGGAATATTCAGTAAAGTTATTTACTCCGGGCAGTTGGAATAAAATGAGAGATTTGCCGAACTCAAGACAAGACGATAGGCGGATAATAAGCAAAAGCTGAGTCACTCTGCACACGTACGCATAACTATGCAGTCACACCCTCCTGAACTGAATTCCCCCAGCAGTGGAGCAAGCATGCTTCTTAGGAAATTAAATTTGAAGGGAGGAATATCATTATTTTCATTAAATCAAAAGGCTTATCAAAGCACGCTGTAAACACAGCCTTCACATTGCCATGTAATCATCTAAAGCGATTGAAATCTGATTTGTGTTTCGAATCAGATTTTTCAAGCTTATTTCCCCCCACTGTTCTGTACAAGTGAGCAGAATTAGTGTGCTGTAGTGGTGCGATTCTTTCTTTTTTTTTGCCTCATCTACATTGGTTTATATGGGCACTACGCAGGCATTTTTCTGCAGAATGGATTTTATTCTCACTCTCACTGAGTCCAAACGCAGCAGCAGCCAGGTTTCACTTTTATTTCACTCTGAGATTAATGAATTGTGTTTTCTGCAGCAGGCACTGGTGGAGGCCGATGCTCATCTGCATTGTTTGGTGCTAGATGATCAAGCTTTGTCACCATATTTATTCTTTGCGCCCCTCAAGTCACAGCTTATGGCCAAGCATCACAAACCCCAGAAGTACATTTTCGAGCCACATTCCCACCGACGTGACTTGTATTGCACCTGAAACAACATATCCAAGTGACTTATGAGCAATTGAAAATTACTATGTTTGACATGGTTTTTCACTGTTACCGCATGAGAAAGATGCAGAGTTGCCTGTGGAATGTGAATATCATGTTACTTTTGGGCAGAAAGGTGACTAAACGGTGAGCGTCTGTCGCCTCACAGTGCGAGGGTCCCGTGTCCAAATCTCAGAGTGCAGTTTGCATGTTCTCTCAGTCTTCATGTGGATTTTTTCCAGGTGCTGGACTCGCAATCTGTTCATGATATTTTCCAGCCTTTAGCCCAGCACACGCTGGATGTGCTCCATGCCACCTGTGAACCTCAATAAGCGGGTGTAGAAATTGGATG
Organism: Terapon puta; assembly: GCA_028564955.1. Taxonomy (NCBI): domain Eukaryota; kingdom Metazoa; phylum Chordata; class Actinopteri; order Centrarchiformes; family Terapontidae; genus Terapon; species Terapon puta. Next base: position 18,893,044 of record JAOXYL010000086.1, on the reverse strand, counting down.
AATGAACAATTAATTTCTCTGCATACCCCTGATTAACAAGCTCCTTTAGTGAGTACAGTTTGAAAATGTATTATTTGCTCATCACTATTCTTAAAAGACCTTTTTGTCTTTGGGTGTCTCTGGTCGCCTTGCTTTAGTTGAGCCATCAATCTCCATCGGGAGACTCTCTCCACTTGTTTCGTTGGAAATGCTGCATACTTAATGGGCATTATTTGAAGACTAAAGGGTTACATTGCTCTAAGTGGCCAAGATAGAAACAAATGAACTGAAAACACCATTATCCGGTGGAAGAGATTAAAATGCTTATAGGCTGTTAGGCCCAAAATAAAGCAGGAGAAAAAAACACTTTATGTGACTTTATTTCTTTCTGTATGCATTTAGTAATGGCGCACATAAACTGATTATTTCTCTGTAATCCTTTCAGGATTGGAAGTCTTTTAAGACTTGACTGTTTGTGATTATACCCCACGCAGTCAGCTCTGCCTGGCTCAGCCCAGAACATGTGTTTAAACACTTCATTGAGAGTTTCCATGGTCGCTCTGGCTTCCAAGATGAACTGCTATTCAGGCTTTTTTAATGTCCCCCAATAAAAATTCACAGTAGTCCATTTATCTCAAATGCTGGTGTGTGTGATGTGTGCCACAGCGCTGTGGTGAGATACAGGGAGGGTTTTTTGCAGGCTTTGACACAATACTTTCAATCTTTCCCAGGTGACCTAGAATTTTCTACTCATGGAAACAAAAGGAAAGACTTGCCCACGTGTATGAAGAGGGCCACACGCACACACACCATTCCCTCCTTTTTATTTTTATCGTCTTCTTGTGCCCACATTCCCTGCTTCGCCGTATTCATGGTCATTGATTTGGCAATATTAACATGATGTCTGTAATAGAAAAAAATCAAAGCTCTCAAATAAAACCAGTCCAGTGATGTAAGTCTGATCAATACTGTCGAGACAGTGGGATCACAGACGACCCTAAAATTAAACGGCTTTAATGGTGTTGTGGGAGAAATAACATCTAAGGGCACTTTGCTTTCGACATATGGGTATAATTCATGGTTATTACACTGTGTCATCAAATCATTTTTATCCACCGAATAAACTTTTAGACTCATAACAGACTCGAAATGAGAGCATGGAGCCTTTTCTGCTATGTATCAATAGATCACAGAGGTTTATATATGGCAGATGGCTTGTCACTCTTTCAGTCAGAGGTAACAAGAAGTTAGCCTTTTACTATGCAATTAATGTGATACAAAATATATGTTGTTTTTCTTTTTCTTTTGGCACATCTTAGATAAATAATATGGTAAATGAGCATCGCTGCACAGGGTGAAATAAGGGGAAATCGATAAGACTATTATAATTCAGGGAATGAATATTATTTAGAGGAAGGAATGAATATAAGTCATCTACCCTCAGGGACCAAAGCCAGATGATATCATTGAGAGCCTGTTGACGTCAAGCATCAGCTCCAGCAATATAAAAGCAGGATAAGTAGCATGAGGTGCCAAAGTTCATTTGTATAGTGTATTTCTGTTTACATTATGCAAATGAGGGAAAGAACTAGATGACATGCAGTTTAGTTTTCCTCTTTCCAAAAATCATTGAATTCCTTCTGTACATTCTCACAGATTATTATTATTGTTGTCATGACACCTGCCATAGCGAAACTACTCGCAGTACATTTCATGTATTCAGAAGCGCTCAAGTAACCTCAACACGGAGCCTGGTCAAGTTGACCAAAAACTGATCCGCGGTGTTTAGTCTCGGACATAATCCACATTTCACAGCTCTCAGCAGAACACACGGCCCATACAATGACAATAAGCTTGTTCAATTTCACTGAACATGGAGGGTCATACTGACTCAATTTAACTACAGTGCTACACGGCGGCCATCTGAGGGGGCAGGAACACAGAAGAGTGGTTATTGGATTGTTTGGTATCTGGTTTCAGCGGTTAGATGTGAGTTATAAATTATTGTGTGAAACAGGCCTTGACATTGCTGCCATGATTTTGATTAATACTCTTTTCATATATTACCACGATGTGATTCAATATAGGTGAGAAAATGATGTAAAATAGAAAAAAAAAAATTAAAAAACAGCTACTGACTTAGAAAAACTAATACATAGTAGACCTGCACAGCTTTTGTCCAATCATATGAATTCTGTAATAATAAATGCCGTAGGGCAGTAGGGACAGGGATGAAAAATGTGAGTATACGCTGTGTGTGTGTGTGTGTGTGTGTGTTGCTCACTTGTAGCTCTATTTCTGCTAGGTCATTCATTCCTCTGTCCTTCATTCGGCCTGAATTTTACATCATCTCACTGATTTGTGGCACTTTATTTCACAGGTCCATCATTCCCCAAGAATATTCCCGCAATCTGTAATGTCGCTTGGTGCTAATTATGTGTAAAAAACCAAGGCGGTGTTTAATTGGTACGCTTCCGGTTAATTGATTCCAGTTAATTGCTAGTGTAACCAAGATAGTCACTGCACAGCATGTCAGTTAAATATGTAAAAATATTAAATTTGTCTATAAGCAGGCATACAGTTCACGATATTAAAAATAAAGGGCGTATTAAAAGATGAATAATAAATCATCTTAAATGAGCGAGCTCAATAAATCAGATTACGTAGTTCTTTTCAAAAGGATGCATTAAGACACCCCTAAAGTAAAGTGTTGTCTGCTGCTTAATATGAAGAAATCTATAAAACATCCATCATCCATCAGTATTCAGAAAACAATTTGCATGTTTAGGGCCTGCGGTTTTTGCAGCAAAGTGACAGTTCTTTTCACACGATGTTTATACGGATGAGAGGGATAAAAATGTTTTTGTCTGTCGAGTTGCAAGTTTCCAGGCAGAACCTTTGGGGATTTATCTTTGATATATCATGTCTCTGATCTTCGCATACTTTACTACACCCTCAGATCCTGGCATGGGTTTGTGGGTTGAGCCTCACATTACCACAGTTCACTGTGCTTTTATCTGGAATTAGTAGCTAAGCCTACCTAAGAGGTGCCCACCCGCCTGCTTAAAGCATATCACACTGTATACCTTTGCTCTGTCATCATCCACCTACCCACCAAACCCACAACCATCTCAACACGTCCCAAACCACTCTCTCAAAAGCTTAAACACACACAGGCTTTAAGTGCACAAAGTCTAGTACACACGCACTTCACTCAACAGCCACATTCCAGGTGGGTTACCTAATTTAATTTTCTGCATCTAGTGGCTTGGGTCTCCTTTGTCCTTGACCCCGCTGCTGCTGGTCACCGCCCCCTGCTAGGGGCCCTGCCTGCCTGGCATATTTATAACTGTGTTGGAGAGGGACAACAACACTCACCCCAAGTGCTAAAAAAAAAAACACCGACCCCAAATCTGGGCATCTGCCAGTCATCGCTCCGTTTTCGATAATTACGCCAAATCAACACATGCAGCCAAATATATCCTCTGTTGTAAGGCTAATGGAGGAGGAGTGCGGAAAGGTTAAACACAATAAAACGCAGCTACAGCTAAATAAAAATGTTGTCGTCGTGCGATGCTGACACATCCAAACATTGCTCTTCACGATGTTAGTCACGAGTCACGTCGACGCGTGGATTTGTAAAGGTGAAATATACATGACAAATGAAACACATCCCGTCAGTGTGTTGTTATTGTTCTCCCCACTGCAAACCAGGTCAGTACAAGTTGTTCAGGTTTAGGCGTTCCTGCGCGATCACGTTACATCAACTTTGTGAAGCACCGACATGACTAATCCTCCTACACCCCATCCCAAACTTTTGTATCTGACCATAAGGTTATAGTCATGACAGGTACTGAAGTGCACAGCATTAGCTCACACAGTGTATGCAAAATCCCTGTCATAGCTGCTGCCCACACACCAAGCTGGGCCTACTGCACCTGTCAGATAACATCTGTTCATCTGTCCTCTGTCTTTCTGCGCTCTCTCTTTCTCCATGTCTCCTCCTCTCTCTCTCTCTCTCTCTCTCTCTCCCTCAGTTACCCTCCTATAAAAATATCTGGGTTCAATTTTCATCTCTTGAGGTGAAAAAGCCTATAACTTTCACACAGTTTTTTTCTTTTTTTAATACCACTGTAAAAAAAAAAAGAAAAAGCCGTCCAGGCTATTAAAATATTTGCGATACACACCCTGTTTGCACTGCCCTGTATACACGCTATTCAACACGAGTAGGGCTTTCACTAAACTAAATAATGCAGTGTGATGTGATATGATAATTGCTCTGTTTCAACAACCTGCGTGGAGGTTTGCAGGAGCGTCCAGACGTAAAATGCAGATAATTAAATCCCCACAACAGCAGGACACGACTCCATGAAAACAACAGTTGCTTTATAAGACTTTCACCTGAAATTGCTCCCTTAGACGTTTTCGCGCAGTGTGCAGCGCTGCATAATGGTCGCTCCAAAGGACCATTTCAGAATATTCTTAACGTCTTTTAACTTTGCAAAGTCTCTGTGGTACCAGATGGGTGTAACGGCTGTAGCCTCTCCCTTGCCTTTGGTTTCATCAGCCTTACCTTCCGAGTGAAGAAGGAGATTTTCAACACTTCATGTGAAATGAGTAGCAGTACATTTAAATGGCTTAAAATATTGCACTAGTCCATGTGTGCTTGATCTATCTTGCACGGCACTCAAACTGCACAGCCACATAAAACACATCGAGCAGTCAGTAGTAAAACAAAAAAAAAAACATATATATTCAGCTTTTATACAACTCCACCACTTCTCTCTCACATACTGTGATATCAGTATCTACAATACATACAGTTAGAGAGTGCTCTAATAATAAATATATACTTACTGCTGCTGAATGACTTTGCAAATAGAAATAAACATTCCTGTGGTGTTTGCACTGATATGAGGCCACGCACACATGCCACACATTTGTATCTATGTATACTGCATGCCTACGGTCAAAGCACGGTGCCACAGTGAGGGAAACGGCACTTCAGTTGGGGCAGCTTTGGCAATTAATGTACCGACAGACACCGAAAGCCGTACTTGAAAGTTGGCCTTGAGACCCCTGACATTTCAGATTGACCCCTCAGGGGTAAGACACGAGCAGTAAGCAACGAGACTAAAAAGTCAGGGGTCAGCGAAGGGGTCAGTCATACAAGGACCTGACTTCAGTGAAGACTTGCATCTGAGTGCCTAGAAAACTGAGGGAAGCAGTGTAACGTATGATAGGGTGATACCACATTAGTTGCATATTTTAAGCCGTAATGAAGACAAACAAACCAGCCTTTTAACCTGTTCTGTTTAGCATGTTCCAAGCGATATTGTGAATAATGTGAACTGGACAAAGGTCTTCAACTGATAAAACACCATTTAATGAAAATAAAAGGGTAATATTAGGGAATTTATCACTAGCAATGTGTGTGCACAGTATGGGTGTGCAAAAGAGAGTATGCACACACACACACACTGTTTGTGTGTGTTTGGGTGTGTGTAGGTGAAAAAGCCGGAGAGAGGACAGCAGGGAGGAACAGAGAGAGGCGGAAGTTAGAGGGGTCATTTGCATGATTTTTGGAAATATTGCCATAGCCTGAGGCTTTGAGTAAGAACAGTGAGCTTAGAGAAAACTGAGTTATTTCCCATACTGCTCTGCCAGTTCAAGATAAATAAATGCCATTCCACGGTGCATTAAAACAACCATATAAGGTAGAACTCTCACAATTAGCTTTGCCTTTTCCCTTAATTAATGTTATTCAGCAACACTTCAGAATAATGACATTTAATAAGATCCCTTGAACATGATTCCTAATGCATAATTCGGACAGTATTACCATAACAGATTCATTAAATTTTTATTATAGGCCTACATTCTCTTCTTTGGGGACTTATCCTTAATTGCCAGTTTTACAAATGGTGTATAAACTCTAAAATTAGTACAGAAAAACTTACATTTTGATATAAAATATGCACATGTATGTTCCATTTTGCTGTATTGAAATCTATAATGAATTATTTGTTGGTTCATTTGTTGAACATTCAATATTGAAATTGGTTTAATAGGCTTTATTCTGCTTGTGAAGCGTGTATGTTCATTCATTCGTTTTTAATTTTTGTCATTTTGATTACCCATCTTTTTACTCATTACTTATTTAGCGGCTTTCTCTAGCTGGTAATCTTGTCATCAGGTCAGCACATATGGAGAGGGACGGACTTCATTAATGCTTTTGCTAATTTGCCTGTTTTTCCCATGCAGCTTAGTGAGTTTCTTTTATGGGCAATAAAGTTCATTCCCTGTAAAAAGAGCTTATCGGCTATAGTTGCCAGGTCTTTAAAATGGAATTTGCACTAGTTAGGTTAGTTGGACAAATGTGCTAATTTAACACTGTTTTTACTTAATGTCCAAATCCATAAATTGAGCGCAACACATTAAAATGCAGCTAATAACAGTTTAAATATTTGTTATAACTTTATATGTTAACTTCATAATGCAGTGGCAGTGAGAAACACTGTGTGCACAATAGAGGAGCCAGAAATATTCAAAGCATTTTGTCCATTGATACTGAAGGCCAAATGGTACAAATCAAACACAGCATGGCAAGTTCAGGAGCCACCCATGAAATATGTGGGCTTATGAATATTCATTATTCCAAACTTATCAATTATTCAAACTTTTATGAAATTGTAGTGCGTAAGGAGAAGAGTGAGAGGCCTCATTTCTAAGTTGACTGAAGGTCATCAGTTAGCTTTTTAACAGTACAATAGGTTTTATGCGTTTTATGTGATGAAATGTATGAATTTAACTTAAGCTGCAGGCCAAAAAGCTCTGCACGTTCATACTGGCAACCTTTAGTGTCAGATTTTTTTATTTATTTTTTTTACCACTGCCTTGATGTCTTGTTACAGAGTGAACCTTCAATATTTATCCCCGGATTAATGAAAAGCTGGAACACTAAATCGAGCCGTGTGCAAATCTGATCTCAGACATGCATTCTCATTTGAAATACAATATGATGCTATCGAGAGCAGGAGTGATAATCCACCTGAAGACACGTCGGCCGAGATGGCGGCCTCAAAGAAATTGCGAAAGAGTGACGTGAAATATTGTCAGGGAGAGGAAAGTCTTGAATTAAGAATCAGATTGAAGTTATGGCGAGCCTCATGAATAATGCAGCCAGCGTTTATTTCCCAGGAAGTCAAGTGTAAAACACAGTCCTCTCGCCAAGTCGCCGCGCTCTCCGTTCTCTCTGCATTTCCCCCACACCAGTAATGATGAATGGCATTTTAAAGTAAACTAATTAAACCTGAAAAAGAAAATGAATTGTGAACGATATTTCATCCCATCAACATCATTATGGCGCAACTGTCAGACTATTTCTTGCCATCAAAAAATTAAAAGCATAAATCAAAGGTTATGAAAGAGAAGAAAAAAAAAAGGAGGTTGGGTTTGGAAGTTATTGTTTTAACGGGATGACAAAATCATTAGAATCTAATTTATGACCTGGGGGCAAAGACTTTTCTGTGATCTAGTGTTGGCATGTCGGTGTAATATCCCTGTCATCGCTTTCGCCTCATTCAGTCAATGGGCACTGGCAGGAAATACTCTCGTTTCAATGGCACACTTACCCTGAGTGGAACGAGCTGCTCAGGAGATGACCAAGGCCCGCTCCCCCTCTGGCAAAGCTGATAAATTGGTGTGCTCAAATTCCACAGCAGCACCCCACAAATATAACACATCCCTTCTGCGGGGGAGGAAGCACATAGACGCTCAGGATATAATTCTGACTATGATATCTGATTTCCGCATAGCAAACTTGTCCGCGATAATTAAATTCCGTTTATGTAAAAAATAAACTCGGCTGCAGTTTCCGTGAGTCCACATCCCTCAAGTTTATTTAACGGCGCGATTGAGCTTCATCACTGGATAAACAACCCTCTGATAACACTTTGGATGCACGATATTGGAAAAAATCAACACTTACTGACAGGGGGAAATGTGCCACATGGATTTTATTGCAACCGTTTGACACTTGACAAACTAATTTGTCTCTTTGTAACAAGTTTTTCTTTTTTTTTTCTTTTTTTCTTTTTTGCATCCGTTTGTTTCGAAGCAAACAAGCCGCCCACTTTTGGTGCTCTATCCGGCGTTCTGTTGTGTTGCACTGTGAAACTTTTGGGCTGCCTTCTTTTTTTTCTTTTTCTTTCCCTTCCCTGTGAAATTAGCTGTCACTTCAGATGAGGAAATCTTCATTTCTGCATGTGTGAATACACGCTGTAACACATCGGGCACGGTGTGAAGCGCCGCGCGAGAACCTGCTGTTTTCGTAGCTCTTAGTAGCGTCCGACTGCCTACGCGCAACACTGAAAACAGCCCATCCCACGGTGGCTCCAATTTCACAGGGGAGACCTTTTTTTTCCACCCTTTTTTTTTTTTTTTTTTTTTTTACTTAAGATTAGAAAATGAGACTACGCTGGCAGACATACACGCTTGATCCATAAAACATACAGACGCACAAACGTGTAATCCCTCCGCCACCTTCCACCGCCACCTCTTTCAATCTCTGTCTCCTTCCCCACTTGAAGTTGATATTTTGCAGTGGCGTCACATCTTCCCGTAATCCTCCTCTGGATTGGCTGCAGCCCCTCATCTCTCAGCCCTGAAGGTCAACATGTGAGAGGCATCGGTAAAAGAAAATGACCTGCGCGGAACACGTTGCAGTAACCTCCACCTGAGCTCACGGTAACCTACCTTGGATTTATAGACAGGCGGAGAGGGAGAAGCCTTGGTCATCCGGGGGTTGATAATTGATTAAAAGCACTCATACAAATAAAATCCTCCTGCAGACCACTTTGTGAATGCAACAGAAACGTTTTACTTTCATGGTAGCAGGGCGGCGCTGTCTGGTATTTACATCCTGAGACCTTAAATGGTCCTGCCGCAGTTTATTTGCCTGATTTCTCAAGTGGAATCTACATCGTGCAGATCGTTCATACGTTCTGCAAGATCAGGATCTGCGAGTTTCTGCTTTTACTTTTGACGCATTGACACAGCGAGTTCAATGGAAGCGACTAAGACGTTTTATTTCAGAGGTTATTGATCAAAACACAGCTAAGTGGAAAGATGCATCGCACCTGCCTTGACAGCGACGAGACGTTGCAAATAAATATGTTTTGTGCCTTTCTGATAAATCTGCTGTGAAACAATGCGCTGATGGCTTTGTTCAAAGATCTTTTTTTTTGTTATTCTCACTCTCCACCCAGCGCTTTCCATTTTATTTTTACTTCCACTCTCCCATAATTATTTCTGTACTTCTTTCTCAACTCGTTCTTGAGACATGTCAGAGCTGTCATAAATCATAAATCCTGACCTTGAATTCAATTCCAACTTTCTAACCCATCAGCACTGTGACATTCCACAGTGTGACTGAGACTCTAAAATGTATTCAGCTTATCAGTTATTTCTGGCACAAGCAGCCACCCACCAACTCCCTCTCAGTAAATATGGGGTTGACTAAGTTGATATGCCTCTGAGGCGTTTTAAATATTCCCCCCAAAAAATATCTATTCATAAAGCGGGGCAACATAATTGGGTGATTTATGACCTTTTCAAACCACTGGAGCGATTAACTGAAGACATCATTCAGAGCTGTCAATCAAACTGATTGTTCACATGGAAACGGAACACCATGCAGCCAATAACAGAGCCAGCTGACACGAGAATGATGCCTTCGAGAGCCTCTCACAAAAGTGGCCTCTCCAGGACTTTCAACTGTGCTGTTATTGTGTTAAACTGTAACTTCTTCTTCTTCTCTCGGAGAAAGCTGCGCCGGCGGAGGGAGAAAGGGAATCAAAGGCGGCGCGGGTAAATCTGTGCACATCCACGCACCCGTGTTGCCATCTCGGGGGTGACATGTTTTCATCTCGTCCCCGTGCACTCCTCTATCTCCTCTCCCTCGCTGCTGGTCACAGACCTCGACTATGCTCACAGCTTAATAATACATCTGGGACACATCTTCACATAAAGCTATCATTACCTCAGATTTAATGATCAGGCATAGTGATTTGTCTTCATTGGTCTTCGCAGACACGCACACACCTGCATCTTTCCGGAGCCTTCCTTTTGGTAATAACACCAGGAAGAACAACTTGACACTAATTGGCTCATCATGTCAAGTGTGTTCATGCATAAAGCATTTCTTCTCCCGATGCTTAAAAAAGTAGCAGCTTTGGGAAAGGGTTGAGATTGAAGAGGATTGCAGCCCGGATGAGGTTTTATTCCAGCCTACAAAGCGACGTCTGCTTTAATTTCACCACAGTGCTGCTGAGAACGCCTTTAAAGCAACAGTCAGTGGGATTTAGAAGACGCTGGACTTCGCTTGAAAATTAAATCCGGCACAACATCCAGGTCCCTCCTCCTCTCTCTGCCGTGCGCTTCATCTCGCCTGCGAAGCCGCTCGCTGCAGCATCACTCGATCTAATTATTTCTTTTCTGCTCTTTTTCTTCTTTGCACTTCTTCCGTTTACTTTATCTTTCACGTAAAACCATTTTTTTTCTAATTGCTTGGTTATTCGGTTGTTGTTTATCTGTCATCATGTCTGCCACAAGTCAATTCGTGCATGGTGGAGTGGAGCTGCCCTCAACCTCTGCAGGAGGAGTAATTGAAGCTCTGTCACATACTCTGCTCTGATTGGTCGTTTTGGCTTCATGTACTACTGTCAGGACATAGTGGTAGTTTCAGTTATTTTTTAATAAGTTACCTACTTTAATACCAAAGACATACCAGCAGCATGAGGATCTGAGCTTACTGGGTTTTTTTTTTTAATAAAAAATGTACCTCCCATATAAAGAGCAGTGATTGTATTCTGTTATGCCAGATTTCACTGATCTTCACAACATCCCTCCAGTTGGCCAATTGGCGCGCGCACGCACACACACACACACACACACACACACAC
>JAOXYL010000086.1:18850994-18882001 GCA_028564955.1 Terapon puta | reverse complement strand
CACACACACACACACACACACACACACACCTCCACCCCCTTTCCCCCCCTTTTGGTCCTCAGGGCTTGCTGGCTCTCAGTCTAATTACCAGAGATAATGGAGGGTGAAGCTAAATGGCGCTGATGGGGTCCAGCAGAAGGTTATTAGGTGCCCTCATTAGTGCCCGACTGAAGTGAAAGGAGGTTTAAGGTCTTATTCTGATTCTGATGGATGGTGTCCCTCTCAGTCTGTCTTTAGAGGGAGTTATTCCATAGCGTAGACAGATAGGCATGGGTAGCGAGCTACATAAAGTAGGGAGGGTTTGAGTGTGAGAATGTGAGTGTGTGTGTGTGAGAGATGAAGTCCAATTTGGCACATGATGAGAAGATGATTTAACTTGAGTGGTAGTATGTTCATTTGCTGTGTTAGTAACTGTGGGACAATTTAATGCAATAAACACCCCTAATGCATTCACAAATCTGACAACTTCTTATTACAGGGATAACACCTTGATTGCAGCACCTCTCGGTTGCACTTTCATTTCGTTCCCCGTAACCAGGTCAAATAAGACAAGCACAATGATCAAAGCAATGTATTTCCGTTTTATTGTATTACTCATAGTTGCTCAGACACGTGTATATACAAATACAGATAATTTTTTGTCAAATTTTTTTTTTGTCGTTGTTTATATACTGTAAAAGAGCAGGTTGGAAATATTCCCCACCGGTGGCAAAGTGGGAGCGGGGCTCAAAGGTGAGGGGAAGAAGGACAGCAGGTGGTGTTTTGGAGGTTATACGAGCACAAGAGGAATGGGACAGGACAGGTGCACAAAATGAACAAGTGGCTCATCAGCGAGAGGGGCGCTGACGAAGAGAGGCTTTGCCCTGTACGCACAGAACCTGGATCGATGATAGGCTTTACCCCTGCTAACAATCCAGTTCAGGATTCGGTGGAGGGGGGGGTGAACTAATCCTTGATCTGTGCCCAGGACCAACGTCTACCGTAGGGACAAGTGATTCGGGGTTGGGTTTTTTTTGTTGTTGTTTTTTTTTTTTAAAAAGGGAGAGAAAGTGAAGGGCCCTGTTGTAGTCTCTTCGCCAGCAGCCGTTCCGTGTAAAAGCACAATGGCAGAAAGCGTCTTGTACACAGACGGGGCTGCCAGGGCGGAGGCTGGAGGGCTAAGGCATGGGAAACACTCTTCGTTGCCAAAGAGGGTTGCCGCTTCCCATTCACTGCGGCAACAGCGAATGAGACAAGCACACACAGACACACAAACTCAAAGGTCTCACGCATTTTTTTTTTTTCTACGCTGAAAAACGTCCACACACTGATGTGTATATACTCCCAAACGCTTCCCCCTGGGAGAAAGAGGATGAATAGTCAGAAGAGACAGACTGCAACTACATGGGATGAATTCAATAGATGTATACAGAAAGAGTCATTCTTACGAAGGAAAAAAAAAAAAAAAAAAGCCAGTTGCTTTTGAACTACAAAATGGCCGCTCCCACCCCCCCTTCACTGTAACGTCACAACAATGGTTTGTGTTATGTACATTTGTCATCTGTCACTACACAGCTTAATGACATCACTCAAATGGGGATGCAAAAACACACAACATGAAAGTGATCTGAAAATCTAACACATCTTAAAGAAAAACAAAATAAAAGCCAAAAAAAAAAAACCTTTCTTTTTAAAACTTTTTGGACTTTTTTCTTCTTTTTTTTCTGATTTTCATCTTTTTTTTTTTTTTTAAACATGTCATCAAGTTCATGCGCATGCCACACAATGAAACTGGGTGAGATCCTTCCGTTAAAAAGCAAACAGTCTGCTCACGGCAGACCTTTCAGCTGACCGACATGCTCCCCCCCCACCCCCCGACACTGAAGGCAAAAAATTACAAAGAAGCCGTCCGTTAAGTCCCAAGTGTCTCTTTCCAAGTCAGGATCCTCACGTGAAGAGATGGTGAAGGTTTGGTGACGGGTTTGAAACATGTAACAGGTGAGCCACTCGTCTGGCTAATGTCCAGCCTTTCTGTACACTGGTGTACAGCTCCCACAGGTTTCCCCTTCATTTTAGCTCAAAGTTTCATTAGGCATTGAGGATCAAAGCACACAATGCGTTTGTTTGAGGACAGTACACACTCCGCAAAACCCAGAGATAATACCGTATTCATTTTTTAGAAAAGACATAAGAACCAAATTAATACTTTAATATCAAACACTATTTACATCAAGAAGTTTTCCTAATAATAATAGTCATAATCATCATCATCATAACAATAATAATAATTATACAGTTTTACCAATGATGTATCTCATTTTTTTCTTTTGTCCTCCAGAAAGGTACAAAACAGATACTAACCTAACACTACATGTTTTATGGTTGACTACCTCAGGATACACAGTATCCAGTTTATAAGTTGATCCTCATTTCCCAGGTTAAGGTGTGTACAGAATAAACCATGGTAATAATAGCAATAATGACAAATAGTAGTATTGGTAACTATAAGAGAGTATAATTGAAGCTGGTTTCTGATAAAAGTCTAGTGTTAATCTGCTGACAGGCGTCCATTTTGATTCTTACGCGGTGCTCATTCCCTGTGGTGTTCTCCTGAAAATTAGTACCTCATTAAATGGCCTCGTCTCCTCTTACCCCCCCATAGCTGAGCTGCTATTCTGCTGTAATAGCATTGTTACTGTTGCGCAAAAAAAAAGATAAAACAAATGGCAAAAGGCAAAGGCAGTCTTTCAGGGGGAGAAAAAAAAAACAAAAAAGAAAGAAAACTGAAGAAAAAAAAAAGGCAGCCACAAAAATGAAAACGGCAAAAACAAAACAGTGCATGCCTTTTGAGACAGGATGATTTAGAACGATAGGTTTATCATTGAATCGGGTGTTTGTTTTCTTCCAGTAGTGTTGCATGGATTTTTTTTTTTTTTTTAGCTGTTTTGTCTTGTATTGTTTCGTTAGGCACTCTAGTCACACTACCTTCGGCTGCCTCCCGTGTCTTTTCTATCTGTTCCTGTGTGTGCGTCTCTCCCTCCCTTTAATTCTCTCTGTCTCCTTCACTCACCAATTCTCTCAAACTGCAAGGTCATCGGTGCTTTAAAACCCCCCACGGTGGAAATCTACACCCCCCTCCCGAGACCCCCCAAGCCTTCCACCATCTATTTTTAATACCAGAAATAACTCCCCTTGCCACAACATGGGGTCCACATGCCTGTCATTTTGAACCTCATTAAAGAGTCACTTAAACCGGTAACACTAGGAGCTGAAGGTGGACACGCAATCGCTCCCATGCTCCTTTTTCTTGCTCCATTTCTCTCTTTCTACCTGTCTTTCCGAACCAACTGGCGCCCCGTGTCTCTGAAAGGAAGTCGGCTTCGGCAGAGTAAATTTCGATATCGGTCCATACTTCTTTGAAAGCAAAGGAACGACTCCCTTTCCCCCCTGAAAAAAAAGACATAATATCTTTCATTATGCTAACTCGCCATGTGAATCTGTGGGAGCTGAAGGAAACTGAATATCATTATAACACGGTGAATTCATTTGAATTTAAGTGCTAACATAAACCTAGAACAGAGCTGTGCATCGCCTGGAATTAAATGGATACTTTCTCTGTTCACACAATGTGTTTGCAGCTAATTGGAGCCGTGTCTTCTAAGTGCCGCACTAACTGCTGCAATAAACTGGATGTGAGAACCAGCGAGCTAATATTTGATGAGCGTGGGTCAGAGCGTGGTTATGTTTAAGTCACAAAGAGAGAAAAAAAGCACGGCACTGTGACACACAAACGTTCTTTGCAATATTTTCCAGTGACCTGTTGTTGTTGCTGTGACTTTCAAACAGAAAAATACAGCGTTTACAGTGTCTGCAATGTGAAAGACTGTCTTTTCAGACACTATTGGCAGGGTAAAATAACTTAATCGTTTTCGAAAAAAAATGACCAATTTAGCTGCGAATCATTTTTTTAAGCAATCACTTCAACAATCAGTATCAGAGGGGGAAAAAAAAAAGTGTGGATGCAAATGTTTATGGGAGTGTTAATATCGACTAATACTCAAATGGAAAAGAGAGAACAATTGCTGCCCAGTTCAGTAAACATTGCGTAAAATGACTGTGACTGTTGCCGTGAAATTGTGTGATCAACTTTCAAAAGAAATCGATCCCCGATCTTAATAGCAGCCCACAAAGTGTCTGGAGAGAAAGTTTCAATTTAGCTGTTTTGTGAGCCTTTGAGAGGCGTTTTATTGAGCAGGCCGGCGTGCTCGACACAAAGGAGGACAAGAAAAAAGTTGCCACATGGTTCCGTGGGTTTTACACTCTCTCACTCGAGCCGTAAGCAGCTTATCCACCTATTCACACACTTTGCATTCGGGAGAAAATTGGGCACTATCTTTAAACCAGGACAGGCTGAAGATCGGCGGGCTAAGGTGCATGCCGTGTACGCATTTCTTAGTGCTGTGGTTTCCACTCTGACCTCCGCTCAAAACCGTCACGCTTCTTTTTCTACTTCTTCTTCTTTCGGCTTTGTACTGCACTTCCCATTAAAATGGAAGCGAGAAAAAAAATCAGCTTTTTTTTTTCTGGCCGAACAGAACTTGATCTAAATATTTTCTGAAAGGCTTCTTGAGAGGTCTCGGGGCAACTATTTACTCGTGTATGTACAATCCTTTCTAAGTCCTAGATTCTTCACTTTCCTACTGTGTAATGCTGCTACTGCATACCACTAAAAACCCTACTGCTATTGACTGTTAGTGTCGAGGCATTTTTGTATTTCTGTAACCGTGTGTCTGTGTGCATGTGCTGAAAATGTGTGTGTGTGTGCGTGTGTGCATGTGCGTGCGGGTGAAACATCAGTGCTGCGATGACATAAACATGACGTAAAAGGGATGTCACAAAAAAGTCACGGGAAAATAAGAATCACTAAGTGTCAAAAAACGGGATTTGGCATCTTAGTTGAAGGTTTTAAGAGGGGGAACTGTCTCTCCCACTTCCAACATCAACTTTTTTTTTTTTTTTTTTCACTCACAGACGGAGAAAGACCACTTAAATAGATTTCTGAAAAAAATAGAGGGTTCCTTGAGAAGCCTGCTCTGATGCCCAATCAAGCAAACACGCTCCTGCACCCAAATCCCGCCCCTTCCCTGCAGCCTCGGGCAGATTCAGGCCACGCTAGGTGTAAATGCCCTCCGGGACAGAGGGAGGCGCTATAAAGTGAAGAGTGCTGGTAGGCAGACCAGCAACAAAGCCAGGAGCGGACTCGTTTTCTGCAGGTGCGGCGCAGCGTTTGTTTCGTCGCTTCGGGAAGGCTCAGCCGGTTCATGGCTGGTATCGTCTGAGGGATGAGAAAGAGAAACGAGGTGAACTGCTGTTTAAGCCGCTCTTCCGCATCAGCGAAATCACAGGCAGAAGACAACTCAATGCAAATAATGGTGTTCTGGTGTGTTATAGTTTCTGTTGTGGTGTACAAAGCAGTGATCTGGCCATATTTAAACACAGCAACGAGGTAAAGTTGCAATAGTGACGTCTGAGTTGCCATATGAACTTCGGTTGCTATATCGTGCTTCAAATCTCATCAGAAACATTTCTTTTAATTCAAATCCCAGGTGAGGTGCCTCTTATGTCTGTCTGTCAGGGGCATCAGTATCTGTGAGCAGCCATGTGCCCGCTGCACCATGGGAAAGTAGCTGAACCATGCAAAGGACAGAGACAGAACAGAGGTGCAGACAGTTATATAACTATAAATGTGTGTGTTTGTGTGTGTGTGTGTGTGGTAGAAGGTGGAGGGACGTGGCAACAGTAGATGACAGATGAATGTTTTAATTTCCCTCCTCCGGAGAGCGTAGCACGGGGACCGAGCCAAAAGGAGTATGCAAGGTGAGAGGCAGCCATCAAAAGATGAAAGTGGGATAGCAAGGCGGGAAAAATAGGCAGAGATAGAGAATCAGGCAGGAGGAGAGGCAGGTGGGCATCACAAATGTCCGAGGATCTGGCCTTGATGTGTCTGGCCTTGGGTTTGTGTGTGCGTTCCATTTAGATGGCAGGTTATGATCTCAGATTTTCACAGAGAACTGATGCAATGCAATACTATTCCTCCAATTGCACAGTGTAAAAAAAGTCATTTTCAAATGAACAATATCATAAAAAATCTTTGTTAAATGACTAATGTTCCATATTTGATTTGTTTGTATATATTACATAATATAAAATATATATATATATATACATGTACTCCCCGTGGGGTGGTCTTTATGTTGCTTCAGATCTTGCAGTGAGCTGGTGCTGGGAATGAGACAGCAGCATGTGGGTGATGTTGAGCGTTTCAGTTCAGTGACTGGGTTAGACTCGTGTATGAAGACATAAAAATGCTGTGTGTTCAGAGCACATCAAAGAATCAGTGCTGCGCTACAGAACCAAACAGCAGCTCAGTGGAGGAGTGAAACAGAAAATAATAATTTGCCCAGTGTATGGTTGATATGTAAATGTATGTTTATATAGATACCATACGAAACAATGGAGTGACATTCTTAACTTTGTGGAAAAACAGTGAACCATGCACAGCTATGAGAACACCATATATACATATATATGTATATACATACACATATATGTATATATATGTGTATATATATATACATCTATATATATAGATGTATATATATATGTAGTATGTATGTACAGTGGCATGACTTTGGTAATGTGGAGAACAATTGTTTTAAGAGAAACATCAGGCAGGGATGTGTGTAGATCGGCTCCCAGACAAACAGCATAACAGGAAAAAAGGGAAAGAACAAGAGACACATGTACAGATGTATGAAGGTCATACTGAAGACAATCAAAAAAGCAGGAAGCCATACTAACCTCGTGGTTCTAATGTATTGTCTACTTTGTCGTTTACATCAAAAACGCGGTCATGTACGCCTATAGTTTTCACACAGCTGTCTATAACAGAAAATAGGGAGAATGAGAGATCATTAGAGGTATATGCCAAATAGGTTAGTGACATTTGAAGCCCCCCTCTCAGCCCTGAAATTAAACATACCAAGCAACAAAGCTCATGGCAACATTCAGATGAGGTATGAAGTGACCTGGATTTCATTTGATGTGATCATCTATCATACCTTTTCATGTTTAAGAATAAAAAAAAACATTTTCTTAGCAAGTAAAGCAATTCTGTGATAAATGAAAGGGGTATGTTGGACTGTGAGCAAAAAGTAATTGAGTAGGAAGTGAGGTAACCAGAGAAGTAAGACATAAATTGTTTTGATTTTCAATCCAAATGTGTACTTCAACAAGCTCTATTACAAAGCTTTGCATTGCACGCAAACACTTACTTGATGGTCGGACGAAAACTTTGAGCTTCAGGCATGTTTTCCTCCCATTCTCAGCAATGGTGGAGGCTTGAAAAAAGCAAAAGATATAGGTAAATAGGCTGTTAATATAACACTGCATGCAGTATCATATATGCTCTAAACAATCAACAACAATGTCTCTGACAGCATATTTTTGTCATGTCTGCGTGAATAGAGTTTTAATAACTAATGTGTTTTCTTCACCATTGACAGCAGTTTAAAACTGAGATAGTTTATTCAGAAAAAAAAGATAAACATTCAGATAGTTAAGGTCGAGTCTTAAGTGGATTTTGTAGGTTTAGTCATGGTTCTTGTGAAATTATAGCCAGAAAGTATTTACAGATGTGCAAGAGAAATCTCTCTAGGGAAAGTGGAGTGCTTTGCTCAGTTTAATTGTAGCCGTCTAGATTCTGCGACTGGCGGCCGCTTAGCGAGGATCAAGGAATTTGCGTCACTTTGGCTTTTTCGAAAACACTCAAATCGGAAAGATATCATGCCGTGCTCACACTCCATACGTGTGCATGCGATGTGTTTTCCTCCCTAAAAAAACCCTCAACACTCTTCAAGGGACACAAAGTTCACACACAGAGGATGTATGTGCCGCATGTGTGCATGGTTTGCGGTCGCTGTCAGGAAATGGATCCCTTCCTGTCCAAGCCCATGGGGTGTGAATCTCTGAGCGCGAGCTACCATAGTGGTTGTATCACATCCCCTAAAAATATCTCATGTGGAGAGCGTGTGCAACTGTGTGTGTGTTTGTTTGTGTGTGTGTGTGTGTGTGTGTGTGTGTGTGTGTTTGGGGCATGCGCGTGTGTGGTTGACCACTAATGGTGTTGTGGTGAGGCACCAGGTGCTGTCTCCTGGATAGGGGTCAAACACATGTCAGTTGGAGCACGGTGGGAGCATGCTGCGTGCATCCATCATGGCAGGAGAGCGTACAGTAGTTTAAAAATATATATGCTGCTGTCTTGTGTCAGGACCTCGTATGAAAAGGAGGATATCACAGGCTTTTTCCAATTTTTTTATATATTAACGCTGTTTACTGTAAACTACTTCTCCTTTCTACCATCGCCATCAGCTCCAGAGAGACCATACTGTCTGCTTAGATGTCTTTCTGGCATCATTTTATGTCTTCTGTGGATCATTCCACAGCTGATGCAATGAAGCCAAGCATTTCCAAAGGCTACCATTTGAGATCTGTCAACTCCTCTCGAGTGAACCTTTACCTAACCCCTCCCTTGCCTTCCCTCTCCCTCCCAGCTGTGTCACCCTCTCTTCTCGTCTGTCAGCGTGGCCGTATCCATTCATCAAAGCTCAACTGACTCGCCTTCATCATATTTACAGCGCACACGCCGAGGAAGGCGTGCGCGCGCACACACGCACGCGAGATACAGATTTTTCATGTCTTGTCTGGAAGTGTTGCTCCACGTCCTCTTAAATAAGAATTCTATGATCTCGGCCTTTTGCAGAGTGTTTTACATTCATAAATGTCTGCGTACACATCGCCGCAATCGATGTCCTTGCATCTTTTTCATGTCGAAGCAGTGGAAAAAAAGCAGCGAGCCGTCTCCGTAGCCAGGGGATGTATTCATTAAGAGAATTATTGACTTATAACTATGGAAAAGAGTCTGAGATGAAAATCTATTCCTTTCTTGCATTTTGCATGCTCTCTACTCCTGATTTACCCCGAGATCCAGATGTCAGTATTTTTTTACGAAACGCATACTGCAAACTCTTTCGCTCACTTTCATTTTCGCGAAGCCTTCTCCGCCGCTCATCAGCCTCTCCCTCTCTCTCTACCCCTCTTTCCCTCTCGACCTCGCTGTTACCATTTTAACGCTGTCGCTTCATCAGCTGTTATCTGTTTCGTAGTCATGTGTCAGCGTGGTGAGAGAGGTGCCATGAGATCAATTGCTCTTTTTCACAGCTCAGTTCATATTCAGCAGATGCAGAGGGGGAAGACGGCGTAGGGTAGAGAGCGAGAGAGAAAGAGGGCCTTATTATTTCGGTGTGGAGGCAGCCGATGACACGCTAATGAACCTTGACCACTGAAGCTCACCCACTCAGTCTTATATACACACCAGTACCCACACAATTTATGTCACTCTTCTTATTGCACCACTTCTCTTTTCCAACACTACTTCATGCACCCATTCTCAATGTGTTTTCACACACACACGCACGCACACACACAGAGGTCTCCAGATGTCTTATCTTCATCATTGTTGTGGGCAGAGCTGAGTCACAGCCATCGACACCAGCCACTTAGCACAAGGCAGCTGATCATGAGAGAAGTATGGCCCTGATGAAAATGGCAGCGAGCATGTGGAGCCTCGGTCACGATGACGGTGTCGAGGAGCTGTTGTGATGTTTATAGGTTCTGGCCCTAATGCGCTATTTGCCTCCTACGCGACGAGAATCACCGACATAAGGTGCCAGAGCGCGCAGATGTCACGGTAGCGGTGATCAAAGTAGGTTTCGCCAACCATATATTACACAGTTACGGTGGCATTCGGTATTTCTGCGTTTCTCAGAGCATTTTAAAGTGAAAGGTATAAAGTGCAAAGCTGTCATATCTGTACCTTTTTTTTGTTATATATAAACACAAGACGACAACGAGCAGCCGCAGGTTTCCTTTGCTCTGCTAACGTGACAAAAGTCAACTAAATATGTTCGACTGAGCTTGGCTGTTACTATTGTGTTGACATGCTGTAAATAACTGAGGTGTGTTGCTGTACATTCTCGACTACAAAGGGAAGATTAAGCGCTGGCTCCGCATTCCTTTCTCGGTAGAAGCTCTTCATGCTCGTGCATTTGATGACGATCCCTCCACCCGGGCCTGAACCATCAGCACCAGTGGACGTTTATTTTGGATTAACATGCTGCTGAGGGCCAGCTTATTGTTCTTGCAGGCCGTAACATCAATGCCTGCTATTCTGGTTCCCATCAGGCCCGCAGCCTCAACCATCAATCCAACCAGCGTGAGCAAGTGGCTGCTTTGAAGGACAGAGGCACTGAAAAGATGTCACTGTGAGGCTGGGGGGGGAGGCTGGACGAGGTGGCGAGGTCAGGTTACTCCTCCAAGCCGTGTCCCCTGGCTGGTAATGGCTGGTCCCCTCAGTACACTGCATTATGCATCAGCATTAAGGCAAATGGAATGAAGCAGAATCCAATTACGGAAGAACAAACAGGTGGGCTCAGTGCGGCTTAGGCGCAGTATTGTTTCAATCACAGCCCAAGCCAAGCTTTATTGCAACTGTAATGTTATCTGGAAAACACATTTCCTTTTGCCTTTCAACGAAAGATGCAACAGCACGTTCCAGACACGAGGACATAAAACCATATGTCCGCAGCGATAGAAAGCTAAAAGCAAAGTTTAGCTGGCTAAATACAGTAGATAATACCAGGGCACGGTATTGATTTTTCATCCATCACTTAGGAGGCGTAATAGCTCAGCTGTAAAAGAATATTGCAGCTTCAGTCAGTCAAACTCCTGTAAGTGGCTTTGTTTGTTTTTGTTTTTTCTTTAACCGTTAAATTAGGTGTCATTTGGGGTCTTCTCGTAGCCAGTGACCCACTGTCAAGCTGTGGACATTTGACAGTATCAACACAAGTACAAGGCTCGATGCAGTATTTTAGATTAGCGACAAATAAGGCTCCGATTGTTTCAAAGCATTTATAGAGTGAAAGTTTCAAGCTCCCTCTTTTTACAGCTCTGTCTAAGATTCTTTTATTTGTAGTGGTAAAGTAACGACAAACTTTTAACATTTCGTATAAAACTTTTCTAAGTTTTTCAGCAAAGCTTAAAAAAAAGCCCAGCCTTGCAGACGGTTGCATGCCATCATGTGAACATTAATAACATCATGTTAGCATGCCTCTAGTCTGTGTCAGGTCTCCAGCTGGCTTTAATAATGGCGCTCTAATCCTTTGATCCCTGCTTATTTGTTGGGATGGGATGGGTTAAACAGAATGCCCTGTAATGTTGTGTCCAGCGCTGAACATTCCTAGCCGGCTAATTCTGCCAGCTCTCTGAAAAAAGGGGCCGCTGGCCTTGTCTTTGATTCACTGATATTACTCATGTGGCTCACACTGTACAAACCTAGTCAGAGTTTACGTCCAGGAGTCTGAGTTTACATAAACCGGTGTCCAAGGGAGAGGACACACACACACACACACACACACACGCACACACACAAACACACACAAGGTTGCTTTCTAGACCCTCGGTGCCATCTTCTACCCACGTCTCCATCTAGTTAATTAGACAGTTTGCAGCCAGAATACATTTCTCCTATTCCGCGCACAGAAATCGCTGCTGGGATTCATTAACGTCGGTCCTTCGGTTTCGGAGTGTGGAAGCAGTCTAAAGGGGACAATGCTGGATTAAACACATGGAGGAGAACCTTGAATTCAAGAGCGTGGTGTGAGTTTGAGACAGGACACAGAGAGAATATTTATATGACCCCTGGAAAAGGTAATATCGACTGCTGCACTGTCCACAATAATCTCTTTAGTGCCTGCCATAATGCACACATACAGTACATGTATATATATATATAAAGAAAACACTCAAAATGACTAAATGTCCTCCATCATTCAGTGAGTTCTTAATAAAATAAAAAGATGCAAAACTATAGCCCATAGATACAAATCTGTGCGTTTATATGCCTACACAAAATGTGTGTGTGTCTATGTGTGCATGTGTGAGTGAGTAAGAAGATGGAAGAGTCTATCCACTGAAGAGGCCCATTAACCAGATGCTACTACAGCGAACGCACAATAGGAGGGAATGAGGGAGCTGGGAGGAGCAGTGACAGAGGAGGACGTGGATTCAGGCAGCCGGGGGAACATAAACTCCCCTCCCCGCCCCCGCCTACCCTCCCACCCGGTGATAGCTGGCCTTTTGCTCTTTGCTTGCATCTCTCAAACTCCGCCAAAAGTGAACCAAAGTCATTCCTCGTGCCACTTGAGCCGAGGTGACGAGGTCACGGGCAATGAGGGGAAGAGTGAGAGAAAGAGGGGGCGGAGGGGGGGAGGGAGAGCAATGAGTTGAGAGGGACAAGTGAGTTAAAATCAATGGCGCCTAATCAAACGCTGCGCCAGTTTCCGCACAGTGTTGTGTACCAATGCAATTATTCCCCTTCGCTATTATGTCAATGTGAAATAGACATTATGATTTTTTTTTTCGAAAGATCACATAATGACAATCTAACAAATTGCTCTGTCTTCTTGAAAATGAAAAGCAAGTGATTGAAAGTCTGAAAACCCTTGAATTTCATCAGTTCGTTCATGTTTTTGATACTCAAATGACAATAAATGGGTTGATTTATTAATCTAAAGGGTGGGTTTGGCTTTTTAAAGCAGCTAGAGAAAGATGAATCATTGTACACAATAACGTTTCATTACTGCACTTAGCGTACCCCATCCAATCAGAATATCATTGTTATGGCCCAAGTATCCGCCCACTGAATAAATGAGAAAAACTCTGTGCGGATGCTTGTTAACACAAATGTGTGTATTCCAAAGAACAAATAAATAAACAATATCCAATAAAACATAATGACTAATGCATTAGGTTAATAATATACACATTAATGGTTTAATAGCCAAGGATGAAATGTCCTTGTCTTTGTAATAGTGAATCATAATCAGCTCCTGAAGACGGCTGTTGGATGTATGAATCACATTAGGCTGAGAAAAACCTCGTGCCCTCTGAATCACCGCCCTCTCCTGCCCTACTTTTCCTCTGATCTCTTGGCTTTTCACAGCCTTTCTGTTTTTCGGCAGACAGAGCGATGACTGCTTTATTGGCGGTCAAGCTCAAATAACTTGATTAGAAACTTTTCTCTCTCGCCTCGCTCTCTCCAGGGCTGTCAACAAGTGTGCCATGACGTAGCTCGCGGGCCTATTATTAGCCAAGCCTGGCCAATGAGCCGCCTCGCAAGTCGACTGTTTTCAGTTTAGGGGACTCCCGAAGCTCCAGTGAGACGGTCACAGGCAGACTTTAAAAGTTCGTTCTTATTTTAATTGATCTTCTCAGGAACCAGCGAACAAAACTCATCGACCTGTTACCATTTTCTAAAGTGTTTGATGGGCATATTGAAGTGGGTGACACAGAAAGGAATTTCAAAATGAAGTGTCTAAGAAGGAAAAATTGATTCTTCCAAATGATGCTTCCTAACTTGCTGTTTGGATAATGATGGTGAAGATCCAAACTCTCTCATAAGCATTCAATTGGGCTGACATTAAGACCTCTGCATGACTCTGTATAATTTTCATCTCACCAGTGTGTGAATATAGCCGAGATGGATGTGTGTGTAACATGCAGTGTGGATGGTGAAGGCAGGGTTAGTCACTGTTCGGTAGTACCGTCCAAAGTGATGAGATGAGATGAAAAGGGGTGACAAGAAATGATGTAGTAACCCTGTGAGACGGAGGTGCTGGAACGTCTATCCATCTAGCGGGATTATAATAATGCATTCCAGGCAGCATGTATCTGTGGGGCTTTTCTGTTTGTCTGTTCATGCATGTTTGTGCATACTGTACGTGAGTACATTTGTATGTGTGTTGCTCCCTGTCACATTACGCCATGTTGTCGGATCATTTCTGAATGCTGATGACAGGGTTGATTTTTCATGTGAGCGAAGGAGCCGGCTGACTTATGGTGGCGCCCGTATGCAGGTTCCCTCCTTGAACCACAAATGGAGCAGCGCCGGCTCTTTATCATTATTAGCGGACCACCCGTAGCTCCAACAAAACAGAGACCGCGTACCCCGTCCCCCTGCCTCCATTTCATTTGTCCATTAATGCCATTTTCCTGCTGGTGCTGCTGCTGGTGCTGCCTGCTCTACAATCTCTCCTCCTTTCTCCTCTTAAGAGTGGCTTCAAGGAACATGGTGCAACACAGGATTTATGATCAATCAGAAGACAGCCGTCATCCATGTCCTGTGGAATCTGTTTGAGCTTTGTGTGCATGTAGCAGCCCAGTAAAGTGGAATAAGACCTTATGAATATCAAAAGGTTTTCCTGCGTGTTAGCGTGGTATTTATGATCAATCTTAGTCTTGTGTTGCATTTTGCATATTCGCCTATGGGCATCCGCGGAGCCATTGAAGCCTCACCAAATGTTTTTCATTTTGTCTAACATGGGTTGGAATCATCAGCCACCCTCTGGGCTTTGTCGCCCATTTAGCAAGTGTTCATTTGATGTCAGCCACAGATCGTCATAAGGTCTCTGTGTTACTGTAATATCCATCCATTTTGTGGTGTCAGACCGAGAAGGATCTGTAAAATAACTCAACGTCCGCGGGTGAGACGGAAAGGTGTTATTGATCCTGTTTTTCCGTGAGAAGCGGTGCCGGCTTCGTGTAGGTGAACAAGTCAGACGGCAACAAAACGACATCTTTCTCTGCTACTGAACACTCACACCAAGTGCTCTCCTATTTGCCACACATCTTACACGCCCAGAGAACACCATGTGAGCCGCCACCGATATTGGATTGCTGCCCTTTTCCGATTAAAATCACTCAAATACGAGATTGCGGACTGTGTCCATGTTAGAAAAACGTGCTGGCGTCAGCATTCTCTGAGATGGGTTTCACTTAAACCACGAATGCACTGTGAACTCTGACCTGAGAATTGCTCCGACTGTCCGTTTATCCCTTTCTGCCCGTCACAGAGGCGGACGGCCCCCGAGCTGCAAAACTGACTGCTTGTGTCGCGTTTTGCTGAATTTGCTTGCATACGTGGCCGTTAGATCGCTCCCTGCACCTCTTTAATGTATCCCTTTGTTAATCATTTCTTGTGTTGACCCGCTGAGAAAACGAAGCCGGGTGTTGTCTACAAAAGGATCGGGCCCCTGACTGACTCCGGCGTTCGTCTCCTCTCCAATTACCTGCCTGAGACAAAGGGAGAAGAGGCTGACACTAACAGAAATGAAGAATTATGACCTCCATTTGAGTAAATTCCCTCCGTCCTGCTCGCGTTGATTAAGCTGTTTCTGTTGTTGAAGCAGATGACAGCAGAACCCTGTCTCCTCTCTCTAATTTTATCAGAGATGCAACAAATCAACCCTCGACCCGCATCGAACTCGTAGGGCGAAAACACCATTAACGTGCATTTTCTCCGCAGGAATATGATTTGACAGCTTAATTTTCATCTACAAACAAGAAAGCTAATCAATCACGTCACAGAGGGCAGATTTTTCACCCCCCCCTTCCCTGAGGGCATTTGGCTACTGAAAGTTATTAGAGACAAGGAAAAGATTAATATTCTGATACTGTATATATAAGCACTGTTTACATATAAAGTCTCTGCGGTTCTGTAGGTTGTTAACGCTGGTAACTCTGGGTGAATACTACAGGAAAGTCAGTGAAATATTGATCGTGAATAAAAAGTCTATCTTCATTAAGGCCGTGTACTTCCACAGCAGTGCTATAAAACCGGAGAAGTATTGCATTTAATGAATCCCCCTGGATGATATACTGTTATGTCTCCAGCGTATGAGCCCATTCACAGTTAACTATTACTAACCTCTGCCTCGTGTGCTCACGGACGGTGACCTCTGCCTCAGGACTCATCGACGTTTGTGTTTAGCGCAGGTGTGCAGTGCGGCCAGCTTCGGCGGGTAATGATGCATAAGATTTTCTCTGTTAGCCACGCTACACTACGCACTCACACAATGAGCGTAAATGGCCTACAAGGGCAAAATCTGACCACTGACTTTGTGCTGAACTGCAGATCTCATCATGCCTTATGCTGCTCGGAGACGGTTGCAGGCGCTGTTTGTGGGGCGATGTCCACAGTGGTAGCCGAATTCTTTTTTTTTTTTTTAACTTATTACAGACCTTGTGTAAATTATTAAAATTAATACGTTACTGAATATTTAAAAAATGAAAGTAGTCAGTCACTAATTACTGTTTGAGATTCATTATTCAGACACTGACATTAGGCATGCAGAGTCGGAGATGATAAGATGAACATTTAATGATCCCCGTGGAAGAAGTGGTTAAATTCTGGTTGAGCACCAGAGCAGGTGAGGCCATATAGGACTCCCCCACTTCGTAGGCCCTAAAGAGTATCAAACTATGATATTCTCATTTCAGTTAACTCTTCATTTCTATAAGCCTCACTGCACATGACACGACAATCTCAAGGAGGAGACATCACGAACATTGCGGTGACTCCCTGCCATCAGTGGTCATGGTGTTGTGAAAATTACCCCAGTTTGGCCTATGCACCGTATCCCTGCAGTGGATGATGTAATGAAAAAAAAAAAAAGTTGGAACAACAGATACTAAAAATATGCAGCCTGAGCTGAGAGTTTAATCAGTGTTCATTCACGGCTGCACAGCAGTACACATTGATAACTTCAAATTTGACTACAGCTTTTATTCTCATTGGCAACAATAATGAGACGGGATATCATCACGAGGTAGCTGGAAAAGCATTATTGCAATAACAGTCCAAGTTGAATATCTGTTTCATAGTTCAATGGGCATTAGCATCTCAGAAATCAACCTGGACACGTAACATTATGATTATCATTAAAGGGAGCTAGGCAGTGCCTTCACTCCATTAAGCATTAAGTATGGTGTTATCAGACACTGACAAATTAGAGGCATTACACCAGTGAAGATGTTCCAACAGGAGGAGTCATTTAGGCCAGACTGAGAGAAAAGCACTGCACTAAAGGCTGGTAAAAGTGCACAACAACTCACCTGCCCAATGCTGTCGTTGCTACAGAAACAACATCCAAGCAGTCCTGACAGACACTGCTTTCTATCTGGCTGTGTATTGTAAGCTCTGACCGAGGTAACCCAGTATTTGCTATTCGTCTCCACGCTGGACATTATCTGAATATCAGTCGACTCATCAGGAAATGACAGGCGCATTTACAACCCCGAAAGATTCAGCATCTCGCTCAAGAACCCTTCACGAGGACAAATGCTTGACAACATTCATCTTTTCATAAAAGGGGCTGTTTAGCTTTTCCCATCAATACCACTCTGCTTGAGTATTGTGTATTAAATATTGTGGGGGGTTTTATTTCAGATTTTATATATTTCAGAATGAACGAATTGGATATTGTGATACATAACTGACAAACCAAACCAGAGATAAAATGGTCAAGTCAACAGGTTAGGGAAAAGTTGAAAGCTGTGTTTTAACCAGATTATGTAAGCGGCGTCACGAAATGATGATAAAAATGAATGCATTGGGGTGTGACTGGTGTGAGGTTAAGTGATGACTCAGTCCAGTCACTAAACAGAAGAGATAGTATATAGATAGTATCTCAAAAGCAGTATTTTCACGGATAAATTGAATGTATTTTATTTATTGTAACAAACAACAGTAAAAAACTTGTGTTAAATAAATGAACTGTGCATGTCAACATTCAATAGAACTTGAAGAATCTTCCTGAAAAGTTCACTCCCACTCCGTAATTGTTGGCCTTAAATTGTTGCAGTTTTCATCGTTGTGCAGGTGGCAGGCAGACCTACTTTTACATCTCTGGCGCAATGTGTGTTCGGTTTTGGTATTTTAAAAAGATTAGAGATAAAAGATTCAAGATAATCAAATCAGAGCCAAGGGTTTTTTTTCACCATCTTAATTCTGAATATTTAGAATAATACTACGTTAAGCCAAAATGTAATCCAAGAGAAAATCACAGTAATTAGGTTACACTCTCTTGAAATATTCCCCTGTTGTGATTTAATTTCGCTGCCTGTTTACTTATTCCACAGTCGTAGAGTTGTATTTATCGCAGAAATCTTAAGATTAAGGAAGAACAAAAATGATGCAACTCAATGCAACCCGAAAGGTCTTGTAGGTTTCCACCGCTGGGGGCCGAGGAAGCCTCACTTGTGGGCAATGATGACGGTAGCGGTAGACACAGGTGTTGCAGATGAATCGGCAGGTGGAGTCATGTAACTCGCACTCTGTCCTCTAAACAGACTGTCCAATCCATCAGCAGCCATCTTCCCTACGACTCACGGACATCCGGGCTGGACACAATGGCGGTGGGAAA
Source organism: Terapon puta (assembly GCA_028564955.1). Taxonomy (NCBI): domain Eukaryota; kingdom Metazoa; phylum Chordata; class Actinopteri; order Centrarchiformes; family Terapontidae; genus Terapon; species Terapon puta. The sequence goes on along the minus strand of JAOXYL010000086.1, from coordinate 18,863,642 downwards.
TCACATGTCAGACGACTTCATGGTAGATGACTTTAATATCCGCCACAGTAGCCAGAGAGGCTATATGCTAGAATCATTCAATGGCCAATGAAGCCGCGGGCCACTAAACCAATATGGCGTGCTACAGCAGAATGGATGTGTTCCATGGAAGCCCTGTCGGTCGCAGTGTAATTTAATCCAGCCCTTAGGACAAGCATCTCTCAACAGAAATGGGGGGGAAAAATATGTTAGAAATAGAGATTTGAGGGAGTGGATGAATTGTATAACCCTTCGCTAACCCCCATCTACACTCCCAACTCTGGAGACTTCCATTTCTCCCTCCTCTCATTTAGTATGCCTGTCAATGCAAATTGGCTATAAAAGCGAAGGAAAATCGGGTTACTTTTTCACAGACAAATGGCCAAACACCTGGTTGTTGAAGGGCCTCTGGAAAATATTTGAGGCTATTTGTTTTTGTGGACAAGCTTGAGAGAGAAAACACCTAAACACCTATTCACCACAGAAACAATAGTAAACATTAGGGAGTCACTTTTTTTTTTCTTCCCTTTTTCCCTTTTCCCCCCAACTCCAGTCACTAACTGAGAGTGTTGCGGAGCTGGGAGAGCGAGAGAGAGAGAGAGAAACACGTGAAACGAATAAAGGACTGGAGTCTTGGCTGGCTGTCAGGTTAACTGCTTCATAAAAAGGTGCCAATTTAGAAAACAGATCTCAGCGTGTTGGAGCCCGGCTCAGCTACGCTCCCGACTCTTTCAACGCCGTCTCTGAGAGAGGGAGAAAACACAGAGGCGCGGGGGTTTGACGGCCACCGAGAGCTGTATTAACACCACAGGCGGAATTTTACAGATAAACAGATACAAGTATAGAATAACCGGCAGCGTTTAGCGGGAGGGTGTTAACTGGCAAAAACTGACACCCCCTTGCTGAGAAGGAATTTATACCGTTTTCCCCTCATACATCGGCCCACAAAGTGCACGAGCCTTTCAACTTTTTCCTCCGACAGCTGGAGCAATAATGCACCACGCTGCATGGCACTGCGCTAATGCCACCCATATGAGAACATAACTGCGCTTCCTATTTTGTAATATCAGCGCATCGCCGTGACAAATGGGTTCTGAGCGAGTGGCGGTGACGGCGCCCACTGACGGCGACTCCTCCGTCTCTCCTGCGTGCGAATCGTCTGCGGTGGGAGGACGAACTCAACTCAATTCCACTCTATCACCTTGCTTTGATAAAACCTAATTTCCCGGGGGATTCAACTTCAGATGAACTCAGTTAGGCTCAGTTCCTATGCCAAGAAGCGGACAACTTAACATCTAGCGCGAGCCGAATGGGAGCAGGACATAAACGCGGGGAGCAGGACACTCCTTTTTGGAGGATGCAGCACGGCGCGGCATGGGAAGTGAGCTATAACTTTCAAACTGTCTCAATTTAACTCCCCCGTGAATTCCATTGCCATTTTAGGGAAGAGTTTTCCACGAGTGATGAGAGCGGTGTGAAAAGCTTGGCTGAAAGCAGAGCATGAAAGCGTCTACTCGGATCACTGTAATGCCACTCTCAAAGCTCTGTGCTGAAGTTGTGAAAACATGAGTGAAGGATAATGTGTGTGTGTGTGAGTGTGTAAGAGAGAGAGAGAGGGAGACTCCCCCGTCTTGCTCTGCTGTATTAGAAGAAAAGAAAATAAGTCAGTAAGGGGCCATCTGGGTTCGTAATTCATGTCAAGTTGGGTTATTTGGCTTCATATTTTTCTGCAAGTTTTTTTGTGCAGCTTTTCTGGCATGCTTTGGGTCCACTTGCCCCCTTAAAGGGAAGGGTCGCCGCAAATCAATACAAGACTATTCCGAGTGATAACCTTTATCCCGTGATGAAATATTTTCAGTTCACAACTGATGAAACTGATGTGAATCATACACTATTACCTTTGCAGTCACCAGTTTTCAACAGTAGGGGATTTATTGGTAACTCTGGGTTCCAGGGACTTCAAGACTTCGAGCCGAGCAGCACCGAAGCTGTTTTGTCTGCTTACTAAGATTTTGTCTTTTAAATTTGTGAACCGTCTGTACGTACGCTGTGCACAAAAACAAAGACTACTCACAGATATAGTAGTATTCTCTGCCCGGTCTGAACTCAAAGCCCAAGGAGAAGGGGGTGAAGAGCTGGAACTTCTCCGAAAACTTGAGCGGCCCGTTCGGGGAGTGCGGCCTGTTGCACTCCCAGCGTTTGAAGCCCTTGGCCGTGTGGTCGCACGAGCTGTAGCCGTCGTAGTTGACCATGTAGAGGACATAGCGCTCCGTCCGCTCCTCGGGCACCGTGTCTTCGTAGTGAGGACAGTAGACATCCAGGTAGTCGTTTATGCACACGTCGATGTGGTAGTCCCCACGGTGGAACCTGGTTGCAAAACAGGAGAGAAGAGAGATGGTAAGAAAAAGTTTGATAATGTAGACGCGCCTGATCATTTTAAAGCAGCTTCGATTTGTGGTGATTTTGGCGGCCCCTGTGGACAAATGCAGGAGTGTTTGACCTAACGTTAGGTCTGCGTAGCCCGCTGCGACAAGACTACTTCATTAAGGGGAGGGCAGGCAGCTCCTCCAGAGAGGGACCTTCAGTTAGCAGCTGAAACAACAAGAACTGAGCCAGAGCAAAACCCGGTGTTGTTTCATCTAATGTCGCCGAAAAATCCAATCCAGTGGCAGGCATTAAGAATAACTCTGTAACTAATAGAAACAGCCAGTCTCCTTGCTGTTGTCTGGTTTGCTTATGTAGGTCATGCAGAGACATCAGCATTAAACTGATGCTGTTTCATAACCAGTTAAAAACTCCACCGCGCTGGTTTATTACAGCACATCTCTGTGTTGATGCATCAATATTGCTCCGGTTATTATGGACAAAACTTTGCTCGAATTTTAGCGCATATGCAGAGAATGCAGGTTTGATCTCTCAGCGCTCTCTCAGTGTTGTGTGGAAATTTATAAGCACCAGTGCTCTCATCTTCTGGCTCCAATAAATGTGGGCGGGTTGGTTTATCTATAAATCTATCATTGCAGCAGATATTTACTCACACATACACACAAGTGCCTTCCGAATGATAGCAAACTGAAGTATCCAAGCCTGAGAAAATATGCTTACACGAAAACAGTTTTATCTCTCTTAAGAAACAAAAACACATTTTCTTGATGATTTTTTTTTTCCAACATAAAAAAAAAAAAGAAAATCCATATAGACAGACAACCTCAGGCTGAGTGCAAAGTAGAAACGAACCACAGGGATACAGGATGGTCCGGATAGTAAATGTCATGAGAGGAAAAATACAGGGCCCGGCTGTCTCTGAGGGCTGTGTGGCGAGGCATCTTTACAACTGCAATGATCTAGAACGGGCCGCACAGGGTCAGAGGGCTTCAATACATACAGGCAGATTCATCAAAAGGCCGCGTGCTGCCACAAGGCCACAATTCCAGACAGACAAACACAATTTCTTCTCCGTTGCCCACAAAAAACAGGCCTCTCACCTGTGGAACATTCACAGCTACCAAAATTGTGTTGAGAGTGTCTGGCTGGGAAGTACGATGGTGTGACCCCTCAACACTGAACACCTGAAAACTTGCTGGGGACGCCCTCAATTTGGCACACACACGCACACACACACACACACAGATGCAGCTGGTACCACTGACTCCTTTCACCCAGAAGCCAGGTGGTGTGAGTTTATAATTGAGACCCAGTCTTTAATGTTGTAAGAGCACAACCTGACAAGAGTTTCGACAGAACTTTTAATTGAAAACCCGCCACCGCTGTCTATAAGAAGGGCTCCTCAAACCCCAGAACGCATAGGGGGGTGAGGGGGGCAGAGCGTATAACAGGCTAAAATAATTTTATCCAGAGGACTCCGGAGCCTCAGGATTATCATACTGAGGCTGTACACAGGCAGCGTGGTGACCTCCTTCTCTCCCCGAGCAGCCTTGTGTGCTTGTGTACTCGTGGGCATTTCTGTTTCAGCTGCTGGACTTCCTCCCAAATCCATATTCTTCTTATCGGTCATGCATGTTTACAGTCTACCTCTCATTTGTCATCCTGATGGACCATACTGTAACTTTACTATGTTGTATTACACTCTCCGTCAATTGCATGTCTAGCCATTATGAATAGAGGATGTTTGTGCCATACAGATTGTAAAGCCTCAAACCAATATCACAAATTGTGGTCTGAGCTTTGAGTTTTTTGTTGATCTCATGAACAAATGCATTTATTACACATTAAAGATTTTGTACAGAAAGCAAGGGCTACTTTCTAAAGTGATCCTTACCAATACCAATGCAGGAAAAATATGTTCTTTCCATTGATTGGCACTAAATGCCTGATGGAACTCCTGCAGCACAATGGTAGTGAAATGACAGTACTTTTCTCTATCTCTCCCTCATCTCCCTTTTCACTTTCCTCAGCCCACTTATTTGCGTTTTCTATTCAAAACGACAGCGCCGCTCGTTATTTCAACGTGTTGTTTGCGTTCTGACTCTAAAGAATGAATTTTCTGAGATCAAATCGCCGTATATGCACTGAAAACGCTTATCCCGCTTGGCTGCGTTTACTACAATCTGCAGCACGTCTAGACGCAGTGCACAGAATCACAATCACAATGCAAACCAGGCCACTTTGTTTTGGAGATCAAATAGCAATTCGAGCTAAATCTGGTTTTGGCGCCTTCACTTGTCACTTAATTCATGTTGGTATAATCGAATGATTAATGTAACAATCAAGCGACAAATCGAACGACAGCCATTTCTCATTAATGTGATGATGTGTGTCTGCTGGTTCTGCTCCGTATATTTATTTATGTGTGTGTGTGTGTGTGTGTGTGTGAGCATGAGCTAGCATGAAATGTTGCTTTTCTGTGCTGTGTTTACCTGTGTAGGGTAAATACCAGTGTGAGGGTGTTTACAACCAAGGCATGGAGTAGCTCATCTGTAACATCTCATTTAAAACATGTCTGTGGAGGTCCAAGAAGAGCCATGCATCTCCCTCACTGCTTTAAAATGTCACTGACTTAATGGTCACATCCTCCCATCCGCTCACCCCAGCTTCTGTGTGTATGTGTGTGTACTGTATGTGCACTGTGTGTGTGTGTGTGTGTGTGTGTGTGTGTGATGTTTCAGCTGCCCTTCTCTCCCTGCCTCAGCAGTCAGAATAGTGGCTCGTGGCCCTGACTGCAAATGAAGCAGAGGATGTTTGGGTGAGTGAGCACATAAAAAGGGACAGGACAGGCATTTGTAACATGTAACACACTCACTCAATCTCTCTCTCTCTTTCTCTCTCTCTATCTCTCACACACACACTCACACACACACCTACACACGCACAGACGCAAATGAACACACACCCGGCGCACACCTCCACGCGCACACACGCCCACGCACATACATTAGGTTTGTGTTATCAGTTCAGTGAGCTCCCTGGCACATTGGCAAAGGAACAGCAGTGAGACAGCCAGAAGCTGCTAATGGCACCGAGTGAGAAAGAGAGCGAGGGTGAGAAACAGACAGGGTGGGAGAGAGAAAGGACCTGGTTCCAAAAGGGGGTGAGGTAATACAAAAAAGAGGCAGCAAGACTGAATAATGCAGATAGTATTGCCAGGCTAACAGTGAATCCAAGTCTTTGCAGGAGTTATTCAACCATGCATTTGTCATTAAAGGAGATTCTACTAAAACTGTATGTGCATGTCATGGCGGCGTGTGCAGCCAAAGCTGTAAATTTTTCTCCCAAGTCCATTCAGCGCGGGATTACCATCACGACGTCTCCTGGAAAACTTCTTGTATTTTGTAGAAAGCTGCGTTTATTGTCCTTATAAAAACCCCGTTATCAGGGGACTAATGTGGGAGTTTTAGATGCGGCCGGTGTCTTGTTTATAGTGATGGCAGCTTTAATCTGCTGCTGCTGTTCTATAAACAGGCCCCGCTTTTCAGCAGACAGAGGCAAAGCGTTCCTCACCACGAAATGGACATGTGTTATTCGGCCTCTGTGCAGGACACACAAGCACCGAGAGGCTGCATCAATGGAATGTAAATCAAGGCTGTGCTCTGTTAGAATCCCAAAGAGTGAAATATGGCGAGGTGAGGCGGTACAGTTGCATCGGGGTCAATAGAAGAGAGGAATTGCAAAGATGCTGCAGGATCAACTCATCCAGTGGGCATAAAAGAAAATGCCAATTATAGCTGCATAAAAATAACAACTGGCTTTTTTGTGCGCATGTGTGTGTGTGTCGGGAGATTTGCTACCAGAATTGTTATAGATTCCCTCAGTGTTTAATGGAAATCAATTGATGAATGAATCCATTTTTAAATGGCATAATATGTCAGCTAAAGTGCTTTAAATATAAATAATTGCATTATTGATATATTTAAATTGGCCAATTGTTATGATTTCCTTATTCTGTCTTTAAAATGTTAAATAAATATCAAACACAGCTGGCCAACCAAAGGTGTCTGATGTGTTACACTGGTTGGATCTTATTTAAGGTAACGCACTACTAGTGCTTATATGTTTAAATGAAAGCAAATAGTCTCTAAATTAAAGTTGTTACAAAACCTAAGCTTAATATGTTACTGCAGGAAGCAAATTAATTATGAGATGGCATCTGAGATGCAGGCACATTAGTAAACGGAATAAATACTAATTCAGTTTATCAATATACAGTGCTTTTTGACATGCATCAATGCAATCTTCACATGTTGTAATTAAACACTAAAGTCTAATAATTTTGTTGGCACACTCCAGAATCTTTACAGCGATAGTGTAAGTGACATGTTTGTTGCTATTAATGTTCCTTAGATGAGAGTTAAAAGCTGGTGCAAGTCACAGAAGAAATCGTCCAGATGGAGGACGATGCCACACGCCTGCACACACTCCACCCAATCACCACACTCGCCCCCTGTTTTATGACACACTCACGGCAACATCATGAGCGACAATCTTTTCCATTCTTGCGAGAAATTCTTGCGAGTAGCAGCAGCGGAGAGCGACGGCGGGGGCCATCCAGCAGTAAAATAGGTAATTAAGGAGCAAAGTTGGATGGTAGGCTAATTGTGAAATGGTGATAATTACATGTCTTTGTTATGCCGCAGCTGTCCCAGCGAGCTGCGGGTCACAACACAAAGCCAGGGAAATCAGCTGGACACAGCGTGCGTGCCTATGTGTGCGTTAGTCAGTCAGCGAGTGAGAGAGAGGGAGATAATCTTTATTACCAACTGATTACATTTTCACACCGCCTCCTCAGGCCTTCAGGGCTGAAACTGAAGGGCCAAGTATTGTCAGCACGCACACACACTCGCACACACAGAGACACTTGCACACGCAAACACAGAGTTACAAACAGAGAGAGTGAGTTTGGGAGAGCTGGAACAGTGAAGTGAATGCAGGGTAAGGTGGCACACCACTGCAGTCGCTGATTGGCTCATTTCCATTTCAATTACACAGCCCAGTGACATTGCTGTGCATACACTCGGGCACACACACAGATACACACACTCTCACAGAGAGACAAACACGCGCACACACAGCTACGCTGACGCGCACGGGCCCTGCGCGGGCACACACACACTGTACCCACTGAACTCCCATCAGCCACTTCTCTGAGCTGTGCACTGGTGGCTGCAGACAGAAAGCAAGAAGGACAGGGAGAGATAGCTAACCTGAGTGAAAGAGAAAGACAGAGAAAAGAAGGAGAGCAAGAGCTCAGTGGCAGGTAGAAGCAGAGAGCAATCTGAGTCATCTAACCAGTTGAATAAGTGAGATTTAATAGAAAGAGGAACTTTTCAGTGTTCTGCCGTAGCAGCGTTTGCTCTAAATACCACCGCTCAAAGGTGTGACCCAGAAGGAGAGTCAGACAGTGATTTTCTAATGCAGGACACCCGAGGATTAAAAAGATCCCGTATGAAATATTTTGCTTGTAAAGCAAAGAAAAAAATGTTCTTGTGTCTCCAATGTTGAATATGAAATACATCATAAGAATAAGAAATCATAGCAATACCATGAAAACCAATATACACTTCTAAAACCTAAGGGCACTTTAGGATGAAAAGGCGTACTGTGTGAGAGAGACTGCTGTTGGTGTCACTGCAAAACTGTTGTGACAAAATTTTGACTCTGAGGATGGACAATTGATGAATGCGCACTGACAAAATACTGTAAAGAGGGTGAACTTTTTTATGTAAAAAAAAAAAGTGCCTGAAACAGTCCTGCTTCATGTTCTTTAGCAGCCGAGCCTTTGACAAGAGCCGTCAAGGCTGTAGCGCTTAGCCTCCGCTGACAGCTGCATGCATTACAACGTCACCCCCCCCCTCTACCTAAGTTTAAAAGATCATCTTTGTTTGTCTCCTTTTTTCTCTCTGTTTCTCTCTCCATTTTATTCTCGCTCCTATTTCCCCTCGCTTGATTTTTCCGCCTGCCTGCGTTCCTCTCTCGGCCCGGTCCCGCTCGTGACCCCAAATCAGATCTATTTACATTGTTTCACCTCTCCCTGTTGAAATTCATACATCTGATATATTTTCAATTCAATATCCTCAGGCAATGTTCCGTTGCGTGATAAATCAAATCACAGTAACCTAGAAACTAAAAAATGCACTGGGACCTTAAAAGGCAAACCTGCGATATCCTGTTGAGTGTGTGTATGCTTATGCGGATGTGTGTTTCTGTATGTGTGTGTGTGTGTGTAAATATATATGTGTGTGTATACATGTGCTTTTTTTCCTAAACTGAAAGATCATTTGTTGATTTTGGTCCAGGGGGAAAATACGTTTAGCCAAGAGGAGATGAACTCTGACTGAACCCCTCGACTTGAGTACACATGCAAAGGCTCATTCGGGACCTTTCAACGCATACGCCTTGAACGCACATCGCAAACACTTCCCCATATAGTTTGTGCAGTTGTCTAATCACAGATGATTGGTTTCGGGGGGTAGGGAGGGGGGGTTAGAGGATGAAAGAGAGAGGAGAGCAAAAGAGAGAGAAAGAATTGAAAGACGGAGAGAGGCAGAAGGGCGAGAAGAGAGAGACAGTTGCAATTGATCACGCTTGCTCTTAACAACAGTCAGAGAGGGACTTGGCCGTCCGTCTGGGGAGGTATTCACCTTGTTATTACTGATGGCAAAAAGGAGTGTAATGGAGAGCGAGGAGAGGGGTGAGGAACAGATAACTGCATCCAGCATTTCCACTCCACAATCATCTTGACTGCAAAATTAAATTCCTCACCAGACCACCATTTCAGCAATTCTCTGCTCTTTGGGATCTGGAGATGGAAAGCATTTTCTTTTTTCTTTTTGTCTCACGGACTGGCAAGAAATGACAACACCACCTTCAGGGATACTCGTATTACAACTCATAATACACAACAGACTATTTCTCCACCAGTCTAACAATCAGGCCAGCCGAGCAGCAACAGCCTCGGCCGTAACTGCCCTCGAACGCTGCTCAAAAAGATTAAATGTCAAAAAGGGGGAGAGGTGGCTTCAAAGCATCGTATCGGTTTATTACAAGACAATGGAATATGAGACGCTCGTAGGTTGTAAACAAGCCAGATTGCCTAAACCATATGAAATGTCGGTAATAATCCCTCATTGCACAGTCAAACTTTTTGTGTGCAGAGTACGGAAAGTATGGTCGGATATAGTTGAACCAGTACACAGGTCTGTGTGGACATTTGGGCGACAATTTTACAGTTTGCCCTCCTTTTCTTGCAAAAAAAAAAAAAAACTGAAGCTGACGAAAGGGTCTGTTAAAATCCTGCATTATAGACCTGCTTATGTTTCTTGGTATGTAAATCTACTTGGCGACTATAATGTACCATTAGTCCTGACATTTACAACTGGGGTCGTCCTTTGAAACCCAAGATGTTGTTTTGCATTCTGTCTCCAGTCAGACGGTTTGTAGCACCATCTCCGACGGTATGAAAATGAAAGATCACCGTACTGTGAGGACGCGAGGTGCAGCCCCTAAAATACCAGCGGCCCACTGGGGGCGAGGTAAGGAGACGGAAAAGAGCAGTGAAGTCAGAGGAAGAACATGTGAGAGCGTCGCTTGTTATACGAGTTGACAGCCGCATTCCTCGCTGGCTAACTGGCTGATAGGCTTACAGCACTGGGAGGGGATGTGGAGAGGACACATCAGACATCAGACCTATAGAGTATCACGTATTACTGGTATTGCCTCCGGGACATGGTGGGGGGCAAGTGTGTGTGTGACTGTAGGCAAATTTTAATACATTTATATGGGATATCTGCTGTAACGCACACACACACACAGACGCTCTCAGTGTGCGTAGCTGCTGGTCATGGTGCATTTTATTGTGTCCATCTGCTGTAGCTTTATGGAGGGTGTACTGCAGGCTCAGAGCAGGTGGTCAACCCAGTATAATATACTGACTGTCAGCAGTGAGGGACACAGGGACGTACCCATGCATTCCTTCATCTAGTTTCCTTCATCCTCCCATCTTGACCCTTTCTCCTACATTTGTCCTCTTTGCTTCTGTCCCTCTATGTCTCTCTGCTCCCCCCCGACCAGCCCTGCTCCCTTCGCTCTCCTCACCCCCTCTCTTGCCGCCACCCTTCGCTGTGATCTTACGATATTCATTTCTGCCATTTATGTCTGTCAGCGCTCATTTTGCCCCAGGGAGACAATGAATTAAGCGCAGTGACAGACAAGTTCTTGTTCTGCTCTTAAAGCTGAGTGAAGCAGCGAGATGTGTGGCTCCAGTGAACGTTTGATGTAGTCTTCATCAGCATGCTGAAGCTCAAGCCCAAAAACTGAGAAGGGAAAAAAAAAGAAAGAAAGAAGAAAAAAAAAGACAGAGACTTCCTCTGAGCTCATCTACTCACTACTCTGCCAAACAACCATTTTTATGGGTGTATAACACTGATGTGTGTAGGCTATATACGAGAGTGAATGAGTGTGTGTATGTGGGTCTGTGTATATCCCTCGCGTGTGTAAAAGGATTTCTTTATGTCTCTGCTCGTCACCAAGGGAGTCGGGGGAAAAAATGACACATCCCCCAACATCCTGTCAGACCCTGCGGCCATTCTCCTGAATCATTGCTGCCCCAAACCCACTTCAATCCCTTTGTAAATTCTGTGCACTCTGGCATGTTTACCGGGACCTGATGGGTGCGTGCGCGCCCGTAGACCCGCACGAGTTTATGCACAGTCACACATGGGCAGTTAGTGTCAATTAATAGCTATACATCACTGAGTGGGAGCCGTGTTTGCCATTAATCATAAGTCATTGTTTTATAGTGACAAGGTATTTGGCAGCTGAGACAGAACAGCAGCAATGAACCGGCTCTGAGCCGCGTAACATGTCCCCCTAATGTGAGCGACGGAGAGGGGGAAGGACGCCGTCTGTGGGTAGGGACGGAGCTGAAACCTCGTTGTTTACTCCATTACCTGCACTCGGATCCGAATAGTCGGCGAGCTGCGAAGGGGCGGCGGGAGGTTAGATAAACACAAACAACCCGCGTGGCTGCTAAAAGTTGCCACGTGTCTGCCGCAATTAATGCTTACATAAGTAACACGACCGAACACTCTGATAGATGGGGTAACATGCGTGTGTAAACATCGCATGTTTGCCGTGTAAACAGCGGGCGACATTGCATAACGATAAGATTAGAGAGGGCCAATCTGGCGAATAGAAGGCTCCACACACTCAAGTCCAATGCAAGTATTTAAAGACACCTAGGCCTCTGTTCGCACCACTTCCATTCACCGCCCAGCCCTTTTGAACTCCATTCAAACAAGATGACCTCCCGACAGAGGAACTACGACACACCAGCTCCTACGCTCTTTTGAGGCCAACACAATGCATCTGAATGGGTTGTTACGTTGACTAACCTGGCTTCGCGACTGCTCTCTCGATCTCCCATGTTGAGCACATTTCTCACCGACATTTAAGGATGATAACCTACTTTCTGATTTTTCTAAACAAAGACAGACGAACAGAGAGCGCAAGGGTTCAGCAGACCTACGTCACATCTCCTGCATCAGAGGGCTATTACACATACTCCGCTCTCCCCTACCTTCTTTTTTACTTCATCCGCCCACCGTGGCCCACCTGTGTATAGCACATTACAGAAGAATGTCGGCCCACTTCTCTTCTGTTGTTGCCCCCCCCCTTCCTCGCTTCCTGTCTCACTCTGTCTCTCAGGACAAATGATCAGCAGATGGATGGAGGAGTGAAATGAGTAGGAAAGCTGGCAAAAAAGGGCAGAGATGGACCAGCAAAAAAAAAAAAAAAACGAAATAAAGAAAGCATATCACGTGGGAGAGAAATGAGCGATCCAGAGTGGGAGGGGGGGGGCAAAAAAAAAGAAGAAAGGCATGGATGAAGGTTTTGAAAGCTGCTGAAGGTGGAAGGGGACATAAAGGGAAAGGCTAAACATGTGTGTAGGAGAAAAAGCCGGGATGAAGAGGGAGAAAGCATTGATGAAAAGAGGACCTGCTCGCCTCATCTCAGTGTGATGCGCTGATCGTTAACGCTCGTATTGTGACACACGTGTACATGCACTTACTGATCCCAGAACTACTACATACACATGGGAGTACACAAGCTGACCTTCAAGGTAGGTTGCCATGGAGCTGTGTCAGGGTGCTATAATGTCACCACGTGTAAAAAACC